>WBMW01004624.1:0-73551 GCA_013396635.1 Penelope pileata | reverse complement strand
CCCCGGCCCTGTGAGGCGGAGCGGTGCCGGGGCGAGAGGCAGCGCGGGTGGAGGGTCCCCTCCTGTCACACACCGTGTCCCCAGCCTGTGCACGAGCCAGGCCTGGGCCTGGGCCTTGGAGCTGCTGTGGGACAGCCCATGCGAGCCACAGCGCTGTGGGGTGTGGGCGGCTGTGGTCTGAGGAGAATTCCCGTCTCCTCAGAGCTGCGAGTTGCTCAAAGCGGACTGAAAGTTCCTCGGAAATTACTTTTTAGTGAGTAATCAAACATTCGAATGTGACTGTCCATATCTCTGCAGTGTTGTTCCATATGGCAGAACACTTGCCCTGACACATCCATGGGCAAACTGGCAGCCATGGTGCCACTGCTGGGACCGGGCTGGGAAGCTCAGTGACACCACTGCACTATGGCTGAGAGCTCGGTGACACCACTGCTCCATGGCTGAGAGCTCGGTGACACCACTGCACTATGGCTGAGAGCTTGGTGACACCACTGCACTATGGCTGAGAGCTTGGTGACACCACTGCACTATGGCTGAGAGCTTGGTGACACCACTGCACTATGGCTGAGAGCTTGGTGACACCACTGCTCCATGGCTGAGAGCTCGGTGACACCACTGCACTATGGCTGAGAGCTCGGTGACACCACTGCTCCATGGCTGGCATCAGGCTGAGTCAGAGGGTGTGGCAGAGCAAGTGACAGCATCTGCCTGGGGTGTTGGGGAGCCCGACACCTCCATAAAGCACACCGTGCAGCTAGACCTGAGGAAACTGCACTGAGTGGCTTCTTCCTGCATCGTGAAGCACAAGATGCAGAACCCAATCTGCGTGGCAACATGGATGCAGGCAAGATGGTGAACTTGGCTTCCTGGTGACATGTGTGTGTCCACAGCTGCGTGTGACAGCCCTGGGACGCTGGGCAGGTGCCTTTCCCCCAGCCCAGGCAGCAGGCTGCTTGCTGGGCATCTCCCCATGGCGCCAAACAGTTTAATTACCTCAGGTCGAAGATGGTTTCAGGTCCTGGTCTCTTGTTTATCTGGGGATTATTTTGACTGTTGACTATGAAATAAATCATGGATATCCCCGCTGCTCTCTCTGGATGAGGGTGGCTGTGGGTGCTCTGGCTGTTGCTGCACACAGCTTTCCAGCCAGCACCCTAGGTCGAGAGAACACTGGGTGTGAGAAGTGTTCAGCCCCTCAGTACCAGGTAATCAGCATTGCAGCTGCACTTTCCACAAATCAGTCGAGAAAAGCTATGATGCTAACCTGGCAGTTCTGCCCTTTCTGGACTCCCAGAGCTCAGAGCCCTTTGAGCAATTTGTACAGTTCCTCATGTACGAGGGTTGGCTTCTTGGCATGGGCTCACTTCCTTACTTCACTATTCATTTAGGTATGCATTGGATAATCATTGCCTTTGAGAAATGTGAATTGTTAGGTGATTTTTTTGTGAATGGATTTTACAATTTCAGTGTTCACCTGTGGTTTCCTCAGCCTATCTGTTAGGGATAAATAATTGTGCAGATTTGCTCAGTGTTTGGCGGAATTTTTGCTTGCTTAACTTCAAGCAAGACAGAAATTCCACCCATGCCATGCAAAGCAGTTAAGTACACTGGAGCATGTGCTCTAAAAGTGAGCCCAGTGCCTCATTATGGAAAGCTAAGGCCAACGCTTCCTCTCTCTCAAGGCTGTGAGGAAATGCTGGTCGACCTCTGGGGAAGCGGGATCTGCCCTCTCGTCGCTGCCAGCCCTCGCCCTCGCCCTCTCTGGCAGAGGTTTTCCTGGGAAGAGCCATCTGCTGCGTGTAATGAAATAGGCTCTGCTAAAAGACAAACTGCACTGATCAGACTCGCTGTGCTAAGGTCACGCCAGCAAAGCAACACTGAAGCTTTCGACTAGCTTCTCAGCTCTGAAGCAAAATGCATAAACCGAATGTCTTTTATCTCGTAGTGCAGAGTGAAACCACAGGCCTGGCCCGCTGCTGAGACCTACAGAAGAGCACAGGAGGGTAAGTGCACGTTTATGGTTTGAGAGATCAAATTGCTTGTAGTTTTAAAAGCACTTGGTTACTTGTTTCTGCTGTGTGCAAATAGAAAAAAATATTGTAGAAAATGGAAAAGTGATAATAAAAGGTAAATCAATGAAAAAGAGCAAGTTACCTTCCTTTTAATGCAGTACACAAAGTAGTGATTTATACTGTTTATGTAACAGGTAGTATGGTTGGTTGGTTGGTTTTTGTTTTATTTTGTCTTTGCTTCTGGCAAAGCAACTCTTGATAGATTTTGTTAACATGTTGCATTTAAAATGCTGCTAAATGTTTCTGAAATCACACTCTGCTGATATTTCCATTAAGTTGCAGCAAGTGAAACAAAATTGCAAAAGCTGCACAAGAGCCAGCTTCCTTCTCTAAAGAATGTGCGAGTGGCACTAGGCATCCCCAAATAGGTGCTTCATTCTTTCTAAATAGATGTTGCGCGGCCTGCTGCTCGCTAGCTAAAGGTTTCCTCCATTCCTCCAAAAAATCTGGTCATTTGGTAGCACGGAGATGATTATCAGGCTAGATGCACAAATTGCTCCTGCTGACAGTGTCAGATGCTTGACAAATGTTAAAAATAGACGAAGACAGATCAGTGTTAAGAGCTGTGCTGTGATTGCTTTTTTTAATTACTCTATATTAAGCTCTTCGTTAGGGATTCACAGAGTGCTCGCTTATTCTCCTTAGGTTTAGCCAGGGAGTTACAGCTCGGGTGTTTGCTTTATGCTGCGGTGCTGTTTCCAGCAGGTAGTGCACCACTGTCAGCAGTTTTCCAAACTTCTCTGATGTCAGGAGGTAAAGAAACATGGTGTCTCACGGTGTGTTTGCCAAGGGCATGTTTTCCAGACACGCTCTTTTTGAACAGCCAAAACTTCAGTGATGTTTTTCTCATCCAGAGCTTGTTAACACCCCAGATATGCAGCAATTGGTTTAGATAATGCAGCACTTTGCTGCCTTGATTTCCAACATCGGAGGCGTTTTGACAGGCGTGCTGCTCTAAACATTTGATTTGATCGCAGTGTTTTGAAGTATTTTTAAAAGAATAATGCAATTGCAGTTGTTATTTGTATTTCAGCGTTAGAGATTCCAGTCAGAAGTGAGTCAGAATTTCAGTACTGTGAGATAGCGAAACACACAGAAAACAGAGTCCTTGCACATCTTTGGTGCACGGGTCCTCACTACTCCTGCTCCATCCAACATTAGACTTGGCAGGAAGCAAACTGCCGTCTAAGTACTTACCGTACCAACGTGAGTGGAGTTCGCAAAGTTATAATTGGATTTTAGAATTCCAGTTTTTAGAAATGTTAACTTTTAAAAGTTAACAGAACATGTAAAAAAATCTAAATTGGAATGTAATGTCTCTTTTTATTGTAGAGTTTTTGTTCAGTTTTGTTCCGTTTGCTTTTGTGGAAAGAAAACTGCTAAACTTTGAGAATTTACTGCAAGGAGAAAATTCTCTGCTGAGAGATGGCCTGGGTGGGGAAAAGAGACACTGCATGCACTCCTGAGTGCAAAATACTTGCTGGGCTGGGAGCAGGAGTGGGTGGAATTTGGGGTGTTAGAGGAATGCTGTAGCTGTTCAAACTGCGTGCAGACTCTTTGCAAGAAGGTTAAGGGGTTTAAGAAACCTTTCCAGGGAGAACGTAAAGTGAAGTAGCATTAACCTTGGAACACGGCTGCATCTGAGCAGGAGACTGAGATTTCACAGGGGCTGGGTGGCAGGGTGTGCGCTGTGCGCACGGCGCTGTGGCTGTGGGAAGGACATGGAGGGGGAATTGACAGATTAGGCCTGTGCTGTCTGTGTATCTGCAAACCAAGAGCCACAGTGATAACATAGCAAGCAACCCGAGAGCCAGGGTCACAAAAAGGCAAGCTTTGTAAACAGTGATGTTTCATTTTATGTTGCTTTTGTTGCTGCAATTGATTTGCTATTGCAAGCTGTTGCAGTCACTGCTTATGTTATTCTGTTGTTTTTTACGTACACATCCCGGGAATCAGTGTGACTGTTGTGTGTGGCTCTTCATGCCTCTTTGTTAAGCGGTACAATCATTTGTTGGCAGAAACACATGTGAAGCCCTGTTTCCCTGCGTACCGTAGGAATCAACAGTTACGTAAAGAAGCCTTCTTGTGGCCAGCGCTTCACCCCAAGCTTTTCTGTCTGTGTCTAGATGAAAGCACCTTTGCTTTCCTCAGCATTTCCCACAGTACTTGTCCCTGGGCCACAGAGACTGAGCGCATGGCTGGGCTGGGGCCACCTCTTCACATCCCACGTGCTTGTTTTGTGCCCATGCCGAGCAGGCCCAGGGCTGTGCCCAGCCCTCTTCCAGCACGGGACACAGTGTGGGTACCGAGCCAGGTGCTGGGAAGATGTGCCCAGTCCCCTTTCGGCACTGCCCCTTTCAGATTTTTCTTGGGATGGTGTTATTATTGGAGATTCCTTTCTGCTTTTATTCCTGTTTCTGTTTTGCTTTTTCTGCTTTCTCTCACTTTAATCAGTACAATATTTGTAAAATCCTGCTGTCCACACCAACTGGATTTCTGATTGCATCTGCATAGTACATGACCCCTTCTATTCATCATAAAGGAAGGTTTCGTGGTGACTAGTGGGGCTTTCTTTGGAGTTTTTTCACATTCACCTTCTGTGAAGTCTGGTTATAGCAGCCAGCTTTCTCTGTGGTTAAGCTACCTGTCCACAGAACATCTCTGAAAAGGGATGGATGTGTGTATAGTATGCCCAGGCAAGTGGAGAAGGAGCTGCTGGTACACCAAGAGCAGTTGGAGGGTCTAAGGGATTGTTTTTCGAATGGACAAGTCCAGGTCCCAAACTTCAGCCTCTAGAGGAGAGCTAACATTAGGAAACTCTGCTGGCATTTGGAGAATTTGTTCTTTCAGCCCAGGTGTCTCAGGATGAACAGTGAAGCAGATAAGCAGCATCCCACTGACTGTCTAAACACGACCTGTCTGGTAGAGAAGTGTTAGCAGAGCAGGCAAGCAGTCTGCGTTACGCACGTGTCTGCATCTTCCTCACGTACACATGTGTACACAGGAGAAAGATTGCGCTTCCTGTACATGCAAGTCTTCCTCCAAGCTCATTTAGGGTTGGGTAGTTTTGTTTTCCTATCGGTGATGACATTCAGCACAGCTACCTCTTGCTGGCTGTAAGCTCCTATCAAAAAAGCCAAACAAAACAAAAAATCAACAAAGAGCTTGATGGCGTTAACGGAGAAGCTCCCTCTGCTCCCCACATCTTCTGATTGTAACACATGCTTCTTTTATCAGATCTGTCTGGTTTAAATCAGTGTTTGTGACATTAGGAGAGTAAGAACATTGAGACTCATATCCAGCACATCCTGGCTGGGCTTCTGCAATTATTTCAGTCTTATGTTTCATGAGTGGACCTCAGATTTCATCCATGAAGCTGAGTAGCATTTACACTCATTCATTTCTACTTGCAGGAGATTGCCAGCGCTTGCTTAAGGTTTCTAGGCCTGGGAAGTGCATCTGCTTGTCAGATCTTCTCATCTTCTGCTTGCCAGGTCTCTGTTTTTACACAGAACTTAGGAAAAAAAGGTAGCACCAGGGTGAAGAAAAGTGAGAACTTGGGAATTTCAGAAATTTATTGAGAAGCTGTGCAGAAGTCCTCCCTTGAAAGCTGCACAGGAAGTCTGTAAGAGCGCAACTCTGCTCTGAACTGCAGGGCCTGAGGTGCTGGGCTAGTGGCGGTGTGTCCGGGGAGCCACCACCTCCCTGGCAGCAAGCAGCACGCCAGGGCTCGAGATGTTCCTGGGCTCTGGTTGAGAAGCATGTAGCTCACAGAATTAGGAACAGGTGTGCCTCTGTTCCCCTTGTGATTTTAGCACTTTTATTTTTCCTCGTTTCTCCTTTTAGTGGTGGCCAGTGGTTTAATGATTTATTTTTCTGAAAACTAAGATTCTCACGTTCTTGGCTCGTGTACAGAGCCTTCAAAAATACATCGTGAGACTTTTGATTAGCAAAGAGAATTAAGGGGGGCAGACCAGCGGTTGTAATCTTTTTGCAGAAAAATCAGTAGGAAATAGTGATTCAACAGCAAATTTCGTATTGCTCGTGGCAACAGACAATAAAATACTGTGTCTGTGTTGCAGAGGGACTTGCACATTTTAGGATTGTGTACAGAAGCGCAATGAAATTTAATCCTCGACCAGTTAAGCAAAAGGGATTTGCCAGATTCTGTGTGGCCCAGCAGGAGTGGACAGTGGCAGTAAGTTACTGCGGTCTCAGGAAGTTGCAGGCCGGCGTTATTTGGGAGCTGTCCCTTTTCCTTGAGTTTGCAGGTGTCCCCGACCCGATGTCAGCCTGGTCTGAGAAAGCCAAGATACCAGCTGGCAGAAAGCTCTTCCTTGTCAGGAGACACAGGAGCTGCTCAGTTCCGTGTGTTGAGCTGGGATAACCCCGCGTGGCCCGGGGCGGGCTTCTTTCCCAGCCCTTTGTGCTGGGTGGGTGGGAGGCCTTTGCGGAGTGCGTGCAGCCGTGCGGGGTGTGGGTGCGCTCCGTGGGGGTTGGCACCTCGCTGGGCAGTGCTGTCAGAGCGCAGCAGGGGCCTATTGTGTGCCCGGCCCCGGGGCTGCTGCCCTCCCGATAAGCAGAGGCAGCGCGGGGCGCGGGCAGGTGCTGCCGGCGATAGGACGGCATGGGCGTGCGCTGTGCCCAGAGAGGCTGCACGGAGAGCAGGTGGCAAACCAGGGGACAGCTTCAGAGGCGTGCCGGAGGGGATGCCTTCCATCCATTCCAAAGGCAGTGAACAGGAAGACACAAACTCCCTCTTGGGTTTATCAAACACGTGGGCTTTCTGTCGAAATACCTCATGTGAGTGAAAACTGCTTCAAAAGGAAGAAACCCCTTTTGCTAATAACTAAATAAAGTAGGGAGAAGTTGTGAGACGAGTGAAGAAGATTAACTGCCACTTTTTAAGTTGAACCAGGTTTGTATGTGTGTGTCACTTAAAACTTTGCCGGCTCCTTATGAAACCTTTGGGAGCAGCTTTGGGTCAGGGCCGCCTGCCCAACGGCTGCTGTTAGGCACGAAGGGCTGTTCAAACCTTGTTCTCCCATAGAAACGTAAGTTTTCAAAAATGTTTCAGTAGCAGTTGGAATAAATGATCAAATATCGAAACTTTCATTTTAAAAACAAGGTTCAAGCTGGAAAAAAGTTGACACCTTAATGAAAATAAGATCGGAAAATCATTTTTTTAAAATTTAGAATTGGAATTTTTAACCAAGTTTTCACTGTAAATAAGGTTTTCAAAAACTGGAATTGTAGCAAAGTATCAATTTTAAATGAAAAGCGTTTTTTGTGTGAGAAATTCAGTTGAATTTGTTTTATTGTATGTTTTCCTTAGAAAAATGTTGTGTGATTGCTGTAGTCGCTTTGACTCCTTTTTCCAGCCATGTTTTGCATAACTGATTACTTGAAGCTGGTTGTTTTTCATGAGCTCCTTGGCTATTCTCTGCCAAAAAGTGCAGCATTGCCAGGTGTCTTTACTGCCTGTCGCTGCCTCGTTAACCTGGCTGTTACGGGTTTCCACCAGCTCTGCCCTCCGTCCTGCCCAGCCCCGGTCTCAGGCTGCTATTTCCATGCTGGTGTTTCCTTTTCCTTGCCCTTGGTTCTAGGGTTCAGGCAGCGTCCCGACCGTGGCAGAGGAAATGCGCCCAGCACGTTTTCCCCGGGATCTCAGGGCTGTTGGGCGGAGGCACCCGCGCGGTGCTGGGCTCAGCCCTGGCTGCGTGCTCCACTGGGGTGGCAGACTGCAGGTGGCTGCGGTGTGCGTGCGGTGGAGGCCGACCTGGGTGGTGGGATGTTTCCACCAAACATTCAGAGCCTTGCTTGTTAGGATTTGTGCTCATTTTCAGGTCGTTAGCCAATAGCTGGCAGTAAATTAGCGTCATCTCCAGGCCGTCTTCCCTCGGTGAGCGTCGTTACGTCTTTTCCGTGGCAGGTTTTCCTGGAGAGCCAAAGGGTATTGTGCTGACAGTTCTTTCTCCAGTTCATGTCTAAATTTGATAATTGGAATTACGATTATATCTAGTATCTTCTATTTTCTCTCCAAATTAAAAAAGAAAAGGAAATCATGTTTCCATCTTAGGTGGAAAAACATCAGTTATGGCCAATTTCCTCATGGAACATTATTTGGCTTTAATTTCCATCGTTGGATCTGACAAAATGCACAGCAATCTCATCTAATTTTCCTATCAAGAAATCTGACAGCTCTTCTCCCCTTGATGTCAAAATGCAGCTGAACTCAGATAATGATAACTGTGCAGAACAATTGCTTTGGTGAAAAGCGTTCATGAGTTGGTCCGCATTAATAATTGCTGCCAAGGCTCTTTTCAGCTGGGAAAATTAGTTTTAAAATAACTTATACCCTCCAAAAAAAGAGGAAAGAGGCACCTGGTCTTCTGAAAAGCAAAGATAAAAGCAGCTTTGGAAGAATGCAACAGAGAACACCAGGCAAATGCATATTTAAGAGGCAGCGTGTGAATGCTGCGGGTTAGTTCGTGGCACTGTAATCAAATGGATGAGGGAAGATGAATCTCTACTGCTACATTTTTTCCTGTTAAATATTTATATTTCTTAGAGTTTAAATGGAAAGTGAAACGTGATCATAGATCTGAAAGGCTGAAGATGATGGGATCCGAGGCCTTTTTTCTCCGGCTCTTTCTGCACGTGTGGTGCAGACATGTCCAAAGGCCGGTGCGAGGCAAGGGCACAGGGTTGGCCCAGGGCCCCACCAACAGGAGCCCACGTTGTTTAAAACCACCGCAACATGCCGGGGTTGTCCTGTTCCTGCCGTCTGTGGCAGGAAAGCCCTTTTTGCAATGGATCTTGAACCAGCCCATTTCTTGGGCTCCGAGGCAGCAGGCTGAGGGGCCCGCGCTGCGTTCCTGCCCCGCTGCTCCGCGGGGTTCCCCCAAAGCTCAAAGCTGGCCGGGTGGCAGCTCCTCTCCTCCCCTCCCGTCCATTCCCCTGGAGGGCAATATCCAGTATCCTTCCCTTTAACCTTCCTTTCATCCTGCTTTTCTAGGAGCCCTCTGGAAAATGTGTCTGTGGCAGGGTTTGCTTGAGGGAAACAGAAATATCCCCAGCTGCTTTGTGCTGCTTATGAGAAGCAGGTTCCAAACAAGCCTGGCAAGCACCTTGCTCTTTGGCCATTAGCCCCCCATGTATTTTCTTCCTGACTTTGGCAAGTGTCTGCAGTGAGCTGTGGCACCTTGCAGCTGGGGGAGGTAACAGGGAAACGCAGTGGTGGGAGAAGCTGGGAAAGAAAGGGAGAATCACAGAGTCACTGTGCTGCGTTGTCAGGTGAGCGGGGTGGCAGGAAAGGTTCTCCTGCTGCTCCTCATGGCATACCAGCTCTGTGAATAAAAATAGGATGTTATCTTTCAGTGTTTAGTTTGGCATCCTTCCTGAGATAAAAATGGTTTTCTCTGAGGAGGGAATCCCTGGATTGTGGAAAAGATTGTGGATTAGCAGGGATACCCCATAATGAAGAACGACCCAGAATGGCCCTGGCAGTGTACAAAAGAATCTAAAGTGCCTAAAATCCTAAGATTTGGGAATGTTTTAGAAAACAAAAGGTTTCTTTCATTGTTTTTTTGTTTGGTTATTTTACAAGAAAAGAGAGATGTTTGCGTACTACTTTGGATTAATTGTTCAGTTGACGGAAGATTTTTGGTGTGTTTTGTTGTGTTTTTGCAGAAGTTCTGTATTGCCACATCGTTTTGCTACTGCACAGCTGTTTGAAAGTGAGATGTAATGAGGAAATGGAAGCTGACCAGCCTCATTTCATTGCTCTGTCACCACAGAAATGGCAAACATCAAGCTGTAGAATTGCTTTCAGCACAAGTAGCCCAATAAACTATAACCAGGCTGATCTACTCCAGGTATCACTGCAAACACATTTTGGAACTTAGAATCATGAAATCATCTAGATTGGAAAAGACCTTCAAGATCATCGAGTCTGACCATCAACCTGACCTACTAAGTCCCATCACTAAATCGTGACATTTAATGCAACTTTGAATCACATTCTAAGGGATACTTGCTTCCTGCCTATTTCCTTTAATATACTTTTTTTTTTTTTAATGTCGCTATTATGCCAATGTGATGATCAGAATAGCAGCAACTTGGAGCCTGTAGAAGTCATGCACATGTGAATATTTACATTGCTCTGCGTATTTCTATTAGCATTTAGAAATGTCTGAACGACAGGCACTGAAGCATATTTTGTGCTGCTGTGTCTATGTGCAGGCATGCTTAAGAATTTTTCTTCCTGGTACAAATCACTTTGGACAGCTGCAACGTCTCCCCACTAAGTGGCTCTGCATAGATAACTGGATAGTAGGTGCTGCTGTTGATGTTTGGTCTTGATTTCATGCTGTCTCTTTTTTTTTGGAAATGCTTGAAACTGTGTGGCTGTTTACAACCTTTTAAAAAATACACATACTCATTATTTAAAATCATTTTAAACTTCAGATTTCTTTTACTTTCAGGTGCACAGAGCAAGATGCTCTGCTTTATTGGACAGAATCTGGGAGCTGTCTGACAGCTAGAATGACCTGCTGTTCAGCTCCTGTTGAGTGGGAATGACATGGAAAAATCACAGCTTCCCCAGCATTGGTTGCTGACCTAAATGACAACGTGGGGAACTTCGGAGTGAAATGAGCAGAATGAGGAACATTTTTCACACAAGAGTTACGCCTATGAGCGTGACCCCACGTTAATTTCAACAAATTCTAACTCTTCAAAAATCAGTGTTTAATTACTCAAGAAGCTCGAAACTATTGTTCCCATGTGAGAAATCCCACAGATACTTGTCTAACATGAAAGACAGCATGGATGTAAAAAACATATTTAAAACACAGGAAAATACCTGCTGTCGAAGGGATGCATCACAGAATGGTGATGACCTGATTGATGTTAACAGTATGGTCTGTGTCACTGCTGGAAAAGCAGAGAAACACTGCAGCAGACAGGTGCGTTCCTGCCCTACGGATCTACTCCCTGATCACACCGACAGCTGTTGCCTTAATGTGCAAGACTTTGTTTCTGGTCAGTCTCTGGCAGATGTGCAGGCACGTGGAAAGCCTGAGCTCCGTGGGTGTCTAACCAGGAATACCCCGTTGAGTGAGCAGGCAGGTAGCCCCATAGCAAATCTCAATTATTTTGTAAAAGATGATTCTGAAGATTCTGGCAGTATTCTGGAGATGTATCCAAGTGTAAGTGATAGCTTTTATGAGGATGACCTGGAGTATTTAGAATGTTCGGATCTGCTGACCACACGTGAAAATGAAATCTGGAAAAAGAAATTACAATTCTTATTAGAAAGTGATGATGAAGATGATTTAAAGCTGAGCAAGGATTGTGATGGGTGTGCTTACTTCCTCAGTGAAATGCCGTGTCTGTTTCAAGTGTCAGATAACACTACGCCTATGGATACCACCATTGGCTTCTGTGGTCATCACTCAAAATTCAAAGGAGTAAATGTAAGGAGAGACCCCTCTACGTACAGCCAGTCAACTCTGCAGACAGAGATGACTCTAACTGTTGGACACCACCGAGAAAAAACGACCGGTCTGAAAGACAAAGACAAGTGTAAAGTGCCTGTTGCACCTGCAGCCTTTGAAAATGACAATCTTAAAACAGAAGAAAAAAATAATGGAAGTGTCCAGTCAGCTGCAGATTTCTCAATTGACAAACAACAGACCAGGGAGAGTGCACACGCAATGGCGGGCTCCTCTACTGGTGCCATGGGGACTGCTTTGGCAAATTTGGCTTCAGGAACAATGACAGAAAGCACTGCTGGTGAGGACGTGGTGGATGGAAGCTCATTGCTGCCAGAGGAGGAGAAAAGAAATTTGTTGGAAGAAAATGCAAGGCATGCAGTCTGTACCTTAACAGAAAGTCTAAGAAGAAACCTTTTAAAGCTGTTAAACCCTAAAGAGCTTTGCAGATATGTAAGTAATATCGGTCAATCTTTTCAGACTGCAGCAGAAATCAGGGAATCCGGTGCTCTGTTTCCCAGTCAGGAAGGTGTCCTTTCAACACAAGTCTGTGAGGAGACAGAAAGCTTGCAAATGCAGGCTGGTTTGTGTCAGACAGAAGAGGCAGATAAAGACTCTCATTGGGAACAGAAAAGGACTTGGGGCTTGTCTGAGCAAAATCAGGTGCTGTGTGAAAGCGTCTCGCCCAGGGTAAGTGAAGTGTTTATCATTTGATAGAAAGAGCTGTTCTGCTGATTTGAATGCTTTTTATTCCTGTTTGTCACAAAATAATGCAAATTTAAATTACTTTGTAAGATACTATTCGTGCACTTCTGAATGACAGCTACGGCTGGTAAGGAAATCTGGTTTTGAAAAAGGCCCAAATAAACCATAAGCTGTTCTAATTATAGAGTGAGACTGATAATAGTAAGAGGCACTAATGGGACTCCGGACAGCTGGATAGGGAAATCTGATATTTTGGCTCCTGCACAGGTCTTATCAAAGCAATGTTTCTTTCAACCCAGAAAGTTTCTCACATCTCTATTGTGAGCAGAGAACAATTTGATTTACTTTCTTTTCAGCTTATATTCAGAGAAGAAAATTGTCTCTGCTTACAGTGCTGGAAGTCTAAAGGAAATCGACATAGGTTTGCTCTGAATTTAATCTAGAGGATTAACATTACAGAGGGAAATGGAGCTTTGCTTTTTGAAAGTAAAGCAATGAAAAGCTTTGATATTCCAGTGGCAATGCGAAAAGCCATCACATAGCAGACCCCCAAACCGATGCCCTCCAAGTGCTGACTATTTTATGGTGTTGGTAGGAGACTGACCTGGCAGAGTTGTACTGACTGATACCATGCTCCACCAGTTCCTAAGTGGGAGAATTGGAGATATATATTTATGAGTATTAAGTCATGAATAATCTCTTTATTGCCTGCTTTACTGATTTTAAAGTGCGTAGCCGAGTGCACAGAAAAAATAGTTATGACAAATAAACGCGAGCTTTTCCCAGTTTCATGGCTCTACTTCATTTATATTCTTTAAGCAAAAATCTCTCCCGTTTGAGAATCAGAGATTAACTTCAATCTGACCACTGGAGTGCCTTAAGCGATCAAAAATCACTAACTTCTTCTGCCTGCAAAGCATCCATAAGTTTCTCTGTTTTTATGGTACATAAAATTCTAATCACTTCTTAGCAGCAAATAATGTACTTATGATGGAGAGCAGTTCCCTATTGAGAAAGACTTACTGAGAATTTCCTGACATTGTGTTGCCATGGTTTGCATGAGGCATTTTGTCATTTTTTTCCAACTGCAGTCCAATAGTACAAATGCTAGAGCACTTTTAGCACAGAGCAGCTGTTTGTTGTGTTAGTGTAAGTGCCGTGGCCAGATTTCAGATCGGCTGGTTCAGACTCTCGCTGCCTGCAGTCGATAGGTATTCTCTGAGCATCCATGAGCAAAACTCTGTATTAGCTAAAAATTCAGCAGGACTGAAATATCTGTACAGAAATGGGCTAGAGATGAACACAACCCAAAACCTGGGTTTTAAACATGTTTGAATGGAGATTAAAGTTAGATATAGGTTCCAAATTATGTGAACTTGACAAGGAACCAGAAAAACCTGTCCCATCCAGGAACTACTGTTCCTAGCACAAGGATTAGGTGGGCGGCTTCTCAGGAGTCCCATACAGTAAGCCAGAAATTCCTCAGCAATCTGCTACTGTAACCTTAGAGGCAAGAGAGGATCAAGCTCCTATTGCTGGACAGAGGTTTCTGTAGAAGTGCACCGTTGTATCAGCTGGAGCTCAGTACTTCAGAAGCCTCTGCCGGGGGCTATGTGTAGGAAAAACCACAGCTAACCACTTCTGGAGGGTTTTGTGTTCTGAGTCAGGTCTGCTCAGAGCTGCATAGCAGCCCCAGCACCACAGCACTAATTACTCGAGGATTTACACTTCCTTTCCTTCCCATTCCCCTCAATGCCAAGCTGCCTCTAACTGGAACAATCTTTGCTGTCTGTCTTGTGCAGCAACTGCTGTCCTGGGCGACCTCCTTCCCTCAGACAGACAAGGTG
The DNA here is from genome assembly GCA_013396635.1 of Penelope pileata. Classification (NCBI taxonomy): domain Eukaryota; kingdom Metazoa; phylum Chordata; class Aves; order Galliformes; family Cracidae; genus Penelope; species Penelope pileata. The sequence goes on along the minus strand of WBMW01004624.1, from coordinate 59,430 downwards.
GGAAGCTCCTGGCTCGTCTCATGGCCTAGCCCCAGGTGGAGTTCTGTATTTATTTAATGCTGCAAAGCAGCTTAATAATGAGTCATAAAATCCAACTGTGTGAGCTGTATGATATTACACACTGTACAGAGAGCTTCAAGAAGCTTCAAGCCTGCAGTGTTTGCATTTGAGAGGCCGGCGCTGCCTGGTGTTCTGCCAGCGCCCTCAGCACAAGGCTCTGAATCTCAGAGCCTGCCCCATCCGGGCTGCCCAACGTCTGCGATTTTCATCGTAGAATCATGGATTTGGTTGAAGGCCTTGTTGAAGTCCTGCTGAAGCTGGCAGGTTCTGAGGGATTCCAGGGCGTAAGCAAAATACGTTCTGTCTACACTGATAGCCCAGGAGGACGTTGTGTTAGCATATTTACAGAACATCTTTTTCCTGCTGATTAGATCTGCTGTTCGTCCTGCCAGAGGATCCTCTTTGCCTGTTATTTTTTCTCTCATGTCAGAACAGCTTGTTATCATAAAATTTCAGCGATAATTCAGTTTGATCATCCTTATGTGAGTTCACATCACCTCTTTTAAATTCCGTTACCCTGGAGGAGGGAAGGAGGACTGGCACAAGTCGCCCGAGGAGCTGGGCAGTCTGGCAGCAAACAGGAGTATTTTGCCAGGTTCCAGGGCAGCCAAAACTGCAAGGATTGCATAGGCCAGTGAAAGTGTCTGCTGGGCCACTGCCCCTGTTCAGCCTGTTAAGATGGCGAGGACCTGCTGTTGTGTGCGGTATCCTCCAAGCTGCCACGAGCGGTGGAGAAGTGCAGTTCAGGGTGCTGTGTTGTGGGGGCACTGCTGAGCTCAGCGAGCGCAGCAATGCAGCTGCAGGCTGGGCACTGTGCTCCAGCCCTGTGTGAGGGAGAGGGGGAGGCAGGGAGCAGCGAGCAGAGACCTGGGAAAAGGTATGGGGAGGAAGAAGTGGCTTACCCACCAGAAGAAGAGCACAAGGAAGCTGAAAGGGTGTCTGTACAGCTGTGACAGGTCAACTCTGCTCACAACAAAGATGTGTTTTGTCTAGTAAGCAGCCATAGGCTTCTCTCACCAGTCTCATGGAACTCGTTAGCAATTCCGTGCTGCAGAGGACTCCAGAAAATCCTGGAGCACAAAAGCTTGGCAGGGACTCTGAACAAGAATTCTGAGGGGGATGGTGATCAGTTTAACAGATTTTTCATGCGAGGCAGATGGCAGCACTTTCTTCACCCCATACAAACCCAGACATGGCCAATGGCTCGCTTTAATAAGGTCTGTGCTTGCTGCAGAAGTCAAGTTCAGTTTGGCTTAGTTTAATTCAGGAACAGGTTGTTTCTACTGAAAGTGACTATTGGGAATATTTAGATACAGAAAAATAAAGGAGATGCAGGAGGAATATGTATTTTTTATTTCCTGCCCCCGCTTTCCCCAGCAATAGCCCTAAGGTTGCAATGTGTGTCTCATTGCTAGAGGAGAGGTAGACATGCTGTCTGTAGAGCCATACATTACCACCTGAAAAGGGGCAAGTCATGGAATGGTCTTGGGAACTTCCTTTTGAAGGGGAACTTGTCACCTCCAGGGATTAGAGGTGACCAACGATCAGTTTGAAACAGTGCTTAAAAATCAGCCAGAGATGTTCATCTCTTGGTAGGAATCTTTTTCTGAAGGAGGGAGCTTGGCATTCCTGTTGTGTGCATCTCAGAAATGTTTCAAGACGGACACATGTGGAGAAAGCATCTGTGTGAAACTTAAGGTAGATGTCCTTGATGGAAGCAGAGGGGAAGGCGAGTTCCCAGCAAACTGCTCTGTGTGGTTCCAGAATTCATCAGCTGGAATTATGCAATAATCAGCAGAGTATGGTGGGGCAGTCTGACTGCCAGCAAAAGGCATAGACATTGCTTTTTTTTCCTATCTTATTTCACTTTATTTTTTTATTTCATCTGGTTTCAACTAGCTGGACTATGTCAGTTATTAATCTTCACCTTGATTAAATTGTATGGTCCTCAGCATTTGGGTCTTGATTTGAAACTCACCAGAGTTCAAGGTTGCTAAGACCCAGGGATTTGATTTCAGTCTATTAAGGTGACAGCTACAAACCAGAAGCTGTAGATGTTGACAAATACTAAAAAAAAAACCAACAAAACCAAAACCAAACCATAATGAAGTAATAAGATGCATTTCAGCTCAGGGCTCTAGTTCAGGTCTGTGTCAAGCAGCAATCTTAATTTTTAATTCCATCGCGTTTCCTTTCTTTTTCTTTTTTTTCTTTTTTTTTTTTTTTGTAGAATCAAGATGCCAGTCTTAAAATCTATACCCAAGATTGTGATAGGCAATGTAAGGAGCCTGAAACAGAAAATGGAGGCATCTTCATGACCTGCGAGAGTGCAGCAGTCATCCTCCATTCAGCTCCAGAAACACTCTGTCCTGAAAAGACATTACAAGAAAAAAACAAAAATGTACAGCCCTATTCTCAGCACGATGCTCCTTGTGATGAGAGAGAAAGTTGTCACCGACAAGTCTTCCGGGAACCAGGAATGGACATTAGTGGTCATGGCAGCAGCTCAAAGAATGACCCTTCACCTTTTCCTTTATGGGACACAGACTCTGTTCCTGATAAACAAGAACGTTTATGTGCTGTTCTCTCTTCTGCAAAGCTATGTGATGAGCCAAGGGAGAGAGGGCGAAGGTACGGGTTTGACTTGCATGACAGCAATGACACAGATACTCTCTGCAGCGTATCGTGTGATGCATCCCTGTTTGAAGCTGATCCCCAGCCAGTTCTGGAATCTGGAGAACCTGGCTGCAAAGGAGATGCTGATTTAACTGCAGTGCATGACAAACTGTGGAAACTTTTTAATGAGGATGACTCAGACCACCAAATCCCATTTGCAAACTGTGGGATCACAAGTTTAGAGATTAGGTCAACAGATACCAACGTCACAGAACTGAACTTTGTGCTGGAGACCTGTTCTGATCATCCTTTGCCCCAAAATGTGGTAGAACAGCAGGAACCTTCAACACAGCCACCTACTAGGAAAAGAACAGAGAAAGAAGACTGCAGTGTTGCTAATATCCTACTGAAAACAGATGAAGCATATAGTAGTGCATCCATAGGAAACGTTTCTCTTCCACAAGTAGATGGCATAGGTCTGAATTCTGGCACTGGCAATAAAGCAGAAACACCGTCCCTTTGTGTTCCACGAGATGCCTTAAATACAGGGGTGTGCTTGGAGCAGAAGCCAAATCAAACATTGACTGGCAATAATGGATCCGTCCCAATGACAGTTTCTTGGGAAGGAAGGCTTACTGTTAATAATGCTTTCCAAACATATGATGCACATTCTCCTCAAATATTAAAAAATGCTCACAGCAGTAATGTAGTATGTGACAACAAAAACCCAGCTTATGTGTCAGAAAAGTCAACTGGACAATTGCTGCATACAGAGCAGAACATACCCTTGATAAATGAGACTATAACTGAGAGCATGGATGAGCATGGCTGTCATTTTAAAGACTGCTATCTAGCAAGAAGTAAACTGGCATATTTCCCCAAAGAGAAATTTGTTCTCCTCAGTAATTCCTCTAAATCCTCTGGTGAAAATGCTCATCACTTTACACATGAAAATCACTCTTCTGCAAACACCATACGTAAAGGTTATGAAGATGATTTGCATGAGAAAAGGCATCGCTCAGATTTGAATGCACGAAGTGGCACTAATTCTGGCAGTTATCATCTTTTGAAAAATTATGGCTGTCAAGATTTTGAAGTTGTTTCTAGTGCACAGAAATGCAGTTACCTAATGAAATCGCCTGATTTAATTAAGACTCCTGAAACTGTGACATGTAAGAAACTTCCCCAAAATACACACCAACTGGCAAAATTACAAAAACAAGAAGTGGTATCCACTCCCTCTTCTGAGAATCTCTTTTTAACAGATTTTTTTGTAGAAGTGCCCAAATATGAACCAAGCAAAAGAGCAAAAGAACGGAGCGGCATTTGCATAGGTGGTGAACGAAGGACGGAAACTTCCTGCACCTCTGGAGTTAGGCATGTTTCGGGGAGCCAGCTTGCAGTTTCCCCTTCTGACATGTCAGAACAACAGGTATTTCTTGTTAACACCACCTTTAAGTCTGATGAAGAGTTAAAACCAGATGCTTCAAAAAATCACACATGTGCATCTGGGAATGTAACATCAGCATCAGTTAGTACTCCACTTCCTAGGAAGGTTCAGAATGAGTACAGCAGCGTAGCAAAGGAGAGTTATAGAGATGTCAGCAAACCACGGACCATAAGCGAAACGTCCCCATTCTTCACACCTGCAAGGCAGCCAGAGGGCTCTCGTACCAGTGCATCAGCAGTAGGGTCCTCTGGCACAGGAAGCCGAGCACACACAGAATGCACACAAACTGCTATCACAAGAGATGGAAAATGGAGTAAGTTGGAAACTTTCTGCAAAGCACTGCAGGATCAGTTCCATAAGGTGCCTGAAGAAGACAAGGGGAAAACAATCTTGTGTGAAAATAAACAAGAGACTCAAAGAACTATTGAATGCAACCCAGATGATGTTGAAATGAAGTCTCCTTTGCGCACTTTAATTAGCTCCAAGGCTCGGAGACAGATTACAAATAATATCACGGAGCACTCCTCTCCTGCCTTGATCTCTTCCAGCAAGCTAGCTGAGATTGATAGTTCAGTTAAGTCTACCGAGTGTCATAGAGCTGGAGAAGTCATGACATCAGAGCCCGCATTAAGCGGGTTCGTTAGCTCGCCACCAGCTGGTTCAGGGAACGGCCTCCGTTTGCAAAGGCAACCACCCTACAGCAGGTCTCAGCCGTACTCCTTAGCACTGAGCACACGTGATCCATTCCCAGTTGGTGCAGAAAGGACAGAGAGTCGAGAAGGGGCAAAGTCCTACCAGCCTTCACCAATGGTTGCTGAGCCTGAGCCCATCAAAGGTAAAAAACACACAGCAAAGAGTGGGAATCTAGCTACTGGAGCAAAGAAGACATTACCACCAGCAATGCTGTCAAAGAAGCCCCGACTGGAGGAGAGAGATGCCAGCAAGGATCCTATCTGTGTTAAAAGTGAGGCCAAGATGATCCATAAAGAAAACAGAAAAGAGCAAAAGAAGATAATTTCACAAAAGGATAGCAAAGGTAAGAAAGAACTCATTTTCGTTTCTGTCCTTTCTCATCTTTCAGATTTCAGTAGGAAGTTCATGCTTGTCAAACACACTGCAAGCCTTCTTCACTTGAAATCGTATCAGTCGAAAGTGTCCTGCCCTCACGGGGGTTAATTTCCAGTTCTGTGAACTTAACAACTGCTATCCCCATGCCACAGAGCTGATACCTCCCTAGCATCCTCTTCCTAGCTGACAAATATTTATCGACTTCTTATCCTTTTTGAAATAGCTCCTTCCTTTCGTGTGTCTCCTCGAGTCAGTTTTCAGTGGATAGCAGTGGTGGCCCATTGCTCCACACCACGTAGCAGCTGTGAGGCCGGTACTAGCACGTTGTGTTCCTACAGGGCCGGGTTCCCAGCTGGGCTCCTACAGGGTGGCTCCCAGCTGCGGTCGCTCTCTCCTGGTCACCCAATGGTTCATTGCTAGCAAAGTGTTATTGTTACTAGGAGAGTGCCGCTGATAAGCATATTTTTTGCAGCCCTGTCTGATGACTGATGGCTGGCTCTGCATTCCTTTTCACTACTATTGGTCATAAATGACACTGATGAAATTAGCATTATTAGACTGACATAAAGAGCATATAATTGAAATGAGAATCAAGTTGCTTGTCAGAGTCTCTGGGAGATTGCTAGCGGATAAAGCAATGCAGCCAGGAGCACCAGCAGTGTAACAGCTAGACAGATGAGGTTTTTGTGGTTTCCATGGATACCTTGCACGGACCAAGTCTTCCTTTCACCTTTTAATGTTGCCTTTATGTTCACATCATGAAATAATTTTAAAGGTCAGAGCAAGACTGAACAGTGACTAAAGGTAAGCTAAAAGGCTGTGAAAATCTTCAGAGATTCTAGTTACAATGCAGTCTGGTCAGCGTTCACTTTTCCAATCACGCTTTAAGAAGAGTGATGTGTCCTTTGCAAGCGTGTTTACCTACAGGAAATAACTGCGAAAAGGGATAATGGGAGATGAACTGCACTGAGCAAGAAGCAGGGCTGGGCGCAGTGGGAATTCGCTGTAGGGAGGCCAGCTGTACAGCTGCAGGCCCACAAAGGGTGACTGAGAGCACAGGGCTAGATCAGAAAGTACCAGAGAGCCAAGTGTGTCGGAGGAGGAGAGCCTGACCTTTTCCAGGCGTCTGAGTCTATACTTGAAAAATGTTTTAAACATTCAGTGTTTCATCAGATAGGGCTGAATTTTCCTCCGCTTCTGATCTGCTGCGGTCTAAACTGAGGTGAGTGCATGTTTATGCTTTAGATTGTTTGCCAGCATTATGGGATGGCTGGTATGGTTAGGGTGGCATTCACTGAGAGCGTTCTCCTGTGTGTTATTTTCTCCTCCAAGAGGAATGGTTTTGTGACCAGGGCAGGAAAACTGGAGCCGTCACTTCTATTTCCAGTGCTGTCACATACCCTCTGCGCCTTTCTGGCCGATGCATCGAGGTTCTTAGGCCTAAGGAGTGAAGTCGTTGCAGGAGAACACAGCAGTGAATTCCAGGTGCCTGACCCTCCGGGTTGGACTCAGCTTTCCCTGGGCATTAGGTGGGGGGAGTCACACCGCTGGCATGGGATCCCTGGGAGAGATGTGTCATGCCAGCTCATTCAGAGCAGCAGAATTAACACACAGGAAACTTGACACCTGGCACGTTGTATCCCTTACGTCTAGCAGGGACGTCTCTCTTGAGTGCAGGCATGTGTCATGGTCCCCAAACCTTTCCCTAACTGTATGTCCAGTCCCTTTCTTTCCAAAAATAATTTGGATCTTTCCAAAGAGCCTGTTTCTTCCCTTCTCTTCCCAGAGCTGGAGGGTGACTCTCCCATCTCCCTCAGGGCTCTGTGATTAGCAGAAAAGACCTGATCCTGTCAGCATGTGTTAGTCGTGTCCCAGGAGCTGCCCAGAGAGTGGGTGTCTCCTAGGACGTGGCAGTGTTTTCTCAAGGGCTGTAGGCTGTGATCAGATAAAGAAATGCACCAGCAGCAAGTATTCGGTGCGTATGGGTTCTGACGGTGTAACCCTAGGGAATGCTGGGCCCTGGCAGTGTCTCCTCTGTTGCCAATCAAACCAGCTGCTCCTTCGGTCTGGGAGAATGTGTTCGGGGTAAGAAGTGACTCTGTTGCTGCCTTTTCAGACTAGAACTTCCCTTTGGTCCTATTCCATAAATTCAGAATGTCTTTGCATTGAAAACATTTCCATGGACTGTGGCAGGGGCACTGAATCAGTCTTTTAAAACCTCTGTTTTTTAAAGCCCCGTTTTTCTGCGTCAGAAAAAAAATTATTTAGCAGTATTGCCAGACTTGTTTTATTAACATCTGCAAAGCATTCTGAGGTTCCTTTAAAATGCCAAAGCACTCTCATTATCTTCCAGTCCTAAACTGTGGCTCTTCTGTTCCAAGCTCCCAGGCTGCTGAAGAAGATCCAGGCGGAGTTGTTCCCCGACTGCTCTGGAAAGGTTAAGCTGTGCTGTCAGTTTGGAGACATTCACGACGACTCCACCATTACCTGGACTAAAGACTCCAAGTTACTAGCTCGACTGCAGAGAAAGTGAGTGGCTGTTTCTGATGGCTGACGCTTTCTGAATAGCTGTTGTGAGAATGCTGAATGTGCCAGCGATTCACTTCTTAGTGTGTTAACAGCATCAGCATGACTGGTGGGAAAAAAAAGTTTAAGCAGGGTAGTTAAAAAGCATAGCTTCACACAGTGCGTTAATTTGTTATAGTTTGCATTCCATCACCTCTCAGCCCATTCATGCTCAGTCCCTTCGAACTTTCAAGTGCAGTCAGAGATCACATGAAGTTTCAGCCAAGCGATGTAAACGCCCGGTGAACGCGGCCGGCTGGCAGCGAGCTGCTCGAGGGCCGACAGGCAGCGCAGAGCTTGAGGGGAGCACTGCTGTGAGCTTTGTGTTCTGTGTCCAGTGGAGCTTGGAGCTGCTTGGACTAAAAGGTGGAGTTGTATTTAAGGAAAATGATCTCTTCCCTCAACCCAGCCAGTTAAGCTGACTCCAGGTGACTGGAGGCAGTGCAAGGAGAAGGGTGGAAAATAAAAACCTCTTGAGGTCTTTATCAGGACTTTTTCCAGCTTCCCCTAAAACTGCATTTTTGTGAAATAAGTTATTTTCTTCCATTGCAGTGAGTTCATTTGTAAAATACAGCTCTTAAAATCTGTTTATGTTTCAAAAAATCAAAATTAACGTTTCCCCAAACAAAAAAAGTAGAGATGTTTCCATCAGAAGGCAAGATTCTGCAAAAATCTAAAATTTTTATAGGAAGACATCTGCTAAGATGCTATTTTAAGCGGAGAACAAACATGGAATGAGTTGGTTAGACTTCCCATGTCGTTCTGATTCTTGTCATTTTACCGACACTGGTTTTGATTATTGTATTACCATATTGGTAATGGGTATTACCATATCCGTTGTATTGTTATTATTATTATATAATATTATCTGCTAAGTAATGATAACGATTATATTGGTTTTGCATTGCTAAATAAGGTAAGTGATAACAAAACAGTTAAATTTGACTTCATGGGATAAATGTTTCAAAATGTGGAGTTAAAGTGAAGTATGTAGTGGAGATTTAGAGTAAGAGAGACTCCTAGTTACAATTTTTACTTCAAAAATGTTTGGTAGAGTTCTGTGGAAGTCTCCCTTTCGTCAGGATTGAAATCTGATAGTTCTGATAGTTTTGTTTGTACCCAAGCGCTGTTTATCCATTGGAAATAGACACACATCTTCAGAAATATCTAATCTGGGCCATGTGCATCTTAACTTTTGCTTTCAATAGGAAAATTGCAAGAAATTATGCAAGAAACCTTTAAATTTTTCCTACCTTTCAATACATGGGAGCATGTTTTGAACAATACGTATTGGTAGTGCTATTAATATATGCTAAGTCAGTTCATTTAAAAACTACTGTTGGATAAAATTAGTTCTCCAGCGTGCCAAAGTCTCATGAAACTTCATGCTGGCAAAACACCAACCAAAGCATGCATGCCTTTGCTAACACACTTGACAAGAGCTTTAAAACACAGTCGCCAGGTGTCCATAATCCCCGTGTGGATTAGTGGGTGTGCCGAGAAGGACTTCCACGGCTGTTCAGCATGGTGTGCTTGAAGACCTTCGTGGTCTAAAAGGAAGAACTTTTCACTTAGGCATAGCACTGCTTTGGAGTGGTTTTACTGCTTCCAGAGTCAGCTTGCAGCTGCAAGTACTGTAACTGCCTTCACGTACATGGCACCCCTGCCAATGACATCTGCTGGTGATCTGTTGCTCAAGTTGCATGCACAGACATCAGAGAGCAAACATCTAGCTTGAAAAAAAAGCAAAGCAGTGGGGAGTGCTGAGTGAGGAATTACAAAGATGGAATGAGGAGGGGCAGAGGAGAAAGGCGAATACAAAGCAAAGAACTAGACATCAGAAAAATGGAGGAAAACCTGTAAACACATGGAAAACAGACTAAGCATTTCTAAAATTGACACCAGCTGAGAACAAAGAAATCAAAAACTGTGGCCCCAAGGTGCAACAGAGTAATAAATACATTCTTAGTTAAACATCTTAACTAACCCAGATTGAATCGAGTCGGCAAGTTTCAATACGTTTCTGCACAAGATACATTGACGTGTGTGCATAACCATAAGCATATACTCAGTTAAACTGAAACCTTGCTGACCTGTGCAAAGCCAAGATCAGGCTTGGCTTTTAGTCTGCACAGTGCTTGGTGCTTCCAGTCAGATCAGACAGTGCTCCCTACCACTGCTCAGAGTTTCCAAATATTCCCATGCAGGTTTCCAAATATTGTACATATCAACAGGAAGACATGCACTGTATTTTCTTGGTGCACCATCATACCTTACACCTATGCCATGATACAGATGGGAATGTGAGAGCGCTCTTGGTGTGCTTTAGTTCTTTGGGTGTGGGTTCAGTCGAGCTGTTTTTCTCTCAGAACGTGGTAGGATCATCCATTGTGAAACACTTAACAGATGAGTGCTTCTAAGTGGGGTGAAATAAATATTTTATCTACTTGCATCACAGTTGAATCCTATTTGACAGACAGAAATTCCAGGGACAGATACATGGAAAGATCTGTTAGAAATGTTAATATGGAAAATTAACATATTCTGTTCCAGTGCCCAGGATGACTCTCCCGTCTCTTTGGCGATAGCTCAAGCCAGTAACAAAGACCAGGGAATGTATTATTGCTGCTTGAACAACGTGTATGGAAAGGTGACTGCTGAATTTAATCTGACTTCTGAAGGTAAATTCCAGTTTATAATTTCATTTAGTAATCGTGACAATAAAAGTTCCCACTCGTATTTTTTGAAAATCTCTTTGTTTCCTTGTAGTCTTGGAACATCTCTCAAGTTTTCAGAATTTTGAAGGTAAGTACATACATCTGGTTAATTGTGTGCTTAAATCTTTGTTCCTTCTTGTTTCCAAATAGAACAAAGGATGAAAAAATATAACCAAAATAATTAGCAGTATTTTCACCCAAGGCTTTTGATTTTGTGGTACAAACTGTTTTCAAATCGTTTTTTTATCACTCAGTTAAACTGGGCTTATTATTGCATAGAATTGTCAAAGAAGCTGCGTTGTCTTAGTGAGTTTGACCCAAGATATAAGGGTAGAGTGAGCTCTAAGGAGCACGTCAGACTCTGAACCCCCTTAGTAAGGAAATGAATAGACATACGCCGACAGTTTCAATGAGCTGTGGTTGGTTAGCAAACGGCTAGACTGTAGTAGTGCAACCCATTTCAGCTGAGTCACCTAACTTGTACTGAATCACAATTCTTGTTTTTGTCTCTCGTCCGTTTATAGGACTGTATCGTAATCCAGGTTGGTAGGACCCGCAGGGGGTTGTCATCTGCTCAAAGCAGGGTTAGCCATGGGGTGAGACCAGGTTGCCTATGGCTTCTTCCAGTGAGGTCGTAAAAACTTCCAGGAATGGAGACTGCACAATATCTCTGTGCTACTACTTGACTGTTTTTGTGATTGTTTTGGGGAATGATGTGAATACAGCTGTATAACTCAGGCTTGAATTGTGTTGAGGATAAGTGCATTTGTGAAGGTTCAGGGCACTGTGTAAATTGGAAAGCCTGTGCATAATCCTGTCCCGGTGAAAGTTTATTGGGGATCTGAGGAGAGCTCAAAATTCGGTTTTGTGGTTGGATTTTTAATTTCTTTAAATCACAGAGATGCAGAGCTTTGGGCTTTAATTGTAGTATCTCATCCCTTTTAATTTTCAAGCTGAAATGCAATGAGCAGAACATCTCTAAGATTTCACTGGCCTATGGGCTACCAGAGACATTTTAACAGTTGTCCCATGGTGAACTGTGGAACCAATACTGTGTTTTTGCTAGACATCTTTCCCTTTTTGTACTCAACTTTGCAATATCGTCAAGGATAAAATCCACTTGAATTCATGGGAGTTTTGTTGGTGTAATACCTTCATCCAGGATTGAGTGGTTTGTGCATGGGGATGGAGTACACACCGTGACAGACTGTGGACTTGGACTTGACCGTCTGTGTGGCTTGTCACTAGTTTGATGCACTAGCACTTCACATGTAGTAAACAGTGGAACAGCTTTGCATAACAGTACACAATACAGAGTGCACAGAGACATTGGCACACCCAGTGTACAGAAAGCTGCTTTGGCAGAAAAACTGTGTTTGAACACATGGTCTTTGCAAGTCACCTGCTATGTAACTTTACTCCAAGAAACAGGCAGGCATTAAGATTTGGAATGCTTTCCCCATATGTTATCTTGTGTTTAATCACACTCAGCATATGTCCTGCTGTGCTGCAGCTAAAAATAGACAGTGCATTGTGAATTGGTTTATCATTCCTGAATATAATGTGCAAGTAAGTGCTTCATTCAGCTAATTGTTGGGGTTTTTTTCTATTTTTTCTTGAGGAATAAAATCAAACATCTAGTTCCTTGTTAAAATCAAGACAGGACTTCTCACGTAGCAGAACTGCTTATTACAGGAGAGGGATCCCAGCCCCGTAATAATGCAAGGGGGGCCATGTATTCTGTTTGCATAGAGCCTTCTTTTTAATCCTCTGTGGAGAGATACATTCATCCTCCCATGTCCATCCCTTTCCCTGTGACTGCAGAAAGATGTTGTGCAGAACAAAGTGGCATTGTGTTTTAGGTGCGGAAGAAATTGAATTCATGCAGCTCATGTTCAGAGAAGATTTCATCAGTGACAGCTATTTTGGTGGGAACCTGCATGGAATAATAGCTACAGAAGAGCTTCACTTTGGTGAAGGCATGCACCGGAAAGCCTTCCGAAGTAAGGTGATGCAAGGCCTCGTGCCGGTGTTCAGTCCTGGCCACCCCTGTGTTCTCAAAGTGCACAATGCTGTCACATATGGGACCAAGAGTAAAGATGATCTAGTTCAAAAAAACTACAAACTAGCACTGCAGGTAAGGTTCCTCGATCCTTTGCAAGTGAGAATTGCGGAGAAAAGCTGTCTTGGAAATACTCAAACAGCTGACCTGTCAAATGATTTGAATAATATTCCATAGGCATCTCTGTTTGTAATATAGGAATGCTATGTCCAAAATACTGCAAGAGAGTATGCGAAGATATATGCAGCTGAAGCTGAACCTGTGGAAGGCTTTGGAGAAGTCCCAGAGTGAGTACCATACATACACACATATATTTTGTCGTTTAACCCAACAGCAGCTAAGTGCCATTTGCTCGCTCCCAGTGGGAGCGGGGAGAGAATTGGGAAAATAAAAAGTGAAACTCGTAGCTTGAGATGAAAGCTAGTTACTAAAATGCAAAAGGAAAAGAGAAACAATAGTAATGCTAATTATATATATATAAATATGTTTTCACAAAACAACTGATGCACAGTGCAATTGCTCACCACCTGCTGATCAATGCCCAGCAAGTCCCCAAGCAGCAGCTGCCTCCCTGGCCAGCTCCCCTCGGTTTTATATTTTTATACATGATGCCATGTGGTATGGAATATCCCTTTGCCCAGTTGAGGTCGGCTGTCCTGGTTCTGTCCTCTTCCAGCTCCTTGTGCCCCCCAAGCCCTCTCGCTGGCAGGACAGCGTGAGAAACTGAAAGGTCCTTAGCTCTGTGCAGCACTGCCCAGCAACAACTAAAACACTGGTGTGCTGTCAACAGCGTTGTACTTCTAAAGCCAAAACATAGCGTCATACCAAACACTGAAGACAATCAACTCTGTCCCAGCTGAAACCAGGACAACTGACCTGTGCCACACCTGCCCACTGACTTCTGGGCGTAATTTCTAAAGAAGGAGAATGGTTTATTTCATATCAGAAATTTTCCATTTCCCCAATATGTGTACATCAGTTTAATAGCTCAGTACAAGCTCATCTCTGCCACTGAGGCTGGGAGATGACGCCTTGAAGATTTGGCAATAGATTTTTTTCAGAGGATTTGCTGTTCCGGTGTCAAGCTACTGTGCAGAGTTGAGCTTGCAATGGATGGTTGAAATTCCATCTGCCTTGCTTCAGGGATAAGATCTGCATGCTTGACAGCAGGCTAAATCTCCATCTCCTTTTAGACGATACAAGGTTTGCGCAGCTGCACTGATCTACAGAAAAAAATTTAGAGCTGTGTTCTCAGCAGTGTCCATAAAACATTCAAGTCAATTGGCCTGAGGGTCCTATCCACAGACAGATAAATAAAACATTTTAATGCCCTGACTCTAACAGCAAAAAGCTAAGCCTTTGCTAATCAAATACAGTGTGTGGTTTTGATGCCACACCAGATCTTCCTCTCATTACTAATTAGGAGAATTTATATCCACGCCGTCCGCAGTGGCAGCCATTTCACAAGGCACCAGAAGGGCAGATGGAGGCTGGACCAATTCCATTTGGGTACTTTGCGTGCAGTGTGCATGCTCAGCATGGCTGCTTTATTTTTTTTGCAGCTCTTAGATTAAACTGTCTGTGTGATGACAGTGGGTTGGATGGGGGAAAAAAACAGACCAGAGCAAAAAATGCAGCTGTTATATAAGGATGTTAAAGGAAGCTATATTGTCAGAACTCTGTTTTGCAGGGTTTTTCAGTGGGTATTTTTGTAATTATGCATTTAAGTGTGGACAAAAACCTTGTGGCTGTAACTGCTTCTACACGGATACAAAGGTTTCTCCGTATAAGTCATTTTAGCACTACCTTGAAAGCAACCTGTGGGCAGGTTCCTTAAAGCAACCTTTCCAGCATTAGAAATAGTGGTGGAGATAGCTGTGAAATCTTTCAGGGAAAATGTTTGTGCTAATCAGCCTCCTTTCTGGAAATACATTGTTCCTTATAAATTTCTGTTTGAGAGGGCAACCTCCAAGAATCACCTCCCTCACCCTGCTGTCACCCCTCTGTTGATGCAGCCCAGGATGCTGTTGGCCTTCCAGGATGTTAGGCCTTCCTTTTGTCTAGCAGAGCCCCTTCTCGGCAGGGCTGCTCTCAAGGAGTTCTTCTCCCAGTCTGTACACATATCTGGGATTGCCTCAAATCAAGTGCAGCACCTTGCACTTGGTTTTATTGAACCTGGGTTCTTATGGGCCCATTTTTCAAGCCTGTCCAGGTCCCTCTGGATGGATCCCTTCCTTCTGTTGTGTCACTGCACCACTCAGCTTGGTGCCATCAGCAAACTGCTGTGGGTGCACTCAGTCCCACAGTCTAAGTCATAGGTAAGGATGCTGAAGAGCACAAGTCCCAAGATGGAGCTCTGGGGGACTCTGCTCATGACTGGCCTCCAACTGGACGTAGAGCTGTTGGCCACAACCCCCTGGCTGTGACCATCCAATCAATTCATTATCCATCAGATAGCACAATCATCAAATCCATATCTCTCCAATTGAGATCTGAGTCTTACCCAGATGTCTCCTGGCTTGGTTTAAATTTGGTAGCTGTTCATTCACTCTCTGAGATCATTGGCTAATTTATCTATTTCTTACTCTTTCATTGACTGAGTATTTTGTTATCCCTTGATTTCAGGATCATTCCTATTTTTCTCATTCGTCGACCTGCTAATAACATCCCCTATGCAACAGTGGAGGAGGAGCTGGTTGGGGAATTTGTGAAGTACTCTGTCAAGGATGGCAAGGAGATCAATTTCCTGAGGAGAGACTCAGAGGCTGGCCAGAAGTGTTGCACGTTCCAGCACTGGGTGTACGAGAAAACCAATGGGAGCTTGCTTGTCACTGACCTGCAAGGTGAGTTGTCTGAGTGGGGCTATACTCGTACTCAGTCCCCATAGCTGCAGAACTTCAGGGACCTACTTCTGAGTGAGGTTATTCTTGGCATTCTGTGGTCTGTCAGCAGTGCCGCATGTGCTCCTTCTGTAACCATAATGGGCCAAGCCTTCTCTAGATGGGGACAATAGCCTGCCCTGTGACTGGGGATACGGTCAGGGCAGCTCTGCGTGTAGGTGTGCACACCGTGAACTGGTTGTGCTTGGAAGATTTGTTCTACGCTACAGGGATGCCTTAGGTGGGCTGTGTGCAGAAGCAGTGTTCCCATGTTCATGTGGTTCATCTTGTGCCCAATTGAGAAATCTGCTTTATGCTACTTGGAGTGTATTTGTGGCTTGAGTCTGTTTGTTTGGCAGCTCTGGATGATGCTTCCTGGAGTTGTGTATGCATACCATTACTCTATCTCCCATGAAGAGATGTGTGATACTCTGATGCTCTTAAATCACGTGTTACTGATTCCCTATCTACTAGCTGATGTATTGTTTAACTGCTCACTGTGGAAGCTCAAGGAGTCTGGACCATCCCTTTTGGTATGGCCTTCTTGGATGGCCTTACCAGGAATGCAGGAGCCTTCCAAACACGCTGGAGAAGAGTCCCCAGCTTAGGGCTCAGTTATTAATGAACATTACAACCCGATCTGGGAACAGCATGTGCTGTGCAGTAGGTGTTTTAGTACAGACTGAAGTGCGTTTGTCTATGGGCATCACTATGAGCTTTTGCAGAAAGAGTAGCATAACAAAGGTGAAAAGGAACTGAACATCTGGAGCATGAAAATCCTAAGTGTGGTCTTCAGCAGCATGAGAAAAAGAGATACAGCCTGACTTGGTTGAACATTGCCAAAAGTTCCAGCCATCACACAGTAAAACAGTATCAAGGCAGTTGCATTCCTAGTATCTCTAAGTAGGACTTAAATTGTGGTCAGCCTGGCATTTACCCACTGCAAGAAGGTGAATTTTACCTACAGTACTTCAGTAGTTTAATACATTTCATCTACTTTGTTTCTGGTAAGCTTAAACAGTTTCTGCAGGGCAACTAGAGCAACTTTAACGATTTTAGCAANTTTTTTTTTTTTTTTTCCCAGCCTCTGGGACCTACCTCTTCCTTCACCAGCTGTGCTTCCCTCTTTCACATTTCCTTCCACCTTCTTGTGGACAAAATCCTACAGGAGTCATCACATTTCAGCTGTGTAATTCCTGTGAACAACAGGAAGGTCCCACTGACATGTAAGGGCTACATCTGAGATGCATTTAGTCCCTCCTGTCTGCAGACAGGGATTATGAATAAGTGTTGCAGCCTCCCACGGCCCCTATCATCCCAGTTTGTGCCTTATTGGAGAAGTGGAGTGCAGTGGTTCCCTCTCCATTGTCATGTTGCTGTCTGAGCCATTTAGTAGCAGGAGGTTGGTAGCAACGTTCAAGTCTGAATCTCTCGTATCTGGAATTTTCAGTGAATGCCTCTGTCTAATAGCTGCCACAGGAAAAGCAGGGGGCTGTGTGCGGACTCAGAGGCATCACAGCAACACCGCTCCCTAACAATAACTGTAAGAGGAGTTTCATGGAAACTATCCCTCAAGATGAGAACCAAATTGCTATACAAAATGTTTTATAATTCTTAAAATTGCAGTTTAAGCTATTTTAGTGCCTAATAGAAAAATTAGTAAATGGGACATCAGATGTATTTTCACTGAAATCTGTTTCAGTAATGCATAGGCACTGAGATTTACTCTTTGCAAGTGCCTTTGGCAAAGTGAATGGACAAGTAATACAAATACAGATTTTTCAAACAGTTCCAATAGTATGTTTTCTTTTCATATGGCATCTATTGAAGGTCAGAATAAAAGACAGGAGAGAGACAGAACTAGGATATTTACTTTTCTAGCTTCTTTTGAGTGCACTGTGTTTCTATGTGTGTGTGTTGCCCTAGGGAACATGAATTCCCTACTGTGGTAGCAGCAGCAGCTTACGTGTATTGACCTATGCAGTGCTATGATATTTATCTCCTCAACAGAAAAAGGGAATTTTAACCTAGCTTATATTCTTGTAAGAAAACAGTTTGGAAAAGGAAAAAAGAAATCCTACACTCTCAATGGGCAAGGTGTCCTTGCACACATCCTCTCAGTGCATCAGAACACTCCCTGTGTGTCATCTGGCTTATTATCCCCTCCCCCTGTGTTAATAAAATGCCTTTTGGATTAAAGATTTGCATTTATAATAGCATCCTACTCGTTCGCTTTTTCTTACATTTAAATACTTTCTGACTGCTCCACACTCAGGTCCTGACTGGGCTTGAAAAATCAGATTCCTTCAAAACCCGAAGTATGGCGAGGAGCCGCGCTCTGCACGTCCCCGAAATGCAGCCCTTCTCCTGGGCCTGCACCCAGCACAGCGTGCACCCGTACACCTGAGAGAGAGAGAGGCAGAGCCTGGCTACAGAAAACCAAGAGAGGTGGAATCGTAAAACTTTTCCCATACTGTTTAACATGAGAAGGCAGGAAAATGGGCAACATCTAAACAAGATCCCTGAAATAATTAAAAGGGAAAAGGAAACAAAATCCTAGCCTGAGGGAGGCAAGATGGCAGAAATGCTGTGCGAGCCTGTGTCAGGATTATTGCCACAAAGCACAACATACGTGCTGCTGTTGGAGAGAAACGACCCTGCTCTCTGGCCATCCTCTCCTTTCGGTGTTGGGCTGCGTTTTTCAGGCGTACCAGCTGAGATTTCAGAGGGGGTCTTCCAACGAAACCCATCATTTTCCTGAGTAGTAGGAATGCACACTGCAGAACTGGAGTTTGCCTATAAACAAGTCAATAAAGGAACAGGTTAAAAGAAAACTGAGGTTCTGGAAACTCTGAGGGATAAAGGGATTTGGGCTCTCTCAAAAAGCAAAACCAGGACTGACTGAGTAGGTTGATTAGCAACGCAGATGTGGTATTCTCACTGATAAACATTGTGGTGCACGCTTGCAACACACCAAAACCACAAACCCATAAACAAATATAGCCATCTCATGGCAGGTGCATAAGCAAAGATTTTGGGTGTTTCTTGTAGAGCAGTCATGGCAGTGTGACCCCCTGGCAGTGACTGCCCAGCGCAGGACGTGTGTTATGCTCTCTTTATCACTTTGCTGTCTGTAGATGTCTGTAATGAGACTGACTTCCAGAAATTCCTGTGATACAGAGCACACGCATCCTATTTTTAATCAGTGTACCTTAAAATCTTAAAAATAATGGTGACAAATAGTTAAAGTGAGAAACATGAATTGGTAAATAATATCTAAGGCTTCTATATATGGCTTTCTTGAATCTGAAAATATTCCTAGAAATTCTAATGTAACGCAAGCTCTCTGTTTCCTTGATGTCTTGTAGGTGTAGGAATGAAATTAACTGACGTTGGCATAGCAACATTGGCCAAAGGGTGAGTGAAAAATTACTTCTTGACAGCATGGTTTTGCTTTATGCATCAAACTCTTCTCAGCGTGAAAATTTTGCAGGGGACTGCACTGGAAGTTTATCCTTGCTTTGACTTTGGAAGAAAACAATCCTCATCTGATGCTCTTAAATTCTTTTTGTTCAGGCTTATGGGAACACTTCTGTAAGGGAAACACATTTGTTTTATTCTAAAGAGATGGATCTACACTGTAGATTGGGCTTTGTTTTTGCTTTATGCCTCCCTTAAAATAGGCTTATTCACAGGGCCTCTCAGGTGTCCTGCAAACAGGCTGCTTGGTACGTCAGCTGAACAGAAATTTGAAAGCTGAACAGAGACTTTAAAAGAGCATTTATGTATCCTTTGTCTTTTTCTTTCCCCTCTTTCATGTAGAGGCTGTGAAGAAATCAATGTTTTCAACAACTAACGTCCTTCAAAGTAATCCTGTTCATTTATTCTTTCTATGGTTGTTTTACTGATGAACTGCAAAGTGAAAGGACTGAAAAACAAAGTGTAGTTTGTCCAGTGCAGTGAAGTAGCTGCAGTACAGTTTCTGTCAATCGAAGGCAAAGCCTGACTGAAAGCAGGGAAGCCTGGAAAGCATTTTTAGTGCAGCCACTGGGGCGCACCAGAGTCAGGAAATCAATCCTTTAAATAAGGTATTTAGTACATTCTTTGGCAAATGGAAGCAAAAATAGGGCAACGCAGGGGCTGGCTTTTAAGTGTTAGCAGTGAGCTGGTTTAGCAGCAGTGCCCAAGTGTTTATCCAAGAATGGTAAACACAAAGATGAAGGAAGCAGGAACCCAGGGACCTGTTGTCGTGGTGAATAACAGCAGAGCTGTTTCCCAGGCGCAGGTCTGAAAATCTGTCTGGTTTCAGGGTATTGATGGGCTTGGCTTGACCCAGCGTGGCACTGGCAGCCACTGGGGAGTTCAAGCCTGGGGACAAATTCAGCACTCACCTTTCAGATTTAAGGAGAATTTGGTTTGACCAGCTCCCGTTTGCCAGGTTTGAGAGGTGGAATTCTGTCCATGTTTTGTTTGTCAGTCGCCTAGTCAGTGAGTTTAGAGAACAAGTTCTGCAGAGCTGCAGATCAATACTTTTCAAGGCTTGGAATGGTCAGTAGGTTGGTGTTAGTAAACAGAAAACATGGCAGCAGTACAGAACATGCAATTTAGAAGCCATTCACTAGTGTGGACCTTCTCCCTGTTACACATAGCACAGGCTAGAACAGCACAGAATGGTTTGAATTAAGCTGACAAGCCCTGCCAAATTACAGCAGGGCTGGTCTCATTAAGCCTGTACAGAACAAGTGATGCAATCTGGAAGCACACAAGGAGGGATGTGTGGAAGCAGTGACTAACAAATAGCAAACAGCTGGGAGATCTCAGATGCAAAACTTTGGTTTCACATCTCTAGATAAGTTTCTCTGTGTAAGAGCTGGAGCTGTGTGCAGGCTGCAGAGCCAAACACGGCTCAGTCATGCCTCTCAGCTTCCAAAAAGGGCAGAGTGTTACCTGGACTGCATGTCTAGCCACAAGATCAAGTGCATATCTCTTATTTTTAGAGAAGGAAAATGAGGATAGCTTGATTTAGGAGCAAAGCTAGTGAAATAAAAATTATAACATATATATATGTTAGAAATGTTCTGTCCCTCATTCACAAGATAAAAATGTTCTTGCCTCTTTCACTAAAAATGTTTCTGGCATTTCCTGAATTCTAAAGTTAGTTAGCAGAGCATTCAATTGTTCATTTAAAGTGTCTCTTTAGTATCAGATAAGCGAAAGCTGCTGTTTCTGCTCTTTGTTTAGATGTCCCTTCAAAGATATAGAGGAAGTGACAAATACCAAATACAGATAGGAAAGCAACTTAGACAGGCTTTTATTTATTTCATGAGAAAAGTGCGATTGTTTTGCTCAACTTTTTTCATGCCAAGATTATTTCCACAAAGAATCGAGTATTAGGAGAATTTTATAGCACTTGAGCCTTCTGTGAGCAACAAATTGGCCACCAAGGAAGAACGAGTGAGAACAAGAGGCTGTAAGGTGTGGTGGTTTTGCAGGCACAAATTAAAATAACCATCATTCACTGCCGCGAAACTTCCCAGTGACTGATAGCCCGGAGGCTTCCTTATCATTAGCATTTTTGCCAGCTTAACAGAACACGCCTACACAGCGCGCAGGAGAAATGAAGCCCCTCAATCAGCCTTGCAGCAGACACGGAGAGTTTCAGATACCAGAGTAAGCAGGTGCTACCCAAAGGCTGTCTGCGCAGAGCCTCCTTATCTGCTCCGACAGGTAATTGGCAGCTGCATCTCTGCTCCACGCAGTGTGCAGCATCCAGCAGCCACACGCCATGACAGGGGACGGTCGTGTGACAGCAGCTGCTGTCAGTGTTTGCTGCCACTGGCGCTCTCTGGGAGCCGAGTGGTTCATGGGGGGTGAGGGTGCACCTGGCTGCCTGGAGCCGCTAGCTGAGTGGTTTCCTTAGAGCAGGGCAGGCTCACGATCTGTTTAACCCAAAGGGTAACCTAGTCTGATGGGTGTGAACAGTTTTATGTGGCAAACAATAGGAAGATATGTTTGAAACTTTATTTCATTGAAGCATATATTTACTATTCAAAAACTGACTTCAGAGAAGAATCTGAAAATATCATATTGCGGTACAAAAAGGACTCCTAAATACCTGTCTAAGTTTCTAACAGAAGCTACTTGTCTCATAGTGTCTAGTATGAAGCTTTGTTTTGGTCTCAGAGGAAAAACAAAGCTGATAACAATACCTCTGATGAGAACGGTGAACTCCAAAGCAGTATTTTCTTATTGACGTTAGTCACCAGCAATGATTTCATGCCTTAGAAGATTAAGGTCTGCTGTGTACTTTACAGTTATCTGTGAAGTCGTTGTTGCTGTGCTTGTCTGAAGCCAGCTGGGATCCATCCTCCAGGAGTAGGCTCATGTGACAGTGTTTGAAAGCAGCAGCAAAATCTATTAAGTGATTTTTTTGTGGCTGTAAGGAGGCAGCGGACCCTGACAATATACATTACCGTTTTGGTAGGTGCCCACTGCTTGTTACCTGGTTTCCTTCACATCTTAATGGCTCAGTCTGAATATTTGTGAAAGAGTTGGTGCTTCTCAAAGCAGCATGGTTGGAAGAGTCTTGCTTAATATTTTCAAGTTGCTTACGAGTCAACAGTCATACTCTGCCACCTCTGTGCTGAAAGTGAATCTTGAAATCCAATTTGGCTTTTTTTTTTTCTTTGTTGCTACAGATACAAGGGTTTTAAAGGCAACTGCTCCATTTCCTTCATTGAGCAGTTCAGAGCTCTCCACCAGTGCAATAAGTACTGTGAGATGCTGGGGCTGAAATCTCTCCGATCCAGTCATCAAAAACAGAGGAAACCAACATCCACAAAAAGCAAAACTCTACCAATCTCACCGACTGTTAAGAAAACAGTGCCCAAGAAAGCAAGAGAACCCAGAGACTTCCTATCTTCGGAGCGTTGAGTAGCACTGTCCCGTCTTGTGAAAACTCCTCTTGAGGATATGCAGTAGTGCTGGGCACCGATGTTCTGGTGGGAGGACGACGTTAGTCTTTTGGCTTGTGATGCTATTTTGAAGTCATCCTGATGCTGATGCCAGCAGCAAAGAAAGGAGCTGATTCTGTGGTGTAGATACCAGAGATTTAACACGAGGACAAAGTTTTGAAGATAGACTAAGCCTGGATTATTTTACCACCTTTCTCTGTATTGGTATCTGTATATTTGGAGTCTTGGCCATTGAATGCACCACAGGTTGCTGGAGAACATCTTCCCTTCTGTTTGTCTGTGCCTGTGAGTTCAGCTGCAATGTAAACAACAAAATATTTAAGATGTCACATAGTAAAAGTTTTGCACAGTCTTGTTGTTCAGATTGCTCTGGAAAAGCTTTTTCTCCCAGATTTTTACATACTGTACTGTTATACTCCTATTTTTGTCTTAGTACTTTTCCCCACTTACATGTTTTTCAGTACAAGACAAAGCCATCCAGGGTTGTACATTTGTGTCTTCTGCCCCACATGAAGATAGCTAGGATCCTTAAGGTTCTCACACAGTGATATCATCAGCTTAAAAACGGGTAATTGCGTGATTCTCCATAGAATTCCTTGCTTCCCAAGAGAGCTGCCTCGACTCTACAGTTAACCCCATGGTACAGCACTTTTGCACTTGCACCAATCCGGTTGTAAGACAGAGGTTTGGAATCTGCCTGTTGCCACACAGCTAGCATCTGAAACAAGCCATTGCAGATGGAGGGTATTTCAAAACCTTGTGGCATTTTCAACTGAAGTAAGTACAATGACTTTTCTAGGTAGTGTGCAGCTGTTTTTGAAGGAACATGAAAGGTACCTTGGGACCGTGTGTGACTGCTAAAGAGCTTTGATTGATCCCATATGCCTGGACAGCGTGCAGGCCAAAGGTGGTGTGCTGCATTGTGTTCAAGTGTAGCTGATGTCTGTGGGGATTTGCTACCAAAGGAGGAGCTATGCTGTCAGGGGACTGCAAGAAGTTTAATGGACATTGCCAGCTGAAAAGCCAACCTGCAGTGCCTAACACTTAGAATACAAACACTGAACATTGCCAGACTTCTTATCCCTGTGTGATTACTAAATGACAGGTGGTGCGAGGACCCCAACACCTGGATGGAAGCTTGGAGTCAAGGGGCTGAGGAAGATAGAAGAGTTTCAGGCTACATTCTACTTTGTATTGATAAGCAGCAGGTGCCAAGTAAGAAATAAACTGTTAGGGACTAATTGACACTAGAGAAAGAAACTCATCTGACTGTAGCTTAGATGTAAACATCTCGAGTTGTCATCCTCTTGAGTCATTGTCCTTGAGTTCAGCTACATGTGCAATTACACTGAAATAATTATATATTAATAGCTGCCAAAAGTAGAAAACATTTAGCACTTACCTCAGGTTAAAGCCATCTTAAGAAGTTTTAAAACCTTGCTCTAGTGTGGTACTCACAGCTCATTGCTCTTAGGCATGTCTGAGGGAAGCAGAGATTTGAGGCTTTGCCTTTTATTGCTTCCCTTGGTGCCCCACCTTATTTCACACTTGCTCAGCTGTCTGTTCTGCCCTCCAGTCTGTCGTGTTCGGCTGGCAAGGAGGAAGTCTGGCAGGAATACCTTGCTTGCGCAGGTCCCTCTCAGAAATTCCCTTCTGACATTTCTAGGTCACAGTATAAAGTTTAGGTAGTCCAACAGTGACACTGAGAGAACTCCAGCATGTGTGTCAGAAACAGATGGGAAATGGTGACTGATAGACCAGCTGCCTGCCTGTCCCTAAATTGCCATGTCAGATTTGTGGGGGGGGGGAAAAAAGAAAAAGACTGTTAATAACTACTGTCCTTCATAGACTGATAATTAGGCACTCTACCCACCTTAGTCTTGCTGTTACAGAACATACATAGATATCTTGCACTAGGGAGTATTTGAAAAAACTGCTTAAAAAGAATGAAAGCTGAGTGCATCCAATGTCAACTTTATACAAAGGTCTGGTCCATGAACCCAGACTGGGACAACAGTTTGGTCCTATTGATGTCAGTTGACTTGGATGGCAAAAGAAAGATTGACCTGAGAGACCTGTGGTTTTACCGTGGTGTGCCTGTGTTACCAATATGCATCAGCTGTCTCACTGCAAAATGACAAGCAGTGAAGTTACCAGCAGGATAAACAATGTTCTCATTGGGCTCCAGATTTAATTGCCCATTGAGCTGAACGGGAGAAAGAGCTACCTGTTGTACAGAGAGTGTCTGAATCTGAGCCAGATTCTGCTTTTTGCCCTTTACATAATGAAACTAAAGCTCTGCTTGGTAAGCAAGTCAAATAAAATTGTTTTCCAGCCCCAGCAGATACATCAGCAAAGCAGAAAGCAGAACCTGCTTTTTGAAGGAGCATTTGCAGGTTAATTCTTGTCGTTAGTGGTTGTGTTGTTATATTAATGGGTATTCCTAAGCACACACAGAATGGGTAAGTTGCTCTGTGTCCTTTTAAAGTGTTATGCTCCTCATAGGGCAGAACTGTAGTTTATGCCAAAGCACTCATGCTTTCCAATCTAAATCACAGAATCACAGAATTGCAGGGGTTGGAAAGGACCTCTAGAGATCATCGAGTCCGACCCCAACCCTGTTGTACAGACAATCTGATAAAACATGAAAGAATGGAGAGTCAACAAAGCTTCTACAAGATGTTTCTTCTTGAAAAATACATCATCACGTGAATGTCATGTGGGCATTGAGTTTCTGGAGGTATGTGGCCCTATAGATAACCTGATAATTTTACCCGTTCTTTCCCAGTTTAAACACGTTAAAATGGCCAAGCTCCAGAGGAAATGTTTTCAGTAACACCAAAGGGATTTCAGAGTACAAGTGCATGTCTGCAGTATATTAGGCACATACGTCGATCTTTTTTCCAAAAAGTGTGTGGTATACTCTGAACCTTATCGCTCAGTGGAAATTGGCTGTCTCGATCCCTTTTGAAACTGAACCTTGAGACTTTGAAAAATTTTCCCTAGATGGTCAGAAGAGTTCAAAGGTAGCAAGTTTCAGTTTCAGGATTTGTCTGTGAATTGGATGAGCGCAGTAATTGCAGCTCTTTGACACGTAATCCCATCCCTTATGCACACACCAGCTTTACCAATTGCATGGCCCCAGGTCTCCAGAGGACACAATTTCAGAAGGCAGCTGTTTCGTGTCAAATGTCGTACCTTGAATGTTTATCCACTTGAAGCAGATACAGGTTGGAGGACACCATTAGGAAAAGAGCAGTATGTTTCCCACTCCATTCCTCATAAACCACGTAGTAAGAGAAAACTGCATGCAGTTGGTAGTGGGGGAACTTTTCAGAACAACTCCCGCAGTGTGGCCTCACATAACCGAGCAGTGAACTGCAGGAACACATCTCCGTTATGGCTTAAATTTTTTTCCTCTTAAAGGAAGTTCAGTGTATCTAATACTCACGTGGGTGCTGTAAAGGTCATGTTGCTCTACAACCAAAACCTCAATACATATGTTTTTATTTTGGGTTTTAAGATCACAGTAGCAACAATGGAGAGAGAGGGTTGATCTACACTGCTGTCCTGCCACGGAGTACGAGGGGAACGTTGGGAGCTGTCTGCACACATGATGTTTGACTGAATACTTTGTATGGGCTTTCTTAATAATATTACAGGTGGAACCTGGCAAGCCTGTACTGCCATTCCACCGGTGAAGTACCAGCAGTGGTGACTGATGCTTTGCATCAAAGAATGGATGATTTGGAATAAGCTGTGGTGGCTTTGCAAATTGTAGAGCTAGTCCAAAGTGACAGCCTTAATCTGCTCTTTCTCTTGATGTGATATGGATGTTGTGCTCAGGCAAACAACAGATGAGCTTCACTGAGTGGGAGGAGAGAAAGAGCACAAGATGTTCTTCAAGAAAGAAAAATTGCAGTACCAGTAATCAGGAAAAGGGAGGCAGGACTGGCACAAGCTCCCTGGACTGCACAGCATGCGTAGCGATGGAGGGAAGGGATTTGCTTCATTTCTCTCTCAATCCAAAGTTGAGAAGTTGCTGCTGTGAAAATGTTTCCCGGAGGTTCATGCAGAGAAAGTCACTTTTGCTTTGCTCTGACAGAGCCAGGGAAAAGAGAGCTTCTGCTCTCTTGACCCCCCCGACTCACCTGCACAGACATTGCTTCAGCTAGCAGCCAGTTCTCAGCACGGCCTTTGGAAACGTAAGCCATAGCTATCTGCAGCTCTGCTGATTGCACTGAGTCTGCCATAAAATATTGTGGGTGTGAAATTACTGTGATTTAGTGAGTCTCAGACAGCAGAACACTGGCTTCGGAGGCCTTTCTGTTGGTGCTGGATTGCAGTTACATTGATGGATGGCAGAGGCTGTTTGTTTTGCAGCAGTGGCAGAACAATGTTCCTTGTTAGCTTTAATGCTTCGCGGTCTTACAAACGCCCCGTGCTTCTGTGTTGTGCCAGATGTTTTGCATGTGGCCCACCACATTCTGTCCTTCACCTGCTCCTTTCAGACAGTAGATAGGACCCAGCCTTATCCCACGCGGTGGCCCAGCCCTCACCTCTCCCTTTGCAAAGAACCCATGGCCTTTTCTCTTTTGTTCATCTGAAATCTCATTTATCACCCAAACCATCTGTGTGCTCTCCCATGCTCACAGTAGAATATGCAATTGGTCTTGTGACTGGTGCGAACAGAATCAGATGGTGAGAGGCCATGGCACCAATCATTTATAGCTGCAGTTTGCTGATTTGACAGGTCTATCAAGTGACATGACAGCGATGGACTCGTCGTCAGCAGAAAGCCTTCCTGGCACACGCCAAAAGGCTGGTGCTGCTTCGCCAAGGATGTGTTTGAGTGGACTTCCTGTGTAATGCAGGAAACCTCAGAAGAGAGGAACAACACCAGGCTATTTTTATTCATCCATTTGTGCTTTGTCTAGTAGCCATGATTAAAATTTATTGTTCCTGAAAGCAAAACTGCACTGGGGAAGAGGAGACCGACAGGCACAATATAGACTGGAAGGATGTTGTCAGGTAAGTGGGATAACAGGGTGTGAGCATCTGCCACAGTGATGAAAAAGTGGAGAAGATGGGGAAAGGGACTCACAAACAAACATTTTTGTGGATTCCTGTAACCTGGTGCAGCCAAATGCAGGTGGAAGAATGGAATTGGAACAAAAAAACATAGGAGAAAGATTTAAACATTTAAAAACGTAGAAAGAAGTGTCAGAACGAACTCCTTTCCACTGGTCAGAGATAATATGACAAGCTTCTTTTCACAGTTCTGCATATGCCAACAAGAAAGTGATCAAATCTATGAATATGGAAGTGAAATCAGTCAGTCTTTTCTTCCAACAAAGTGGCCTTTAGCAGCAACCCAGTGTTTAAGACTGGCCACCGCGATCGGTTACTGGCGATGTTCAGGAGACAAGCTTCAGGATCCACTGGTAGCAAGGCTCCCCACCCAAGGAAGCTTTCCATTCCTTGTCTGTCCATCAGAGCCAAAGGGTGCAGGTCTGTCACATTAGCTGGTGATGCCAGCTCTTTTCTAATGAGGCCAGTTTTGCAGAAAAAAAGAAAAACCCATGTTTTTCTTTCAGACACTGTCGGGACTGGGTTAGTGTTCTTTGCTACAGCTACCAAACAACAGTTCCTACTGAGGGTGGTTCTGCACCGCCCTGAAGCAGTTTTTTTTCAGGGCCTTTGTAACGTTAACCAGCCGAATAATCAGCCTGAGCGTGGGTTGCTCAGGGTGCTGAACCAGCTGAGGAACGCACACGGCGGATGGGTTCCAGATGCAGATCCGTTCTTGCAGATGAATGGATTATTTTTTATTCTTATGGAATAAAATGAACTTTTTGAAGAGGTTCTGTGTGATGAAATCGGTTGCAAATGGAAGCACAGCATACTACATTCATCTTGATGTTGTGATCAACAGCATCACACAACACTGAAATATGGGAACATGGGAAGCTTCCTATTCACTATGTGAGCCTTGCAAGCACTGGGAGTTTGAAATGCGCTGCTGGACCACGAACGTGCTGAGTAGAGGTTACCACTCTCCTTGCAAATCAGAGAGCAATATTCTGTGAGTCTAAATCCTGGGTTACTCCATGGGGTTTAGGTGTTCCAGTGCAGCATTGGTGCCAGGCTTTCATTAATCTATTTGGCAGTTCCCACAGCTGCTTCCTATTCTTCACAAGAGTTTTCAGAAGAATTTCCATGAGGAAATTGTGACCCTTCCCAAACTGTAGGTTCAGAATATGAGACAGTGGACTTGAGCATG
Organism: Penelope pileata; assembly: GCA_013396635.1. Classification (NCBI taxonomy): domain Eukaryota; kingdom Metazoa; phylum Chordata; class Aves; order Galliformes; family Cracidae; genus Penelope; species Penelope pileata. Next base: position 30,756 of record WBMW01004624.1, on the reverse strand, counting down.
GTGGTCAAATCATACAAACAGTTGTGACACAAAAGGGAACAAAGATGAAAGCATTTGAAACCCGTATAAATTATGCTTTCAGTTAGATGTAATAGCTTTTTATCAGAATTGTGAAAGGTGTTCTGTTTGAAAAGCATCACAACCATCTCAGACAATTAGTGTTTGAAATGCGTATGTTTTACTTTGGTGCCAAAATAAGAGCCAGGGTTGGACTACATCAGGTAATTGGCTTCAGTACTCTATGGTCATGGTTAATGCAGCAGGAAAAAGGAAATCTAAAGCCAACCTTGTTTCTCAGAGGTAGAGTAATCACAGCTGCATTGACTCCAATGAAATCCACGTTCCTAACTCTGGTGTTACACATCCTTTAGATGACTCTTGTGTGTTCTCCAGGGGGAGTCTGGAAATGCACACAGCAGAGTATGTATTTCCCACATACTGCTGTGGGTTTACTTAGAGAAGAAAGTCATCCTGACATGTAAAAAGCTTCTTTATTCCTCAGCATAGTGGGAAAATGTTCTGCTGCAATTCACATCCGTTTCTGAGTCGATGTCCCATCTACCAGTAGCTATTTAGTGTGATAATGGCGTTTGATAGATTGGACACAAACACCATTGTCACACTCCACAGCTCTGGCAGTAGATCATTAGTCCGTAGAAGACCGTAGAAGAAGTTAGATGTGCACACACAGACTTCAGCATGGAGACTTCAAAGATCTGCAGAACACAAAGACCATGTGTACACATACGTAATACATAGTACATCAGCGTTCTCGCCAAACGTGGGAAATAGGAGTCAGCATTTTTGTCTCAGGTAGCTGCAGTCATCTAAAAGCTAAGGAGCCATAAGTGGGCATTTATAGGCAAAGGAAATGGACTGGCACCTTGAGAATGGCATCAGTGCTGTCTTAAGAGACAAATTTTGGGAGGGAGGGATGAATCATTCTCTACGAGGACTTGTGCCTTTCTCTTAATGGTGAAGACAACTCAATAAGTGCTTTATTTTATGGAGCTATATTAGGTCAGCTGGTCAAGAAGTTTAAGACAATATTTGTTTTCCATATCTTTGTTTTTTGCCAGTGTTTTAGAGCCAGCCCCTTACAAAGACAGCAAGGTGGTCTGTACTTCTCCTCCAGCTGTTTCATTCAGTGCAAGTTCTTCTGTGACACTTCGGATCCAACAGTGAATTAAGCAGTGTAACGAAGGTACACCACTATTGTTTCCTCTTCTTCCCAGAGCAGTTCCTTTCTTTTTTTTGATAGAACAGCCTGCATTTCTGTGTTAACCTGCAAGTCCAATAACATTTCTGCACATCCTTAGAATATATAAGAAAAAAGACATTGCTGAAAGTTTCTGTTCATGAGGACTGGTCTAGGAGCACAGAACGTAGAATCGTAGCATCACTAGGTTGGAAAAGACCTAGAAGATCATCTAGTCCAACTGTCCTCCTACCACCAATATTTTCCACTAAGCTACTAAACCATGTCCCTTAGCAGCTCAAAAACAAGTCCTTAGTATCACCTTGTGCACAGTGATTTGTTAAACCAATTCTGTTGTGTGCCATTAGTGTAGCAGAAGAGAAGCTGGAGCAAGGAGTGCAGGAAAGGGAGGAGATTAAAACACAGAGCTTAGGTAGCCCTTGTACCTTGCTCTTCTCTGCAACCACTTTCTCCTCAGTCTATAACAGGTGTCAACTACTAGGATCATCTGTGCAGGGTCATACTGGGCAGTAACTGGAAGAAACAGTGACCTATGCAGATAGAAAGTAGCTTTGTGAATGTGCAAGCCAGCTAGTGAATGCTCATTAATACCAATAACAAAATAATATTAGTAATTGATAACAGTAATGAAGTCTGTTAACTTCAGGAAAAGAAGAAAGGAGCACCATGAAGTCGAATTCCTGTATTCCTCTAGAACTGGTAAAAATAGTAATAATAATAAATCTTTCAAGGAGAGCAGAGTACATTAAATATTAATTTTCAACTTTGCATGAATTTGGGAAGTTTTCCTACGTGCAGAGTTGGGCAATGGTTTCTTGTAGCTACATAAAACTTAACTTTCTAACTCAGAAAAGAATGCAGCATGGACTGGTTAGAAGCACCCTTCTGATGCGTTCCTGAGAGAGGATGGAAGTGTCTTTTTGTGCCAGGAGAAGAAAACAGAACCTATCAGTACAATGCTGTTAAGGTATCTATCTCATTTTTTATGCTTAGTAAGTGCATTCACATGTTTTACATATTTGGGAAGCATTTGCTTCTTCTGGATCTGGTAGCATTTCAGCAAAAAAATAAAAACAAAATGCAAAGCAAGTTAAAGCATTTAAAGGGCAAACTTCTCATCCTCAGGGAGCTCCTCCTGTGGGGCTCAGCCTTCCTGTCCATCTCATTTCTTCTCTCTCCTAACTCACTCCCCTGGTGCTGTGTCCGTCTCACACAGTAGCAGCCTTAGCGCCTCTGCTTTGCTCCCAGCCTGTTGCCAGCACTCCCATCACACCTTCCAGCAGAGAAACAGAAGGGAGAGGTACATGTCTCTATCATCACCTGTTCATAAAATCTAAATTTAGAGATTGTGTACTGGCATCCACTGCTAGGCCCACTGAAGCTCTGGAGCTGGTGGCGAGGAGGACACGGCTCTGAAGGAGAAGGTCCAGCACAGGAATCTGCTCTCCCGTGCAGATACAGATTGAGGGCTACCACAGCAACAGCAGCCCTGGTTTGAAGAAGTGGTTGAGGTTAAAGGCCTAGGGCTTCCCAATACCGATTTTTATAGGCAGGTCATCAGAGAGAAACTTAGCTTGCTCTATTCAACAGCAATCAGAAGTTGAGGGGTCAGCAGAGGGGGAGGTCACTAACCCACAAATGGGCTGGGTGCCTACGTGTGGTGAATACCTGTGAGCCACCAGCACGCTCTGCACAGTGGAACAAGTGTTTCTTCTGCAATCCTCATCTTTTGATGCAACTTTGTGTTTTTATTTTTTTCTGGAAATGTTTTTGTAAATGTAATCTAGTACAACCTGTGTTGATCTGTCAGTGTAGACTGCAGAGCTCTGGAGCAGTTTGACTACTGGTTTACAATACGTGTAATCAAACCTCAGAGTCAGCAGGACTTGGCAGCACGAGCTGGGCTGAGCGGCCCTGGGCTGGTCAGCAGCAGAGAAAGGGACGGTCACCAGCTGGGCATGGTTATTGCAACCGCCCTGCCATTCCCACCCATGTCAAGGAAGCAAGCCTGTAAGTGCTTGGGCAGGCCCGGGACTTTTCCAAGTGCTTTTCATCTTTTACTGACTTTGTGTTTTGAGCCTGTACATATGTGCTGTGGGGTTATGTATGTGCTGTAACGTATGTGCTGTGGGGGAGACGCACACACGAGCAGTTGGGTGGGATTGCAGGCCCACACAGGTCACACCACCATGAAGTCACAGCTACGCAGGAGCCATCTCCAAAGGAAGGAAAGGACCTGCAGCACGTCCTGTGCAGCAGAACGGCACCAAGTCCTGTGACTTAATGGTGGATAACGCACAGTTACATTCAGAACGTTTTGTATCTCGGCAGGATGCAGCTTGCCATAGCAGACCTGAGGGCTGTGAGGCTGTTTTTAATGGATGTGTCTATGCTTTGCTGGTGATAATTAGAAATTATGCCGAAGGGGTACAAGTACTGTACATTGCTTTCTAATTCATCATGGTATTAGTAGTTTTCCCCCTTACCTTTCCCTATACATGTTTTACTCAGCATTATATCTGCATCAGATAAGAAACGTTAAACAATCCTACTCCAATTAATCCTAATCCTACTCTAATTAGGCTCTCTAAGAAAAAGTCAGACAACCACCAGCATGCACAGCACCAAGAGCAGCAGGGCCCTGGCAGAGGTGGCTCTGGGTTCTACTGTGAAATACAGAAGGCAGCCAGGTAAATAACGCAACTGCAGTCAGGCAGCTTTATTGTTCCACAGCTACATGGGAACGGCCAGCAACTCAACAGGAATATTTCCAAGAACTAAAGGGAATGAAAGAAAGAAATGGCCACAGGCATTTTGCCCTGCAGTGTAGCAAAAAGCTCCAAAACAACAAGGAATTTACCAGTCAGTACAGGGAGAAAGCAAAAAGTAAACATCAACACAGGAAAAAAAAATATCTACTTTTTGCTCCTCTTCTGCTAGGCATCAATATAAAGAATATTATGAGAATGTTCCAGTCAAGAAGATAGTTGTGAAGAACAAGAGAGTTTTTCAGGAAGTATCTGAGTATGGATCACAGAAGCTGTCCTTGTCATCCGTTTGGACTTGGAAGCATTCCTGGAACCCTGGAGAAGTCCAGCCACATTTACTACTGGCTTTATTTTTTTCCTAAAGCTAGGTAATCTCTCAAATAGAAAATGCAGGCTGAGATCACTAGGTACAAGACATTAAATCCTGTTAAATTACACAGGCCACAGCATTACAGGTATTTGCTACACTGAAATTCTTATCATTCAAAACGCACTTGCACTCATTCATTTTTGTTGTACCCTTCAGCATTTCCTCACCTGAAGCAAGCAGAGGAAGGCACTTACCATCTCACGCGACTGCCAGATGATGCTGTGGCGTGCCGTTAGGACGTGTCAGAACTGAGACTCTGTTGGACGACATTTTGCTGAATATCACTGTGTTTGAATAGTTGGAGATCGTGGTTTTCTTTCAAGAGTTCACAGCAGCGGCCAGCTGTTGGAAGCCTCTGTTCCCAGTGGACACCTTTGCCTCGACCTTTATGGGATCCTGAGGTTTTAAAGTAAACAATTCTTTCTCCTTCTGATAAGTCATATTAAAATATTGATCCAGGGGGAGGGAGATGGCCCTCACTGCACAGAGCCAGAATCACCTTTATTCAAACAGATGAAAGAGCAGAGGGGAAAGGGCCTTGAAAACTCAATTTTCTCTCCCTACAGAGAGATCATTTGTGGGTAGGGAAAAGTGAAAAATACAACTTTTTTTTCTGCTGCTTGTTTTGCTTAAACCTGAGATGAAGAATGTTTGCTAGGACATTGTGTTAATTGCTCACTGCTAGCAGGAGTGACTTCCTCAGTTCCTCAGATCACAGAGCTAATCTTAATGCTCCCTGCTGGACCTTACCAACCTGTTTATTTGTTTGTTTCGATTTACTGTCTTTTCTGCACAGGAATGTTCAGAACTCTCAAGGAGCCCATTACATTTTTAATGTGGGCTTCATTTTCCAACACACCTATGAGATGGGGAAAAAGACTTCAGTTAAGACTCTCTGAACACTAATGGTAGAGCCAGGAACTGTACGCAGGTTTCAGGACCTTATCCCGGTAACCAACAGCCAGACCACTGCATAAACCTCCAAATTTAAGGTATGATCCATTTCACATTTTTGGAGAAGGCTAGTACAGGATTTGAACCTGAGAGTCCTCTAAATGAAAATTAAAATCCCACCTTCAGTACAACAACCTTGCTGAGAGTTAACTTGCTAGTGCTTCACTGCTAACTTTGATTGACACGCTGCTACTCCATTAGAAGATAAGTACTTTGTAGCAGTCTTAAGGAAAACTAATGTCAAAAGAAAAGTAGAAGTTTCAATATTATACCTCAGGTAGGTGAGGAACCAGGTCACCTTACTGATTTTGCATGGATGTGTCCATTTGGCAGAGGGAAAACCAAACATGAAAGAAATTCTGTATCTTACACTCTTGTTTTCAAGCTTTAGTGTAAGTAGGCCTTTGATAGAGCACAAATGCAGTTTCTGTCCTTGTAAAGATACCTTCCCTCACCACTGCCAGATGAGGAAACTGTCCAGTGTATATGAACTCCAAGAACTGGAGCTCTCCTTTCATGCACAAAATAGATTCAAACACATAAGACAATACTCTGTAATGGAAAAAACAAACATCAAAGCTGAAGTACAAAGCCACCAGAACACCCTCATATTTACCAATTTATGACCTGTGTTTTCTCCTTTGAGTTGCTACATAGCTGGACTGTAAGTTTGCCATATCAAGCACCATCTCCTGCTGTTTCCTGAAATACTGCCTAGCCACAGTGCAGCTCCAGTCTCAGGTACACCAATAACCCAACTAATATTGGCAGCAGACGTGAAGGAAAGAAAATGTGCCAAGCTGCACTTTTGGTGCAATAAAGGAGCTATCTTTAGAGGGTTTTAGCAGCCTTATCACTGCATTTATAGTTCAAGAATAGTTTTTTGCCCTTACGCAGAACTCCAGAATGCATCATTATTAGGGATATAGTGACACGTTCTTCTGACCTCAGTTGTAAAAGCAATGTTATTACCTAATGTAGATGATCTGACTGCATCACTGTACCATTTCCAGTTTTGTTAAATATTTTTAATTAACAAAAAGCACAAATGAATAATGCTAATATTTAGAGTAGGAAGAGGAGAATGAATGAGACCAGGAAAGAAAAAAAGCACATGGTTTCATACTCTGCACTATGTGACAGGGTGTTGGAGAACGGTGCTGAAATTAAGAGTTTGGTAAGAACGCAATCCCAGTCACTTCCTTTTAGGTTGAAAGCACCTGCAGTCTGTGCTGCCTAACTTCAGGTGCTCTGCAGGAAGGGAAACCATGGCTACCTGGCAGTCTCAGCTGGCCGGGCAGCCATGGGTGCACTGGTATCATCCCATTGTTTATCCTTACAAAGACATTAACGGGAAGAAAACTGGGAAAATCCTGGAGCAAATCACAATCTGACAGATCAATAAACATCAAAGCCAGGATCTACTGAAATCAACAGCAGCATTCCTACTAACTTCCAAAGGATCAGGATAGCATCTACAGCATTTATGGGTTAGTATATTCTTTGTGTATGCAGCGTGCAGACAATTTGCACAGTGAGACCTGGCCATGCCATGACTACTGCTGCTAACAGCCTTGCTGTAATATTAGATGAAATGTATCTCCTGCCACCAATGTCTTTGCTCGGGGTCCCAGTGACTGGGGCTTTTGGATGGTGCTGGCAGCCATTGTGTTACCTTCTGCCTTGGTTTGTTTAGAGAACCCGCTGATGCAGGGGCTGCTTTTTGTCTGGTGCTGATATTGCTTGTTTTCAGTGAAAAGTGTCTCAGCTGGGACACATGCACACACACACAGCATGAAGAAGATGGAATTAATAGAAGCAGCAGCAGTTCATAGTCTGCTTAAATAACAGAACAAGGTCTGGGAAAAATACTTATTCAAAAGTTACCTGTACAATTATGCCAGAATCCTGTGTGCAAACAACACGTCATTCTGAAAATACGGGGATGCATCTGCAGGAGGGAACTGTCAACGTGCTTATTAAAAACAAGAGGACAACAACACCTCAAATAAAACAAAATGCCATCCATGCTCTCCAAAAATGGCAGAGAAAAACTGAACTGTACTACTTTTAGTCGCAGAGGAAACACCACTTGCTGTGTTTCTGGGGTTGTTTCTGAAAAAAAGCTCTTCCCCTCAAAATGGCAATCTGCATTTGTAAGCGAAGGACTGCTCACTATGCATGGAGCCACTGATGAGGGTCTGAAATGGCATTGCAACATTCATTGCTCTTGCAGACTGGTTTTGGCCCAATTCTTTGAAATTAAATGCCAAATCATTTGGAAATTCCTGAAAAAAAAAAACAACAACAAAAAACCAGTTTTGTTTAAATGTCAAAGGTGACACAAGGACAAATAATGCAATACACATTGCACATTCATCCGAGGGCCAAGTTCTTCCCTTGAAAATATGTAGGTATGACTCAAATCAAAATTATCTAGCTTTGAAGTTCAGTCTGACTTTGAAGCTGGCATTGCTCAGAGCATAGAACTGGGCCCTGTGACCTCCAAAGGTCCTTTCTGACCTAAAGAATTCTGTGATTCTGACTTCTGTGCGCACAGCTCCTCTTAGCTCTTGTCACTGTACAAACACCGACATTTGCTCCACACAAGAGTTCTTTCCTATCATTTTTCTTATATAAAATATAGAGGATATAAAGCATGAAATAGAACTCTGAGGAACAGACTTTTCCATGTGGTAAGAGTGAAAGAACCCCAAACCTGGAGGAATGATAACATACCACAGAAGTATGTAAAAACAGGACCTTCCGTTTTGGGAAGTTTTTCACACTGGAAAGATTTAACAAACACTAAGAAGCTAAAGTCTGGCTCTGTGATACCTCAATTATGAAGTTCTTCAATGAAGAAAAACAGTTTTGGCAAAAAAAAAAGTTAAATATTCTGTGCAAGAAGATCTCACTGGTGTAGTGGGAGAATTGCTTCATCCAGTTTAAAGATGGAGTGGGCCTGCACGGGTTTGTGAGGAGCATGCTCTCTTCAGATGAATAAGCCTTCCATGCAGCTGGCTAATTCTAAGCATAAATTCATTATGGTTTCAACAAAGATCCTTTTGAACGCCTGCTTGAAAGGGCCTAAAAAACACAATTATTTTGCCTACTTAGAGTAGGCTTTGAAAAGCATGTTTTAGCTCAAACTGAAGACATTCAAAGAAGGGTTCCTTTGCATGGCCCAGAAGAGGCTTCCCTGAATCAGTTTTCATTCTTTTTATTCTGCACTCAAAATCACAATGGTCCAAACTCTCTATGAAAAGAAACAGGACAGAGTGTGGAAAAAAAGTGGGAGAGAAGTGGAGCGGGAAGAGCTCTCCCTTCTCCACCCGGATGGCCTAGCACCTCCCGTTATCCAGCTAGTCTGGCAAAAGCCTCAAGTTAAACCCTGATGCAGTTCTGAGTGAGGTGGGCCTTCGGCTGGGGAGGGAGTTAGAGCAGCAGATTGTGATCTGAAATGCACCATGTTGTAAAATGTAGAGATTTAAAGGGAAGAGCAGAGACTCCCATTTGTAGTCCTGTGGAACAGGTGCTCCACTCGGACACTCTTTCTTCCCTTGGCCTCAGAACCCAGCTGCTGCAATAGCAGCCATCCACACAGGAGCATTTGAGTCGCATCTTTGTGGCTTTTGACTCCAGCTCTGTAATTAATGGGTGTGTAATCAATACTCTTAGTATTACACTGATGTAGAGTTGGCTAATTCATCTGTGGAAAACTTTACAGCCCTCCAGCTGTGGGCATAGCTTGCTTGGTTTGAAACTTTCCGAGTAACCAGTTAGTTTTAGGCCAGATCCTTTTGTGCTGAAAGCTGACACGTATCTGATGGTGCACCTGAGTTTTCCCTTCCTATTTACTTCAGTGAAGCCATGCTGGTCTTTGCCAGCTTAGGGTATGACCATGTAATTGCTACAGGAACTCTTGGGCTGAAAGTGGGCAAAACTGCAATATTCAAGGGGCAGCAACCTTCATGAACATTAAAGCTCATTTTACTAGCACTAATACTACAATATAATAGAGAAAAGTGAAGTGCATGTAGTGCTGGGACAACTTATATAGCAGCAGTGAAAATGTTGCAACCCCTGCTAGCCAGTGGCAAGGGGTTAAAGATCACCTGTTCTGGTCATTCTGACTACCAGAAAGAGAAAGATTAACTTAAAGCAGTATAAAGTAGAGCAAAGGTATTTAACCTGGAAGCCACGATCTCTCCTGATTACTCCTCAGGCTCAGCAAACGAAATTGATTTGAGTTTCCCAATCATGAAACTCATTACATCAGTTCTAGATCCTCCTGGCATTCCCCATTACATTCACGCTCGGACAGGTCAGACACAAGTACTAAAGGCTAAGGATCATCTTCAGATTACGGGTACAACGTCTGATTAGCAGCCTACCAATCATAAAGTCAGCGTCTGCCCCCAGTGAAGTACCTGTGGGTACAATTCATGTAGTTGCATGTAAGCAGATGGCTAACGAAGATGCCTGTGTTTGTCACCCACCCTCAGGAGCAGTGCCCACCCACCACGGCTGCTCTCTCTGCAAACATTGCTCCTGGGCTTTAAGGCCCTTGCCCAGGTCAGCCATACTGCTTATGTTAGCCTGAGAAATTAATTGTCAATCAGACATTGTCAAGGACACAGAGCTTCCTTTTTCCTGCCAACCACTTCTGCAACCTGCACGCTTCTGGCACCCTATAAATCATGAATCACAGCGAAACAAATTAGTTAGTAACAGACGATTACAAAGAACATGAGGTACGTTGTATTTTCCTCCCTCCCTGGGTGTTGCCGGGAGGCCTGCAGGCCTCCCTGTGTGCACAGCCAGCTGCGGGCCGCCGCCTTACAGGAAGGGTTTTCCTAAACTGGAGCCTGCCAGTTCCACCCTCTGTGCCACCACCCCTCTCTTCTCCACTTCAGCTCTCTCCAGAGCATGTCAGGTGCCAACATGTTACACCCATGGGATGCAGAAAGATCATTCTTGGACCTGGAAGTAGGAGTCCAGATCTGAGGAGTGTTGTGATGGCAGGATCTGCCATCACAAGCCAAACCTTTCCCAGCAGTGGTCAATACCACCTACATAAAAAGAGGAAAACAAACAAACAAAAAATAAACAACTGCAAAAAGACCAAAACACTCAGCAGTTGCCACCTCCTCTGCTGCACAGAGGAACGGACCCGAGTGCCCCGCTGACCTTGCTCGCTGCATTCAGGGCCTTTGTGTCTGCCCGATGCGTCTGACCCCCCACAGAAACAGTGCAGAACGTTACCTGCAGGATTTACCACACCGATCAGCCGTGGTGGGATCACGCAGGGGAGAGAAGGTGAGGTGAATGCCCGCTGCCTTTCCTTTAATGCTATTTGAGCTGATGAAGCAGGGTATAAAACTATAACCTGCAAGTCTGTGGAGCAGATTAGAATAAACCATTTTTCTAATTCTTAGCAAGTAATGCAAAGTTTGAGCTCTCTTCTCAAACCTTTAAGAGCTGTTGACCACCTGAGGCCTGTTAATTAGCAAGCAATCAGCTGAGTGCAGCCAGCTGTGCACCCAGGTGGTGCCAGGCCCAGCAGCTGCCTCCCCTCAGGGAAAGGGGCTGTGAGGCGCAGGGCAGAGCCCTCCGGAGGGTCTGAGTGTGAGGAGAGGGCAGCCAGCGCCTGTGGGGAGCAGCAGCAGCGCCTGGTCCCTGTGTGCCCGCTGCTCCCTGAGGAGCCACCTCACTGCGTGGTGGCCTGCAGGGAGGACATGTGCCCTGACCCCTGTGTGCCTCCTGCTCCCTGAGGAGCCATCTTGCTGCAGTTGGCTGTGCCTGCTCGGAGGACGTGGTGAGTGCTGCTGGGGCCTGTGGGGTGGTGGGGCCTGGCGCTCTGAGGCCAGAGTGTCTCCTGAAGGAGCATGGAAGGGCCTTGACCGGGGATTGAAAAACACCAGAGTAGATGGTGAGAACTCTGCTGTGGGGAGCAGGAGCAAGCTCTGGGAGAGGTGCATGGGCCATGTTTGCTGTGAGCAGCTCTAATTAACAGTTATTTGCTCTGACCAGTCAGTGAGCGCTGGAGCTTGCTCTGGGTGTGGGTGCTCAGTCATGAGGAGCCGCTCCTCAGCATGCTGGGCCCTGGGCGAAGCCTTTCAGGCAGTGCAGCTGAGTGTGGGCTTGGGCAGGCTTCTTGTTATTCTTATTTTGTGATAAAGGGAAATTGCAGATTTAAAAATTGGTTAAAAAATCATGAAATCCATGTTTTTATATTTCTGTGCTGGAAACAGAACTGGTTCCCCAGCTGTTGGTTTGACCGTGTTCTGGTGGCTGAGAGGGAGCTTCCCGGATTTGGCCTATGCAGCAGGAGTAGTAAAAATAATGTGTCTATAATATCCATGTTTTGAAGACAAAAATTAGTGATGAAATCAAGGGTCTTAGTCACTATTTCACGTGGTGTTGCAGACTTACTTGCTAGCTGCAGACCTCACACAGGTCTCGTGTTTGGTCCTACTGGGCGGTGCTGCTCCTCAGGTCACCAGCTCGCCCGCTGTCCTGTGCAGCATGAAGCTGGATTTCACGTGGCTGTTTTAGCCCTGGATGCTATAGTTCTGAACTGAAGTATTTGTCGTTAAATCTTGATTTCAGGGCTACCGAACAAGAATCCACTGTTTATTTTGCTGGTCTGTGTCTCTGGGTTGACTGCATTCCTGCTGAGTGTCTGGGGGGATGGCAGGAGTCTGGATCAATGCAGGTGGTGAGAGCTGGGCATCGTCATTTTTGTGTGATAAAAGGGATTTCTGTAAGGAAAGGAGGACTAAAGCTGGTCCAGTGTAGTGAGCTAAGAGGATTTTTTTTTAAAAAAAAAAAAAAAAAAAGCTTGCTGTGCTTGTATCTGGCGAGTGCTGTGGGAAGGATGTTCTCTCAGAAAGCGAAGCCTGGTGTTCAGTTTGAAGGTGAATTAATTTGTGGCTGTGGAAGCTGGGTTTAGGAGTTGTACTGCTGCTGAGGCAAAGGGAACACGAGTAAGTGCTCAGTAAGAGCAGCGTGAGGGTGGCTCAGGGGCCTTTCTAGAGACACGAATCTGTGGATTTGAGGTGGATTGTTCTTCAGAGCACTCTTAAACTGGAGAAGCCTGCCTACTGGGCGTTAAACTGGCCGGGTACCAGCATCACTGAAGCTCCTGGGTCTGCTCTTCTGGGCTGACTCGGCTACAGTAAGCTTGCAGTTGGCAAAGCAGGAGAGACGTGTTCTAGGCTCCCAGTCTTTGGTTGTAGTATGGTCTCTCTGTTGTGCCAATACTCAGCAATTAAAATTGCATTGTTCCTTTGGCATGTATCAGATTAGATGCTGGTTACAGAACAGGCATCTATAGAGGGTAGAAAATGAGCTGATCTGAAGTAAATCACCAGAAAATTTGCTTCCCTTCGTCTTTATGCCTGGAAATGAACTTAATTTCTGAGGGTGGGGAAATAAGAAAGTGTGTGGTTAATAGAAGTGGTCTTATGTTCAGATGGTCTGGGCCAGTGAGATTGCCTAAGTGACAGACTCCCAGGCTGTGCTTAGTGCTGGAGGAAAGCTTTCCAGGCAGGATTGTTCCAGGCAGAACAACACAACCTTCCTGAGATCCAAAAGTGAAGCTGATTGTACATTTCCAAAGATGTGAAAGAAACACTGCACAACTTGCTGGTATCTGGTCTGTCCTGGGCTGGATGAGGGCAGGTCATGTTAGTGTTGGGGTCCCAGGAAGCATTGCCTCTTTCCTGCCCTGTGGGCCATGCTTAACCACAGCTCACTGCATGGACCTGCTACCCTGCAGTGGGCAGCAGCATGTGTAAATGCTTCCTGGTATCCTGCATAAACCCCTACAACTTCACAGTCCCAGAAACAACCTTTTTAAAAAATTCCTTTAATGGGTGTGCTTTTGCTGGTGTTTGAGAACATCCTATCCTGTACCTCACTGGAAATGTTTGCCATGAGAACAGAAACATGCAGAGCTGTTTTCCCATGTGCCATTGATCTGTGGCTGCACAAGTGCAGGCTTGCTTTGGGAAGAGACAGGGCCTTTGTGTCTGTGTGATTCTTCTGCACCTGGCACAGAAAGTGCAGACTGTTACCCACAGGATTTACCACACCAATCAGCCATGGTGTAATTACACAGTGGAGAGGATGTGAGGTGAATGCCCACCGCCTTTCCTTTAACACCTTTTGAGCTTATTAAGCAGAGTACAAAATGACATGAAAGTTGTTGAAGAATAAACAATTTTCCTAATTCTTAGCAAGTAATGCAGAGTTTGAGTTCTCTTCTCAAACCTTGAAGAGCCGTTGGCTGCCTGAAGGCTGCTAATTAGCAAGCAATCAGCTGAGTGCAGCCAGCTGTGCACCCAGGTGGTGCCAGGCCCAGCAGCTTCCTTCCCCCAGGGAAAGGGGTGGAGGGCAGAGCCTTCCGGAAAGTTTGAGAGCATCCTGCCCTGTACCTCCCTGGGAACGTGTGCCATGAGAACGGGAACATGCAGTGTTGTGGTCCATCCTTATGGGTTTACGTATACCTCATTGGTCTGTGACAGTGTACGAACACAGGCCTGTTCTTGGAAGACAGCTCGATGAAAGAAGGGTTTCTCGCCCCTCCTTGGTGTGTTGGGCAAATTGCTGTGCATGAGCTGCTCTTGGCAGGAAGACTCCTGGCTGTTTTAAAGCTGGTGGGGATTAAGTGCAAATAATGGCAATTGGCTGCCTTTGTCACATCACAATTCAGATGGCCGGGACTTTACGGTTGTTGCTGTGACTGCTCTAGTTTTCCAGGTTATGCCATGTTGTGCTCAGTATACACAAAAGACAAATGAATTTCTTACTGCTTCCTTTTTCCCCTGTACTTCATTTCTTAATATCTCATTTATTTGGTGTCAGTGGTCAAAAGGAAAATGAGTATGACCAGCAAACTAGGTCAGAAAAACACTGAGGTGGGGGAGTGGGGAAGAAAATTCCGAGCTTGGTTTGCAACAAATGCCTACTTGAAATGAAAATCTTTTTATTTGGAAACGCTACTGAGATTTCTCTAATATTTCTAAAGCAGAATTATTCTACCTCTGTCTAGAGACCATATTTCATACCCACAATGTAGCCCCCAGAGTGCAGTGCCATTACTCCTTTGCTGAATCACTGATCTCGTCTTGCTTCTGTTTCTCAGAACAAAGCACATGTGTCTAAGCTACAGCTGCCTGTAGGTTGTGCAAGCTGTCTCAAATGTACTTGGTCTTAGGGGACTCATCTGGAGCTGAAGAGGCCTGAATTTTCTGGCTTTTATTTTAACAGCTAAAACTTCCTATTGGCACTAAAATACAAGTTCCACTCTTGTTATTTTTCTGCAGTATTGGAAATCAGTTCAACACATGCAATTGTTGTCTTAGCAATATCAATGGATTAAGCTTTCAAAAACAGAAGGTAGGCTTGAGTTTATATAAAGACCAAGTTGTTGTTCTCATAGTGAAATGAAGTTACTGAAAACTGCATAGTTAACTTCAGCACTCGCTTTCATGGCTTATTCAAGGATTGAGAAGTACAGTCTGTAAGCAGAATATAGTTTTGATTTTACACTTGCAGAATAAGTTCTATATGAAATGAAATTTGCAACTCACCTGCTGTTCCTAGAATACTCTTCAACACTTGTTTTTCTTCTGAGGAAGCTTATTATGAGTGGGGAAAAAACTTCATCACATGGACGGCTTAGCTTCTATCCCAGCACAGAGTGGGTTGTTCCCTCCTGACTGTAGCTGATGTTTTTTCAACCTATTTTCCAACAGTGTCCTGCTGCAGTTCTCTTCAAACTGCCTGGTAGGTATGGCACTGGACAAAGGTGGCATTTGTATCTGCTCTGACCGAACTGCAGACTGTGTGCTGCTCTGGGGTCAGAATGGACCCTTTCTGTGGAGTTTGTTAAAGATTACTCAGTCTGAAATGTATCGGGAGCAAGAATTCTTGATTTGATCATTTCTGTGGGTATTACTGCTGCAGGACTTGCCTGCTCTGGTCTGCTGTTTGCCCTTGTGATAGGGGCTCATTTTTCATAGTGGCGTTTGGTGTTCTGTTCTGCGGAAAAACCCACTGCAGCCTCCCACGTGTGGGCAGGTGCAGTCACTGGGAGTGTGCCCTCCTGCTGGGGCTGCCTGAGGCTGGGGGCTCCATGGGCACAGTGCAGTTCTCAGTGCTCTGGAATGGAAGAGCTCGTGGCTGTGGTGCTCAAACTCTCGGCAGAGTGACAAGGTGCTAAACTGAGGTGTGCTCTGATACGTGGTCACAGTGCAGGCAGAAATGTGTGTTTTGATGTTGGGAGATGCCCCTTCCAGTGGGGAAGATGTGCATGCATTTCCAGTGTTGGTGAATGAAGCCACAATATTCTCATGGATTTCTTGTTTGAGCCGTTTCACGTACACGAACTTGAGAATGTTAAACATCAATCATTCTTATCAGCCCTCCGCAAGCGGCAGGCCAGAGCCCTGCTTTAACTTTGGGTAAATGAACAATCAGACGGGGGCAGTTTGTGAAACTAAGTGATGTATGGAGCAAGGGTCAGTCTGTTTCACAAGTCTTAAATGCTAGTGGAACATAGTTCCCTTTAGCTGAGGACTGGAGAGTAACTCAGCCAGACACAAATAAAATGTGTGTGAGCTACCCCTGTGTGCTGTGATAACGTATGGAGTGTATGCAATACACGTAATACATTAATGCAGTCCATCCTGGTTTTGCTTAATGTGGGCTTGAGAATATGACCAGTATTGAGGATCACACTGAGAAATGCACACAGGGTTAGTTATCTCCTGGAGCCCCGTGTCATTTCCTCCTGGACAAGCAAGGAGAAAATAGCACTGCTCCCTGCACTGGTGGGACTGAGGATTAGCTGCACTGAAAGATCACAGCGTAGGAGGATACCTCTGGTTGGAAGGGATGCCAGGAGGTCTCTTGCCCAACCTCCTGCTTGAAGCAGGGAGAGCTGTGGAGTGAGGCTGAGTTGGTCAGGGCTTGATCCAGCTGAGCCTTGCCATCCTTCCCCACCTCTGGGCAGCACGGTCCCAGTGTGAGCAGATGTGGGCCAGCTGTGCAGCTGCCATGCGCTGAACGGAACATCAGCAGAATCACCTGCTCTTTGTTCAGAAATATCTCATAGGAAATCTGTAATGTGGCTGTCTGTTCTTGGCCCTGCACTCAACATCAGTTCCTTCTTCCCAATGTTCATGTATTGAAACACTTCAGAGGAGCTGTGCTGTCAGACAACCTGCGTAAAGCAAAGAAAGCTTCCTGCAGGGTGCAGCGAGTGCAGGGGGCTCTGTCCTGGAGCTGTGCAGGAAATGATGGGCAGTGACTGGGCCTGGGTGACCAGCAAGTGTGTGTGCCGTGCCCTGGGGCTGCCAGCTTGGCCCCGGAGCGCTGAGCAGCGTGCTCTGCACATCGAGGAACACCAGAGTGTCTGAGGTGCTGCGTGGAGCAGTGAGAGTGCTGGTTCTGCACAGATCTCACGGTCCCAGTAAAAGGCAAATGAGAACTCAATGGGAGAGCACAGGGAAACAACAACGGGAATTTCATTCTTTAAATGCATTAATAACTAATCTGTCGTAGTGTGGTACAGGCTTGTCTTTTTTTCTTGTATGTGGTTTTTCTTCATTAAATTACACACTCAAAAAAAAAAAAAGTGACAACAGGGATAACTTCAGCCCAACCATTCTATGAACTTTTGGAAAGGACTCCTCAGCCCCACCCCTGTCATGGGCTGGGTGCCCCCAGCTCAGCCCAGGGCCCACCCATGGCCTGGGGACCTCTGGGATAGGGCCCCACAGCTCTGGGCAGTGCCAGGGCCTCACCACGCTTATG
Source organism: Penelope pileata (assembly GCA_013396635.1). Classification (NCBI taxonomy): domain Eukaryota; kingdom Metazoa; phylum Chordata; class Aves; order Galliformes; family Cracidae; genus Penelope; species Penelope pileata. Next base: position 13,616 of record WBMW01004624.1, on the reverse strand, counting down.
AAGACTTTCTTCCTAACATCTAGTCACAAAAGAGATTTAGACTGTGTTAAAATGGTTTTTGAGCAATGTACAGGTATGCAAGAGTGTTTCTTGAGCTGCAATGGCTGCTTGGTACTTGCTGTCCCCACCTCAGTTGCTGCAATAAACTGGAATCTGAGCAGGATGATGCAGCTGGAGCTCAGGGCAGCCCTGTCTGCTTGGATTTGTGCTGGGAGATTGTCCTTGTCCAGGTATGTGAAGTGTGTGAGAGAGACAGACATACTAAGAACCCATTTTCTGGGTATGGTATTCTTTCTCAGGCCATGCAGCACCTGCTTTCATGACTGCCCCAACAGAGGAGGTGGGGCTTCTTGTGGGGTCGTACTGCACAGAAACCAGAGCTGTGCTGTGCATGGCATTGGTTATGCCAATTACTTGTTTCTAGTCAATCTAAAACCTTAACAGCAAGGTAGAAGAAGGTGATCCAGAGGTATGAAATGCTTTGCTTCTGGGAATGTGCGTACCTGGTGTGTGAGGTCTGACAGAATATAGCGGATTATAGAAGTTTGGGAGCAGGGGGATGAGCTGTGGTATTGGGAAGGAGCTGGAATGCTTTCTGGTTTTGTAAAGGAAAAGCCTTGTTTCCCAAATCCATGTACCTAAAAGCCATGGCATACAAGGAAGGGAAATCTGCTTGATAAATTCTTATTTCTTGGATTTGCAGGGCATCTAGCAAACTCTCAAAGAACTGAGGCTGGTGTGAGATGAAGGGGGAAGTCTTCATATCTCCAGGTGTCACCTATAGGAGAGCAAAGGAAATGGAGATGGTGGCTCTCAGTTCTGACTCCAGAGTTCCTCAGAGGTCTGTAGGGGGCTTTTGATATACTTTGATATCACTGCACAATGAGATGGGATTCTGCTGAAACCCTGGGCTGAGGTTTTTGGGTGCTTCTGGCCCTACCTGGGTCTGCCAGTCTGGTGGGCAAGGACAAGGACTCGGCAGATGACCAGCTGGGCTGGCTGGGTCGTTGGACTCCTGCCCTCCAGTGCATGGACACAGCTCAAACAAAGCTCTTTAAACAGATGCCTGTGGCACAGACAGAGGGTGGTATGGATGTGTGTATCTATGCATTGACCTTACAGGCCCAAAGAAGGGCGTTCTTTGGAGCATCTGTCCAACCAGGAAGCCTGATAGGTTATTTCTGCAGACCAATTTCAAGTGTATGCGACAGTCAAATGAGCCTCAGATTTCCTTAAATGCCACTTGTGCTGTTGCTTGATGATAAGTTTTAAAATGTTGTGATTTTTCTAAGGTAACTCTCATTTGTGCTTGCTGTAGGCAGAGAAAGGCCCCGACTCTGTATTATTTCCCTTGCAAGTACAGCTTGGCATGGACAGCTGCGTATGTGAGCAATCCTGCTGGTTCTTCCCTGGCACCCAAGCCAAGAACTTTCTTGTTCCAGTCCTGGTGCAGCAGAACAGCCCGCACAGACACCAAATGCAGGCTTCTGAGGAACGCTTTGGTTCATGTTGTGCTCCCTGCCTGCAGCGTAATGCTGCCTGCTCTGTCCTGGGTCAATTCTGGCTGAATGCTGAGTGATCTGAATGCTCCTGTTCCCAGCTGGTTGCACGCCTGGGATGGTGCTGTTTTTACAAATAGAAGGCAGAAAGGAGCAAGGGGGAGATGTTTCCCACCTCACTANGGTCAAGCTTTTGACTGCATACTTTTTTTGACCCGGGGCATAGCTGAATCTGAGATGACAAAACATTATCACAACTTCAGTTTACATTGATTATTAAATAATCACAGACAGAACTGTCTGCATGCTGCACTAGGAAGCAGAGTTGCTTAAAAGTTGGCAATTCTGTTACTTTTCACAGAAATATTGCACAGGAACCTCGGCAATGCCAGTGGTGGCAGGAGACAGAACGTTGTTAGTGGCCAGAAGAGGTGGTGCAGCCCTCGCTTCTCTGCTCTACATGGACCATGGAGGAAGGAGATGGCTGGATTAGCACAGAGTGTTAACCTCCAGCTGCTTCAAAGTGGTTTTTCTTTCTTCTTTGTGTAAAGAAACCTTTAAACCGAAAGGTACACTGCATTAGCATACTGAAATAGATGGACAGTGGTGGAGCACCTGTCCTCTGCATGCAACCAATATTTGTCAGGCATCGATCCAGTGCCCGCCTCTGTTATCCTGTAACTTTGGGCCAAGGTTCAAAGCTTTGCTTTTTGTTTAAAAACGGATTTCAGGGGAGGTCACGTCCTCTAGCTAATCCAGAAGCAGCAGAGATCTGTGGAACAGAAATCCTGTGGCCTGGAGGGCAGTGCAGTGGCAGCCGCCCCAGAAACCCCTGGTGGATGTGTCCGTGTCCATACACAGCAATGCACGGTGAGCCTGAGAAAGTGACAAGGTGGGGCAGGCAGTTAGTCCAAATCCACAGAACAAGTGGATGCCCCAGGTTTTTCTCACCTGTTTATGCACACACAGCAAAAAGGAAATCGTGGTTCTAACCTGTGCACTTATACCTGTGCTGGCCTGGCAAGGCTGGATCAAACGTCATGCCGCTGGAACCCATAGCACCAATGTTACCTTTGTATCTTTGCTATTTGCAAGTGTTACTGTGTCTTTGCTTTGAGGCTGTTGCTTGCACTCCTTTAAGGCTGTTACCTTGCTGTGTAAGCATACATTACAGCTACATTTCTCCTGGCTCGGAGGGAGGGTGTCCAGGTCAAGCTATCTGTATTTGAGTCCAAAGGAGAATTTCAATCTTAGCAGGTTTGAGCTGGGCAAAGATTAAATCTGAAGTTACATGGTTAAGCTGATTGCTCTCCCTGTTAATATGCATCATTGCCTATTTGATACTCAGCCTTATCTTGGGGGCCTCCCTCAGCCAGCAGGCTCCTCTGGCTCTGCAAAGCCAATGGCACTGGGGGTGTTGCTCTGCAGGGCAGCCGGGCTGCGGAGGTGTCGAGAGGAGCATTTGCAGGAAAGCTGACTGTGTTAGCGTTAGCCCCTGAGCATCACCTCTGCCAGGTCCTCAGCTTCTGTTTGATTACAAGGCAGCCTATCAAGGCACAACTCTGCGTGTCCAGACCTGCAAACCACATCTGTCTCCTGCTCAGGTCTTGCAGCTCAGAGCTGGTAACTGCATCCTGCAGTGACCTGGGCCTGGCTGGCAGAAAACGCAGCTGCTGGGAGGGTGGCTGCTGGCTTCCTCTTTGCTTTCACGGTGCAACTTACTGGGAAAGGTAGATGTTTCTAAAGCTTCTAAATTATTGAGCAAAAGCATTGTGATAAATTATTAGATTACTTAGAAATTTGAAAATACATCATGTGAGCTACAGGAATGAGATTTTAAAATGGTTGCACTGTTACGCACTATTGTGTATGGGTGAAAATGGCAGATGTGTTTAAGTGAGAATAAGTTGAACTCGATCAAGGCTCCAACCCAAAGCTGGGGAACATAACGGTACATCATCAAGGGATTGTTCTTGTGCCAGAGGTCTGGAACAGCCTTCCTGCTGGGTCACCATGGGAGCCCTGCATACCTTTCTCGTCATCTCTTGTAAGAATAAAAGCGATAGTGGTTTTATGCAGAGTCCATCCTGCAGTGAAGGGAAGTGTGGAACCGATACTTGAGATTGCTGGAACAGGAGAGGCGACATTTGAGAAGAGAGCCTGGGCCAGGTGTTTGGAAAGAAATTGCAGCCTCTTGTGATTGCCAGTGGGTTTGTGTGCCCGAATCCCCCCTAAGGACAGCTCTAACTGCAAGTCCTCAGCAGTAACTGCAACTTTCACATTGATGGATACCCTACAGCGTTACTGCCCTGCTGCTTAGTGTCCCAAAGCCCTAATGGATTTCTGGGTGTCAGCACAGGGTCTGTCCATGCAGCCCTCCCACAGCAGGTGACGTTTCGCCAGGCACTGAGTCAGTTAATGCTGTGGGGGCAGCGGGTGCCTGGTGCTGTCCGCTGGCACTCGTGTGTCCCTTCCTCCAGCTGCTCCCTGGAGGCTGAGGTGCTGCCTGATGCCCACATGTACTGAGCTTCCCTCAGACAGCACAAGTCAGGCTTGGCACCGCAGGCAGCTCCTCAGCAGCCTGCAGAGCTGCTGGGCTCTGCTCGGGTTCTCACCAGCGATGTGAGGTGCTGGTGCCTCTCGGCTGCACCTTCTGGCAGCGTGCTGAGCTGCTGCTGGGATGGCTCCCACTGTGCAGGGAGCCGCCTCCAGAGGCTGCTGGCGTGCAGGTTGTCTTGCCACGGGCCTGCAGTTATCCTTTACTTGAGGAGTGTGGTGGGAGGCATAGGTCAGTGTGTGCTGACATCCAAACACGTACAGCTAATCCTATGCAAGACAACAACAACAATCTCTGCTGTAGCAGGTCCTTGAGCTGTAGCTTGCTCATGTTCCAGGTGCTTTTTCTGGAAGCGCTGTCTGACCTGCTCTCATGCTCCTTGGGCAGGATCTGCTAACCAGGTGCTCGCCAGCTGGTGCTCTGAACTGAGCTGCTCTGGTCACTTCTATGGCAGGGAGCTTTTTCTTTGTTTTCCCTTTTTTTGTCCTACTAAAGAAAAGGGATTAATCTTGATAGTGAAGAGGTTTTTCTCTTGTCAGGAGGAGGGAATGTAAAATGAGAAACAAGCAGGTTTCAGGGCTGGAAATGAATGGCATTGCTGCTGATCCAGTCGCTGCAGCGTCTCCTAGGGGTGGCCATGGAGGGCTGCTCGTGTGGGGATTGAGCTCTGACGCAGGAATGTGCTGTAGGTGGTGCCAACCTGGTCTTTAAAGGGCAGCAAAACTTTGCTGGAAGTCTGTGAAGTAGGATGTGGAGTAGTAGAGGAGGCTCGGGGAGACCTCATCGCACTGTACAACTCCCTGAAGGGAGGTTGTGGTGAGGAGGGGGTCGGCCTCTGCTCCCAGATAACTGATGACAGGACGAGAAGGAATGGCCACAAGTTGCCCCAGGAGAAATTTAGATTAGATATAAGGAAAAACTTTTCTCTCTCAGAGTGGCCAGGCACTGGAATGGCTGCCCAGGGAGGTGGTGGAGTCACCGTCCCTGGTGCTGCTCAAGGAGCGTCTGGATGAGGGGCTACGGGATGTGATCTAGTAGTTCAGTGGGTAGGGATGGTGACAGGAGGATGGTTGGACTAGATGATCCTGTGGGTCCTTTCCAACGTTGTTTCTATGATTCTATGAATGCCACAGTGCAAGGGCTTGAGCAGATATCTTCAGCCACCGAGAAAGCTGCTGTGCCTGACATTGCTTTTCATTTCCAGTTAGAAACAAATGGAGGTGCTGTGCTTTTGTTTTATCTTTGGGGGTGGGGAGGAGAGGAAACCTACAGGGTGTGTAAGTGTGCCAAAGCATTGACAACACAAGTGGGTGTGACAGGAAGAGAGATGCATGTCTGGTGGCCTTTGTTTGCTTATTTTTACATCTTTCTTGTAAAGAGTCCTGGTTAATCCTCTGTTCCAGCGTTACGTGCAGTTTCTCACTTCGTGGTACGAAGGTGTATGCTCCTGTAGAGGAATGCATTGACGCTACCACTGAACTGCAGCGTGCAGGGGGATGTGATGTTAGCTGGGAGTGTGACCTGTGAAATGCCACCTGGCTGCTGGGACTGAGGAGGTGGGGGCTGGGAAAGGGGTGCAGAGATGGGGGGGCTCTTTGAGAAACTAGTGCACGTGCGAGGAGGAGACAGGCACGAGTAAAGTGCGTGCAGCGTGGATTAGGGGCTGCTCCGGGATCAGGAACCAGGCAGCTGGGTTGTGCTGTGCACAGTCTGTGTCACGGAGCCAGAGGAGCTGGTGTGAAGCAGCTCAGTCTCAGTGTGGAGCCCACTAATCCGCACCACCCACCTGTAAGCAGAGGCTTCTGTGCTGACTCCTGGCTTTCTGAGCTGTGTTCTTGACACAGCTAAGGTTAGAGGCTGCAGCTTGAGTAATTAAAGCATGCTAAGTCGTGCTGCAATTGCAAGCTGAGATGGTGCATCACATCACTGCGTGCACACAAAAAAAGCTGCAAAACCCAATAGCTTGAGTTGGCCAGGGGCTCAGAGTCTTCTAAGTATGGCAACGTTAGTGAGCTCCTACTAACTTATAATGAGTATTGCCTTTTGCTGATAAGTTGAGAGCTATTTCTGACGTGGTATTTCTGTTGTTTTAAGAGATGGCTTTTGTTGCCTGCTCGCCTTGCTTGCCCTTGTTCCTCTCCCAGTTCCTGGAGCTTGCTGGAGCTGATGGGGTGGTGATGGTTTGCTCTTTAGCTGCAAGAGAATGCTACGTGGCCCTTGACATATGTTAGTACACATCAGCTCAGTGCTACTTGCAGGCTGTGCGTGATGTGAGGGGTCTGCGAGTGCTGTACATGTGCTGGTTCTGGGTGTGGGAGCAGTACAGAACTGCCCAGACACATCTCCCCACTGCTGATGCTGGGAGAACAGGCAAGCTGGTGAGGAGAGAACTATGCCTACGGCACATTTGTCTCAACAGCTCACCTTGATTAAAAAAAAGGGTGGTTACAGCAATTGGCAGAAGTCAGCATTAGTTCTGTCCCTGTTAGTGAGAAGCGTCCCACTGCTACGTGGCTGGAGTTGGAGTGCTGGATTGCAGGGATTTGCTTGCAGCCTGAGAAGGCTTCGTCTGTGCTGCTCGTGTCCGTAGCACGTACACCATTGTGGTCTGCAGGAGGTTCCACTGTAAACATACAAATACGTGGTAGAAATGATGGCATGAATATTCCCTTTTGGATATGGCTTGAACAGGAGCAGCTTGCCAGAGTGCTGCTTGGCTGGGGTTGCACATCTGGGTAGCTCAGAGCCTCGTGCTCAGGTTGGGCACCGGGGCTCCACGTAGAAGCGGTGACGGAACAGGAGATGGAAAGCTGGAGAGAGGCAGGCTCTGTAGTTTGTCTTCAGAGAACGCTGCAGGCAGAGCTGACCTGGGACTGGGGGGAAACAAGGAATAGACTGGAAGCGTAAAATGTTGCTTCTATAGTTCTTTATTAAATGCTTAACTAGGTTGCATCGTGTCATTACATCAATTTCATTTTGTCACACTGAGTTTCTGCTGTCAGAAAAACACAGTTTTCTTTCACTTCTTTTCAGAAAATAAATGAAAATGGTTTTTGTCTTTAAACAAAACCTTCCCACAGTGTATCCAGCCATGGTTCAAAGCTGTATTCATTGTGAAAATGAGCGTTATTGATATGTAGCATTTTAAAATCAATTTGAAAGTAGTTCAGCATAATTTTGAATAGCCTTCCAATGTAAAGCGTTTCAAGTTCTTTAAAAGTGTTAATTTCATCTGGAATGTTTGACACCTCTTGCATGTTAGCAGATGTCTTTCAGCTCAGTTTCAAGTTTAAAAGTCAGGTTCACCGACAGAAAACGGCAACATCATTTTCTGGAGCTCTGCATTTGGGTGTGGAGATAACGCTGCACGGAGACAAACTGCTGACGAGATCCTGAGAGAATGGGAGCGGACTGGAGTACAGCCCTGCGACGCGCTGCTGCGTGCGGGTACGTGCTGCGTGATTTCATGTGTATGAAAATTAAGAAAAAAGAGCAAGTCTGTGTGAAAACAGTACAGAAAAGGAAAAATGTAGCAGTCTGTTTGTCCAAACACATTTCCACTTACACACAGGTGTGCCTGCAGACACAGGGCTGGATGCTCTGTGCTGGGGCAGTGCTCTGTGAGTGCCTGCAGACACAGGGCTGGATGCTCTGTGCTGGGGCAGTGCTCTCTGAAGGGACTCAGGACAGAGCTGAGGGTGTGGGGCAGAGCATGGGCAGCTGCCAGCTCCGGGCTCACCGTGCCCTGCTATGCACATCGCTTCCTCGTGCAGCATCCTGACAGACAGCTGAAGGCCCTCAGCTTTCCTCTTGGTTGCTGGGACTTTGAACAAAAGGAAAAACTTTTGCATTCACAGGAAAATAATGTACATTTTAATGTACACTTAAGACGTGCAGTGTTGCATTGGACACCCTATTTCTCCTCTGTGCTGGGCTGCTTGCAGGGCAGGTCCTTGCAGGGCTGTTGGTCAGCACACGCCTGAAGCTGAGGTGCTGCTGGTGCTCCTCTCACCTGGAATCCCTTGGGAGGGAAGTAAGGTGGGTCTTGGGCTAACAGCTTATTGTACTTAGAGTGAAAAACCAAAAAGCAGCAGCTCCAGCAGCGAGGCATGCCAGCTGGGGTTCCTGTGACAGCGTGGTGTATGCTGCTGCTTACAAGGCTCAGACCTGAGGAGCCTTGGTGTGAGCAGGAGGTGGCTCCACGTTGTCACTAACACCTTCATCTTGTTTGCTCTAAGGCTTTGTGTGAGCCAAGTAATGGCTCAGGCAGCGATACGTCACTGTTTGTTAACTTGGGGCTGAACAGAACCTCTGAGCTGTTAGCTGTGGTGGCTGGGTTGAGGCATGTTTGTGTTGAGGAGGGCACTGAGCTGTGGTACAGCTCCCACTGGAGCAGCTGCTGGGTCGAGCTGAGTTAACGACACCTCGCTGCCTCACCCTAGAAAGGCTCCTTTGTAGGCAGCCCCAGGAGCCCAGAGGGATGGCAGCACCTGGTGTCAGGAGGCAGAATGGGGTCCTGCTCAGGGCTGCAGGGCCGGCACTGAGGCCTGGAGTTACAGAGCCCTGCAGGGGAGAGCAGCATTGCTGCAGCTGCTGCCTGGCACTGCTCACGCCATGCACTTGTGAAGCTGAAGGGAGGTTCTGGGGCTTTGCAGTACAGAGGTGTCAGCTTTTGGGAGTTCTGAGGGGCACATCTGCCTACGGGTGAGCCGTCAGGGCAGCTGCCTGCTGTAGTGTGGGGGGGCTCGCATCCCTGGCACTGCCCCGATGCCTGACCTGAGGCTGCAGGGCTGTTGGCACAGCCCGGGGAGCAGCCCTGCTGCCCTGCTAACAGGCAGCCTCCGGGTTCCCTGGAGTGCTGGGCAGAGCGGCTGTGCTGGCTGTTCCCTTCAGCCTGGCTTGCACGTAGTCCTGCTCACCTGTGAGCAGGATCTGCGCTCTGAATCCAGGCTGCTCCTGGACCCCCGCAGCAGCACAGCTTCCATTCAGCAGTGCTGGAGCTGTGAGGTGTCAGAGCTGCCTCGGTAAAGGTGAAACCATGTGGTGTGGTGACAGCGTGGCCAACGCAGGCACCAAAGCACTGTGCGGGGTTCCTGCAGCGTCAGGCGTGACGCCTTCCCAGAGCATGGAACAAAGCAGCTCCTCAGCAAGAGCTGGCGGCTCTGTAGGGACCAGGGGGAGATCCGGGGAAGGAAGAACCCCGCTGCTGCCTCCAGCGTGGCTGCAGCACCATGGGGCCACGGCCCTGCTCTGTGCGGGAGGGGGGGGGCTGCAGCTCCTCTGGGCTCTCAGGAGCACCTCGGGGTGCTCGGAGAAAGCCTGGAGGAGGCCCACGTGGTGACTGGGAGCACAAAGAGAGCTGGTGTCAGTGCCCGGGTCTGCCTCATCCTCTGCTGTTCCCACACCGAGAGGTGGGTGCAGGGTCTGTGGGGTCACCCCACCCTGGGAGGTGGGTGCAGAGTTTATCTGCTCAGATGCACTTCTTTCTCTCGTTCAAGGGTTTATACTCAGGAAGCATAAAAGCTTAGAAGGGAATGTCAGAAAACTTAATCTTGTTTAAACAACAACAAGAACCTTTGTGCTTCTATCAGCTCTGCAGACCTCGTGCTGATGTGCACACAGCTGCCGAGTGCTGCTGCCATGCTGTGTTCCCTTCAGCTGTGTGTGACCATGTGAAGGGCTGTGGGGGGCTGCTGGCTGCAGCGCGGCGATGCTGCTCGGGGTGCAGCCCTGGCCCGCGCTGGGGAACAGCCAGCACCCAGCGTGTGCGGGCAGGGCTTGGGGCTGAGTGCTGGAGCCACCCTCGCGCCTCCTGCAGCGGGGTCGCAGCCGTTTAAGGTCAGTGGGTCAAATACAAATCTTTCACTTTTAATCCATCACACAAGAGATGCAACTCAGACATCATAGGTTAAGCATGCAACATGTCATAGGTAACAAAACTGATTAGATAGATAGCAGTGTATATTAAATAAATCTTTGTGATTCAGTAAAAAATAAATCACAAAAACCATTGCTGAGGAACATGTCTGCAGGCTCAGCTCTACACCTGTTGTCCTTCACACACCAGCAGCAGCCAAATCCACAAGTGACAGCGATCGCACCAGCAGGGCCACGGGCAGGCAGGAGCAGAACCACGGCTGTGGCTGGGCAGTGGATGTGACCTCTGGCTGGTGCCGAAGGTGCCTCTGGAGCCGGTGCCTCGCAGCAGTGGGGTTTGGTACCGTCACCACGCACGCAGCCATGGGACAAAGCAGCTTGGCTTCCACGGTGCCAGGCTTCCTCCAGGGCGCTCTGTGGCCAGCAGCGACGAGGACGGGGTGGTGACAGCGGCCGTGTGGTGGTGGCAGGGCCGGGCTGCGTCCCTGGGCGCTCGCTGCCAGCCCTGCCCCATCCACAGCGCAGGGAGCGCAGCGGGGCAGCTCCTCGGGCCCAAGCTCTGCAGGCTGCTCTGGTTCCCTCCTGGCTGTGGGTGTCAGTGCAGAAAGCAACATGGAGTCCGCACAGAGAAAGGCCGGCGTGCTCCTGGCAGCGCCCGCCCAGTGCTGGGGCCGAGCTTCCTCTGTCTCCTGCGTGGGGCACAGGGAGCTGGGAGAGGCCGCTGGCACCAAGCGTGGTATGGAATGAAGGAGAGTGCTCTCTTTGTCCGAGTACATGATATTTAATTGGCATGAGATATAATCTGAAAACGTCGAAATCAATGGAAAAGTAAACATGGGTGGTAATACTATACCTGTAAAACGATTAATTCCATTCATTGTCATAAGAAATTATGTAAAGTATTTATTAAGGGCTGGGCCTACAGAGGCACGACATAAATACAGGCAGTGCTGCCGGAGGGCGTCCGTCCGTCCGTGTGGGTGCAGCCCGGAGCCCTGGGTGAGTCGGGGCCGGGGGGCGGCTGCACTGCGCTGGGCTCTGGCTCCGTGCTGCCCTTCTGCCACCGGGTCCCTGGGCACAGCCAGCAGGACAGGCTTAGTCCACCCCTTCAAAGCCCTGCGCGTTCTCCACGGCCATGAGCAGCTTCTCCCGCAGCTCCTCGAAGGACTCGTACAGAGGTAAGTCCAGGCGGTTAAAGCTGGGGGGGAGGGGGGAACGGTTAATGCATGGAGAGCAGCAGGGAAACGGAAAAGGGGAAATAAGGGGGGGGGAGTGGGGTGGGGGCAGGGCCCGTGCTGTCCCTGGGGCTCCTGAGCAGTGCGGGTGCTCCCTGTGCAGCTGCAGGGACAAGGGGAGGGGGCTGCCGAGCTCTGGAGTGGGGCAGGGGCTGACCTGGGGGAGCGTGGCTGCAGGTGGGCACGCGCTGCTCCTGCTGAGATGGGCTGGGGGAATGTGGGCCCAAACCCAGCACGAGGAGTGCACACACATCCATGGGCAGGGGCTCAGCGGGGGCGGGCTCACAGGATGGGGCTGTGCACTCACACCCGTGTGTGGCACTCACTGCGCTCACCCAGAGGTGCACTCACTCCCACACGCTGTGCACACAGCTGCACGCGCCCACCCCAGCCCTCAGCTGCAGGAGCACTCCCAGACGCACTCAGGCTCTGCTCTCACTGCTGGGTGTGCGCTGCCTCGGGGCACAGCCAGCCCCGCGCACCCACCCAGCCCCATGCACCCACCCAGCCCTGCAGCTGCACCCACACGAGGGAGCTCAGCCAGGCTCCCAGCCCTGTGCACACGGAGATGCTCTGAGACGTGCAGGCCCTGACCCCAGGGCCCCCTCCCTGCAGCGTGCGCTGGGCTCCGGGCTGGTGAGCAGCTACTGACCCAGCCCTGCTGTGAGGTGCCCGCCTGTACGGCTGCGGGTGCACACCCCGACCCCCTGCCTGCAGCCCTCGGCACCAGCAGAGTGCACGCAGCTACGGCTGCACTCACACAGCCGGGAGCTCGGCCGGAGCAGAGCTGCGCAGCCCTGGGACGCGCTGCTGTGCACGGAGAGCAGGGACAGGAGTGGGGAACACGGAGCTGAGAGCTCGAGAGGGTGCGGGACAGCACGGGAACAGGCGCTGCAGAGACGGAACAGGGAGAGACGGGGGCATACGGCCCGGCACCGACAGCAGCGGGCACGGGGAGAGGAGAGGGAGGCGGGAGCTGAGGGGGGCCTGCACGGAGCTGGGCGAGCACGGGGACACGAGGAGGGCGGGAGGGGGACTCACGGGGACGGGAGCTCAGAGGGAGGCCAACGGCTGCGGGCTTGTGGGGACGGGAGCTCAGAAACAGGAGCGCGCACTCACCCCAGTGTGCACCCGCAGGAGTGCGTGTGCACTCACCTGAGTGCACACTCACGTGAGTACGTGTTCACTCTGATAGACAAATGCATGCTCCTACACAGAGGCGCACACTCACATAAGTGCTCGCTCCTATAGACGAGGGAGCGATCCTATATAGAGGCGAGCGCGTATATAAGAGCGAATGTACATTCATGTGAGGGTGCCCTCACTCTCAGAGACAGGCACGTGGGAATCTATACAGGGACGCGCACTCGCCTGAGTGCGCACTCCCGGGAGTGCGCGTTCGCTCTTACAGAGACGCGCGTGCGTTCCTATATAGGGACGCGCACTCGCCCGAGTGCGCACTCCCGGGAGTGCGCGTTCGCTCTTACAGAGACGCGCGTGCGTTCCTATATAGGGACGCGCACTCGCCCGAGTGCGCACTCCCGGGAGTGCGCGTTCGCTCTTACAGAGACGCGCGTGCGTTCCTATATAGGGACGCGCACTCGCCCGAGTGCGCACTCCCGGGAGTGCGCGTTCGCTCTTACAGAGACGCGCGTGCGTTCCTATATAGGGACGCGCACTCGCCCGAGTGCGCACTCCCGGGAGTGCGCGTTCGCTCTTACAGAGACGCGCGTGCGTTCCTATATAGGGACGCGCACTCGCCCGAGTGCGCACTCCCGGGAGTGCGCGTTCGCTCTTACAGAGACGCGCGTGCGTTCCTATATAGGGACGCGCACTCGCCCGAGTGCGCACTCCCGGGAGTGCGCGTTCGCTCTTACAGAGACGCGCGTGCGTTCCTATATAGGGACGCGCACTCGCCCGAGTGCGCACTCCCGGGAGTGCGCGTTCGCTCTTACAGAGACGCGCGTGCGTTCCTATATAGGGACGCGCACTCGCCCGAGTGCGCACTCCCGGGAGTGCGCGTTCGCTCTTACAGAGACGCGCGTGCGTTCCTATATAGGGACGCGCACTCGCCCGAGTGCGCACTCCCGGGAGTGCGCGTTCGCTCTTACAGAGACGCGCGTGCGTTCCTATATAGGGACGCGCACTCGCCCGAGTGCGCACTCCCGGGAGTGCGCGTTCGCTCTTACAGAGACGCGCGTGCGTTCCTATATAGGGACGCGCACTCGCCCGAGTGCGCACTCCCGGGAGTGCGCGTTCGCTCTTACAGAGACGCGCGTGCGTTCCTATATAGGGACGCGCACTCGCCCGAGTGCGCACTCCCGGGAGTGCGCGTTCGCTCTTACAGAGACGCGCGTGCGTTCCTATATAGGGACGCGCACTCGCCCGAGTGCGCACTCCCGGGAGTGCGCGTTCGCTCTCAGGAATGCACCCGTGCGTTCCTATATA
>WBMW01004623.1:2214484-2326665 GCA_013396635.1 Penelope pileata | reverse complement strand
CGCCGCAGCGGCCTCCCCGCATGGTCCCCGCCGCTGCCATGAGCCAGGCCCCGGCCCCCCGCGGCTCCGACCGGCCCGAGAGCGATGCCCGCAGCGGGGCCCCCGCCAGAGGGATGCCGCCGCCGCCCAGCCTGCCCCAGCTCCTCCACAAGTAAGAGCCGCCCCGCGATCCGCCGGGCCGGGCCGGGCGGGGGTCTCTTCCCTCCCCGCCGCCGGTGCCCCCCGGACAGCCGCCCCCCGCCTGGGCCGCGCCCTGTGTGCCGGAACCGCTGCTGCTTTGCCCCGGGCTCTGCTTTCCCGCAGGCTCTGCTCTCCCCAGAGCCGCTCGTGTCGGGCTGGGGGCAGCGCGTCCTTGGGGGCCGGGTCACCCCGCGCCGGCAGCGGCCGCATCCCTGCGCCGCGCGTCCCCGGGGCGGTGGGTGCTGGCGGTGCTGTGCTGTTTCGTTTTCGATCCGGAGAGAAAGAAAGAGAAGCGCTTTTGCAGATGCAGTGACGCGAGGGGCACTTTTCTGGGTAGCGGAGAGACGGCTCGTGACACACGGCTGAGCTGTGCAGATCAAAATCTCTGTGCCCAACTGTTCTCGGCCACAATGCATGGAAAGAGAAGGGCTCCTGCCAGCAGCAGCCCCCCGAAGCTGCCGGGCCGCTGGAAGGGCCCTCCGTAACCTCAAGGTTTGCAGGCTGGGATCCATGCTGTGCCCCTGTGCCCATGTCCTCCATCCCCAGAGCACAGCAGCAGTTTGTGGGAGCGCTGCTTGGGGCATCGCCTCTGTGGATTTGTCAACAAAACTGGCCCTCGGCTTAGGGAGGAAATGTTTTCCGTCCCTCTGGGTATTTTCAGCACACTCACATTTGTCTGCGTAAATATTGAGGTGCACGTTGTCCCTGCAGCAAGCTGGGCATGCAAATGTTGTTATTGCTGGGAGTCCTGTTAGCGTTTGTAAATATTTATGGAACCGAACTTAGAAGTTGCTGTGGAGGGTGGCCCATCCATTACGTGATGCTTGCTTTCACTTTTTTATTTTACTTTTTGTTTTGCTCATTTTCATGGTTTTGTAACTTAACCAGTCCTTACGTGAGCCATTCTTGTTGTCCGTGTCGTTACGGGCGTACCCGCGTTTTTATTCTGGAATTGGGAACACAGCCTTGGGAGCCTGCACTGAAACTGAACGGCTCGTGGTGGCCGACGGCCCCGCGTGAATGCTGGAGGAGGGTTGGGGTTTGTGCTGCTGGGATTCGGTCTGGCAGCTTGAACCCTGGGCTCCGGCGCCGGCCCTTGTTGCTCCGCGCGTACCAGGGCTGTACGAGGGTGCGTGTCGCGGCCGGGTGAATCCAGCTCAGGATTGATTTCCTGATGTGGTGCACGTAAACCCATCCCCTTCCTGCCGGTTGAGCCTGCTACCAAACTTTAGGTAGGAAAACATTAAATTAGTTTCTTTTTGAGCCTTTTTTTTTTTTTTTCCCCCCGAAGGAAAAGGTTTGAGAGAGGTGCGTGCTCCAGCTGCCCTTGGCCATGGCAGCGTGACGCAGAGAGGCAAACAAGTGCTGGGTGCCTCCAGCGAAAGCCCCGCGACTCCGCCGTGCCGTTCTGTGACCCTGCGGCATAGCTCAGCCCACGCCGCTGTGTTCACCTTAAAATCAGTACATTTCCACCTCCTCATTAGAAGGGCAGGCAAACTGTATTTTGCTTTACTGATGCTAACTTGGCGTTTTATAGTCTGAAGTGGATGTTCAGTGCAGTTGATGGTTATTAGGGATATGTTAGGGCACATCTTCAATGGCTCTTGTGAATTTATTTCTAGTACGCGGGGCCAGGTACAGTGAGTGGCAAAATGAGATCCTTCAGGACTCTGAGAGCAGTGATCCTTCTGTCCCAGCACACGATGAAGTCGTGGTTTCGTTACCAAATATTGACCTCTTCCCGAGGACTTTGGTTTTTGTGACTTTTTTTTTTTTTAACAACAATTACCTTTTTGCTTTGTGAGCTGCAGCGAACAGGTGTGCGGTTGCAGGATGTTAATTCTGAGCCGTGTAGGTCAGCGTGTTTTGTTTAACTGGGGCTTCCTCTTTCAACACCTCTGTTATTCATGATATCATTTCAGCTTACAAAGCCCTCTGGATCGCTTCTTTCTTCCCCCTAAAAACTTTCACAGATGTGAGGTGAAGACCGATGTAATTTAAAAAATGACTCTCACATGGGCAGCTGAGAGAGCTTCACGGGGAGCACCGAGCGCTGAGACTCAGCCAAAGGGGAGCCCTGAAACGTTGCTGGTAGCAGCGACATTGGCTGAACTCGTGCAGCACGGAGAGCATGTACGATATTTTATAGGACTTCAAAAAAAAGTTTGCTTTTACATTTCTAATGTAATTTCAGCATTAAAATATAACCAAATCCCTTGGAATTCCTTGCTGATGCTATGGTAAGGTATAACATGAAATACTGTGTGTCTTCCCCCAAGAGAAAATGTCATTGCAGTTGGTAATAAAGGTCCAAGCGTAAGATTTGTTGAGCAGCTACAGCTTTCTGTCTCAGTGGGTTGTTGTGATGTTTGATGGGAAAGTACTTAATGCTTTCCAGAAGTAAAAGCCCTATTGCAGTCCAAGTCCTTATGTTGCAGAGCTGAGATTGAAAAGCTGTTGGAAGGGGAAAACTTGAATTTGCACACTTTGGAGGGTGACTGCTAGAAATGTGTGTTCGTGTATGAAATAAAACAGAGACGGAGGAGAAGGAAGAGGACAGTGGTCGTGGTGTTGGTTAATGCTCGTAGCCTGTTTCTGCCATGGGGTGAGTAAGCAGAAATGCAGGGCAGGGCCTGTGCCACTGGCTGGTGGAACAGGGGTGGGAAACCTCTGAAGAGACCTCGGTACCTGCTCTGCACTGAAAGGCTTTGTTGCGTCTTTGGGACTGCTGCTTTTGTTTTGTTTTCTCTCTTTTTTTCTACCTATAGGTAAGTCTGCTCTCATGAGCAAAGTTCTGTTCTTAATTTGGAGGTGGCACTATTAAATGTGCTTTTACGTGGCATCTCAGTGTTTGACAAATGTTGTCACCTGTTGTCAGGCTGATGGGGTGCGTGGGCACTGTGAGGGAGTGGAGGCTGCTGCTGGTAGCCCCAGGTGTGATTCTCCGCAGTCTGATGGAGCAGCTGGCTGGAAGCACTGGGAAAGACCCAGTGCTGGCCGTGGTCTGGCTACAGTGATGTTACAGGAAGGCTGCTTTGTGTGAATGCTCTCACTGAAAACCTGCTGAAGTGAACTCTGTAATTACAGGAGAGCTGATGGTATTGCGATGCAATCCCTTTGTGTGTCAGGGTGGCTAGCTGCCTGCTTCCAGTCCGAATGCTCTGTTCTGGGTAACGCATGTCCAGCGGCAACGGAGCGCTCCTGGACTCCCTGTGTTGCCATAGGGCTCTGCATTTGTTTTGCACCTTGAATAAAGCACCTTAAAACAATGGGGGAAAAATGAAGTTAAAACTTTTTTTTTTTTTTTTTTTTTTCTTTCTCTCTGTGGGATTGTGCCCTGGAGGTTTTGAGCTCTCTGGAAGGAAGATGGAATTTGCAACATCTGTGCCTGAGGCGTCCTCAGTTCATGCCAGTTATAGGGCAGGCAGGGCTGAGCAGGCTGGTGCTGAGCGCTGGGGCTTTTGTTTCCTGCGGCAGGAAGGAGGAAATGTTGGAAAACATAACAAACAGCCAACTTTTTATTTTTATTTCGATCCGTTTTGTTTAAGCAGGTGCTTTTTGATTTTTTTTAGCGTGTCTATTTTGCGCAAAATGTGGGCTTTTCTTTTTCTTCTCTCCGTTCTCTCTTCAGCTGGAGGTCTCTCAGGAGAGATAAAATGTGAATGTACTCCCCTTCTATACATTAGTCATGGCTAATAGTTCGGCATATGTGGCAAAGGCAAAGCTGATACTTAACGAGGAGACGTCAGGAGGAACACTGCTTTCCCTGTTTCTCCCTTGCTGCTGCTGACCCGGGCTTTCCATGCTCTAAGTGCCCCTCCACATCACAGTTGCTTCCCCAGAGTCCTGAAAACTCATTTACTTTGTGCTGCAGCAACTGTAACCACTCGGAATGGGAATGGCAACAGCGTGTGCTGGCTGGGCAGCGTTAGCAGAGCAGGGCGGGAGCAGACGGAGCGGGGTGGGTAGCGTGGCACCCGCTGGAGAATGTGGGAACGAAACCACGGCGTTCAGCCCAGCGCGTTTCCTTTTTGTTGTCTCTGTGGTCAGGAACAGGCGGTGAGAGAACGGTGCTTCTCTGAATGTTCCGGCTCCTTGCTGTGTAGTTACTGAGACCCTTCTCAGACCTCACCTGGTGTTGAAATCGGGGCTTGGAGCGTGCTCGAGCAGTGTCTGTGTGTGGGGAGGGCACCCGGGGGTGCTGTGCTTCGGTGGCTTACAAAGGGTAGAAGGAATCAGGGCTGGGAGCTGCCCTGGTGTCGGGCAACAAAAATTCTCATTTATCTTAACATTTCTCTTTCTTAACATTTCTCATTCTCATTTTAAATTCTTTTTGGTTTTTGCAGGGGAATGGGGAAACCTGCAACACCCCCTTCCCCACCTCCCTTATATAGGATGTCACCTAAAGATCTAAGATAAATTAATCATATAGATATTCTGTTTTAAATAAAAATGACTAAAATTGGGGAGAGTTGCCCTGAAATTTTTTTATTTTTTTTTAACTCACTTTTTTTTTTTTTTAATTAACCCAGCAGCCTGTTGGGAGAAGAGCTCAATGAAATGTATTTAAGGGCTGAAGAAGGAGAACACAAGTACAAAGTAAAGCAGGGTCAGAAGAAAAAGGTGTTTGCATGCAAAGCACTTCTAAATTCTATCTGGGTTTTATTATCAGTTATCAATAAGTCGCCCAGAAATGTCAAAGTTATTTTTTATATTTTAGTGCAGGTGGAGGTAATGGCAGTGGTACCAACTTGAGTAAGAAGTGAAATAATCCGCTTTTATGAGAAGCAATGTAGTAAGTGGTTTATGGGACACAGCACATGGCAATGGAATCCTTTTCACTGCAGCTAAGTTGCCTGGATCTTGCTCTTTTATTGGAAACTTAATAGTGCTGTTCCCATCAATGGGAGAACTGGGAAACACATTCATGTTGGGCTCCTAATTCAGCCGTTGTTGATGCAAAGCTGGGTGCACCTAACTGAGCTGCTGCTGCTCCGTGGGGATGGGCTGACATCTTTCTGACCCCGCTGGGAGGAAAGGAGAATGGAGATGGGGACAGACCTCAGCGCCTTACAGCTCTGCTCCTTTCTGGGGACTGTCAAAATGGGGGCATTTGGATTTTTAGAAGGATATTTATACTTCATAGAAGGCTGCAGAAGTTTCTTCAGCAGGGTAAGAAATGAGTTGTCTGTGTGAAATAATTTTAGTCCCTTTAAAATACCCCTTCAGATAGAACCTAATCTTTCTGAAGAGTATACTGTCTTGTTTGTTAAACTAACTCTTTTGATCTGATTTGCAGCTGGGCAATTTATCAGACTGACCTTTTGCCCCTGAATATACTCCCCCCATCCTTCATAACATTTTGTAGTTGGTTTAAGGATGTAATCGCTCCATTGGCCTCTGCCCTTCTATATCCAGCTGCTGCTTCTCTGTCACACTAATGGCCTGTCACTGTGAGGCTGTCACTCCACACCCTGGGTGGGAGCAGAGAACCTGCCCTTTGGTTTTTGGAGATGGTAATATCTGTCCCGTTCTGACAACCCAAGCCTAGCCCATTTGACAAATGCCTCTTGCCTATTTAGGACAAATGCACAATAAAAGCACTGTGCATTCTGCTGCAAGGAGGAGGCAAAGGCTTGTGTTGGTCAAGGATTGGTATTTTGCCATGAGCACACAGCGACAATTATTTTTGTTGCAAGCTTGCTGCTTTTATTTTTTTAAATGCAGGCTTGTGAAATGTGACTTTAACTGATTTTAATTGCTCCACAAACTCCGTATTTTATCTTGTGCATCCAAGGATCTGCAAGGAAGCCAATTGGCTCAGTCTCTGCACACCCATGTTGGGAGATGAGCAGGGCTGGGGTGGGATTGAGCTGTGTTGTTGCACTGAAAGATGCCGTGGGATTTGTAGCCTGTGACCTCAGCTGTTTGGAGATGAGCAGGGTCTCACCAGCCCTTGCAGAATGCTCCAAAGGTGCCATGACGCCTGCCCAGCTCTGTGGGTGAAGCTGTAGCTCTAAGGAATGTGAAGTCCGTCTCTTGCACAGCATTAACTCTACAGCTAGTCTGTGTTGCATGAGGTGTTAATGATGGTGGCTGCTTCTGGAGGGATGTGGTAATAATCTGCTGCATCACTTCTGGGTATACTGCTGAGTAGAAAATGACAAGGTTTGGAATAAGAAAAAAGGAGTAATGTCTTTGCCAGCCAGGGTGGATAGAGAAGATGCCCTGTGGGCAGGCTGCAGGGCTCCCTGGCTGACTGCACATCACCTGCTGCCTTTACTGGGTTTTGAGGTACCAAAAGCATCAGCTATTCTCTAATCCTGGTGTTCCTCAGCTTGCCGTAAATCTCCTGGTTTTGGGTACAGAAGGCTGCAAAGTGTTAGAATTTGTGCAACGTGAAGTGTCTTGTATTTGGGTCAGTCAGAAGGTACAGTTCTGTGGCTTTTTTCCTGCAGCAGGAGATGTGGGAGGTGGTGGTGTCTGTGCTTCTCACAGAGCCTCGGAGACGTGCAGGAGCTGCTCTGACATTTTTATGTACATCTCAGTATTTGCTTTAAGAAATAGATTTTAAGTACTTCTGCAACAAATGGCTTGACAGCTGGAATTTCCTTTATAGAGATAATAAACATTTTTCTGTGGGCTTTCTCGTATTGCGTGGTTGGAAAGCAGGAGTAAATTGACCACAGTGTTTCCGCAGTAAGAGATATTAGTTCTGTATTTGCTGTTCAGTGTGTTCCTCCCTTACAGGAAGATGTGCTAAGTAAATGTATTAGGTTTTTTTTATTCTCTTCAAGAGTAAGATAAAGTCTGCCAAATACTTGCTATACTTATTGAGAACAGAATACCATATAATGTCTCACAGGATCCCAAATGCTTTCTGCCCTGTCTGGAACTAGAGGGATCTTCTGGCATGGGGTACTTTCCTCCTGTTCCTGTTTACATTTGCATTGTTTGCAGTTCTGGATTTTCTCTACTCCCCCAGCATGAAAATTTTTGTCAGAGATTATGCACAACTCAACACTAGAATGGGATTTGAAGAAAAGATGGCACTTACCTCCTAAAATGTTAGAGAGAACTGGTAGCAAACCAGGGTGAGGGATTTTTTTGCTCTGAGCTCCTCTTATCTCCCAAGCTCATCCATTAACACATCCAAACGTTCACACCCCTGCTACCCATGTGCTCTGCACCATCCATTTGTGCCCCACTCGTGGAACATTCTTGTAAAGTCACCTACAGCTTTCTCCTGTCCTGCCAACCCACAACCAAACCATGTTTACCACTTCATTCAAGGTCACGGTTCTATCCTGTAGCAGCACCTTCTCCTCCCTGTAAGCAGGGCTTCTCCTTTCTGCCCTCTTTCCACTGACTCCTTGAAGTCCAAGAGGTTTGCTTTGGGTTGTTCTGATGTGACTTATGGTTAGGGGAGTGTCATCGCTGTGCCTGGAGGTGAATGGATTTGTAAGTAATGCAGAAAAATAGCGTTTGTCTGGGATGGTGCTTGTAGATGTGTCTGTCAGCACAATGGGCAAACGAGTTCATAGGCCAAGTGATGGAAACAACGCAAGACAAGTTCTGTCGTACCTCCATCCAAGTCAGCTTTTGTATTTCTGCAGTGTTATTTGAACATACCTTTGTGTTCCAGCTCCTGAAAAAGTAAGAAGTGCTAACTAACTACTTCATAGCTGGCAACAAAATTTAAGTATATTACTTTTGGTAGATCAGACTTCCCAAAGACAAGGCATCATTCAAGTAACCCGTGTTTTGGAGTGTTTCGCATTATAAATTATTAAAAGGATTCAGTTTCCTTGGGGAGGGGAAGTGAAATAGAGTTTTTCAAGGACTAGGAATGATTTATTTCACTTTGTTTAAATGGTTAATCTATATTTGTGCAAAGCAAAGTAACACCTGTCTTATATAAATATCTTAAGTGGCCTATCCAGTTTGCTTGTCAGCAAAATGGACTTAAATTCCTCTTTGGATATAGCGTACATACTATGAAACTGATCTTGCAAAGCCTTATTCATACACATGAGGATTATTTCTGTGCGTAAGGCTTTAGAGGATCAGACCCTATCCTCCAAGCCCTCTAGGCTTCATTCATATTTACTGCTTCATTTCTCTTTGCCGGGTCACTGGGAATCTTGCATAGAATCATTAAGCACAAGAAGCATGGATAGGAAACACTTCATATGTTGGAAACCTAAGAAAATAATAGAAAGATACCTCATGTTCCAGCATTGAAGCTTTTCTTCTAAAAGAGAGGATTTAGCTGTGTGGGGAGGAGTACTGATCTGCACTCCTATGTGCTTTTTAGTGATCTGAGATGTTTAAAAAACAGTGAGTACTCTAGAGTGTGAAACCTCTCAGTTGTGGCCTTATGTGAGAGCTCAGCCTCAGGGCTGTTTGTAGCCTTTTATGTCTCTTGTTGTGCATTTTTCAGTACTTGGCTGCTCTGTTTGTCATCTTCTCCAGCTCTGCAGAATAGAAGGCCCCTTTGTATCAAGAAATATTCAGAGGACAGACTCCTGCCACATTTCTTATTGATCTGTTCAGTGTAACGGGTTTTTCTTTTGTATGTCCTTCTTCAAAGCACTAAAACCTGCTGTTCTGCTCTGGTGCTTCTGTTGTTCCAAGCTGTATTGTCTGAAAGTTGGTAGCAGTGCTGCAATGCTGAGGACTTGATTGGCAAGTTTTAGCTGCGAGTGCATTTTCACAGCTGATCCATAAATCCCCGACAGACCATTAGGAGCTTCAGAGCAGCTCTGGCAAGCTCCCCTGCAATAATTGTAGTTTTAAGTTTGTTATATTTAGTTTTCTCACCTCCTAGCTGGATGCCAGGGAGCCCTCCCTAGAAGCACTCCGCAGCTCCGTGCCCACGGTGCGCTCCAAGCTGGCAGCCTGCACGCAGGGCCCGGCGTGGGAGGAGGGCCTGCTGCGTGTGGACAAGGCAGAGACCATCCACGGGTGTGACGTGTGGCAAAGGGGCTCCAGTTCTGGGGTGAGACATTTCAGGAATTTGAGGAGAGCTGGAGTACATCGCTTCTCACTCCTGCCCCTGCTCATCGTTAAACAACGGAGTGACTGCGGGAGGCAGGAAAGTGGCTGCTCCGAGCTTAACCGTGACGGAGTTGCATGCAGCTCTGAGACAGGCAGCTCTTAATTTAAAATCTCTGAGGTAATTTTACTTATTTAGCTGTAGCAAAGCTGGCAGTTCTGGGAGTGACCATCTCTCTAAGAAAAGAACCCTTTTCTCCAGCGCAGGCGGCCTCAGCGAGGGCAGCAGGCAGTTCTGCGTAATGGGTTTTGGTGGTCATGATGCTGTTGCGGCAGCTGGGAGCCTGGCTTGGGCACCACAACCACCTGGGCTCATTGCTCTGTACACGTGTGTACAACCTGTGCTGTGGGGGCTAAATTGTGTCTTTGTGAAGCTCTGGAGAACGCTCCTTTTACACTTGGGCCCCACCAGGCAGCTTGATAAAGGCAGAGGAGAGAGGTTCCTATTGCTTTGAATTTGGATACAGCTGTGTGGATTGGATACAAACTGCAATTTGGCTGCTTGTTTGTGTGGCTAATGAAAATTGTGTACTTTTCTTTTGGAAATCTCTGTTTGCCAAGGATATGCTTTCTGTTGGTGGTGCCTGGTGTATTATCCTGCTGAAGGGAGAAGGGGGCTGCGTGGTGGGAAGGGAAGTGGCTGTGAGCAAACTCTTCCAAACAGCTGCTTTTTCCCTTTCTAGAAGAGCCTAACCCAAATTACTTATTGGATGGTCATGGATCTCTTTATCCTCTGCAACATAAAATCAGTCATTCTTACCTAAAACCTGTAATTGATTTCTTTGCACAGGGGAGTGTCAGAGAGGCATTATCTGAATTCTGTATGAAAAGGGAAGAAAGAAGAGTTAGTGCTGGTGGTCTTCTAGACGAGTTTTCGAATAACTTGTTAGAGCAAGAAAAGCAGAAATATCATTCACATTAAAAGCTCCTTGAAGCAAGAAATCAGAAGCTTTGTTGATTAGGGTCCTGTTAGGATAAGGGTAGAGTAAGCAACTATAAATAGTGATACAGTGAGTGATGATCTCGTTCTACAAACTTTGTGTTGAACTTACGCAGCAGACAGTAAAAGTATCAGCTGACAGCCTCCTTGCAGGGAGGCATTTCTGATCAAAGGTCTTCAGTCAAAGAAACGGAATTGGTCATCTCTTCAGTCCTTACTTTCCTGTGCTTTAACTTCGTTTGGTGCAGGATGGCACATGGGAGATGTTGCTCCTGTGGTAGGGATCGCTGATGATGCCTGGGCCGGTTTTGGTATCTCACACCTAAACTAGAAATGCTGAGAGTGATAAACGAGCTAATTACATCGGTGTAAATGAAGTGCAGAGCATGCTCCAGCTGGAAGAAAAGACAGTGCCTTTCATCTGTATCTCATAGTGGAAAAAAGTGTTTTGAAGCAATATGGAATGTCTAATGTGACTTGGGATTGATGTATGATTGTGGGGAAAAAAATACAGTGGTTTTAGGATTAAAAGCAAAAGAAACTAAGAATATGAGTACAAGAATGCTGAGTCTTAGGTTCACCTATATAAGTGTGCTCTGTTTTATTTCAAGAACTAACTGAGTGGGCAGTGATCACTAAGAGGACAGCCCGTGCTTTTGGGCAGCTTACTGAGATATGGGCTGTAGATAAGGATGGCAGGACATGCTCACTTAGTGACTGCTGACCTGCAGGATGTTGGTGCAAACTTTCACCAACTTGCAGTACATCTGCATGGGAAGTAAAAGTTGTAAATGCTTATTCACAGAGGTAGCTGGAGTGAATCAGAGACCAACATTCACACATGTAACAAGTTTACAGGTGGAGCCTAGCATGAATCTATGATTGAAAGGATAAGCATAATTCCGTGAGGGACAAAGAAATCTGGAGTCCTACTGCTGATTGTTGCTGTAAGATACAAGCAAGGGAGTGCAGCCATGGAAGACAATGGAGAATTTGGAAGACTTGTTTTCTCTGCAGTGTTACCTCAAGCTGCTATTTAGACTTTAGCTGTAAGGCTGTTACCACCTGTAAAACAAAACTAATCTTTTTTTAAAACGATGCTTCTATCGCAGTTGAGGATATTGGGAAGAACCTGACCTCCACTGCGATAGCTGTCACTTTGGCAAGAATATGTTGGCAAAACAATCTGAGTGCTGGTTTTCCTCCAGTACCATTTCCATTTCCACCATTCCCTGAAGGTCGGAAATGATGCTATTGACCAGAAAGGATTTCAGCCCTGCCCCAGCGCAAGAGTTTGCCAGATTTTAACCATGTTTTATGGGCTGGTCGCTGTGGTTGGGAAACTTGTGTTTGAGGTCAGTTTGTCAGAGAGGTGTCAGGAAAGCGTGAGGGGGCATGGCCAGAAGAATGGCTCTTTGTTTATGTGGTGAAAAGCCAGTGTACTTCTCCCCAGCTTCTTCAAGGGAGTCTGGGCATTATGCTGGCATTGTGTCAAGCAACTTCTTCCCCTCCCACCCCCTTCAATGTAGTTTTGTTCTAGTTGGTATCAACGCTTTCGTTCCCAACTATTAATTAAAATAAGAATGAATTTAAAATTATCTCAAGGTGCAAAGTCAGTTGTTTTCTTTTTCATCCTCATGAGAGGAAAAACTGGCGTTCTTACAGTTTTAGTAATTGCAAGAGATGGCTGATGGGAGAACTGAGTGTCTTTTCCTGAGTGGACTTTATTTAACTGTGAAGTGGCCGGGGCATTTAGGAGGTTCTCCAACTTGTGTGTACATCTTTGAGAACACAAGTGATTCGGAGAAACAAAACAGAACTTTTTCCTGATTGAAAGGGTGCCTAGACTTATCTAGGGCTATAGCAGGTTATTAATAGAACATGCTGCATTTCCTTCACATAAAAATACGAAGGGCACTTTGCTGAGAAAAAATCCTGCTGTGCCTTTCTGTCTTTGGGACCAGCTCATCACCCAGCTAAAATTAAAGGGTGAAGTCAGGCAGCTCTTACTTTCTATTTTTAAACTGCTTCAGCATATGAATGTGAGTGTGAAATCTTTCTTTAGGCCTCTCTTAACTTAATTACCTACTTATTCAAAATATTCTCGTCTCAAATTGCTGAGCTATAATTACATTCATCTTTTCTGTGGGCACACTGGAAAAGTGTATGTTTTTCTTTAGCGAGTCAATGTTTAATTAATGTTATGCTTAAATTGTAGTTCTATAGTTTTTTACGGTGATGGAAGCTTTATGGTAAGAGTTCGAAATCTGTTTGGATCTATGAAAAAGAGAAGCAAGTAAATGATGTTTGTGCATGTGTGCTCTGTGATTTTCTTCTGGAAAATACCATGAAGAAGCCTACTTCTTAAAAAAAAAAAAATAAAAATTACAAATTTCAAATTAATAATTTTCATTTGACCTTAATAATAGAAAGTGATGTGATTGCTTAAAATATTTTGTTGCGTTTTTTTCTTCCATCTTTTGTTCTCTGCAAGCTTACTCCTATTTTGTTCACATGCCTTTTCTTTTGTGTTTGGGGGGAAGGGGTGATGTGACCCCAGCGCAGGATGTGCAGTGGAACTGCTTATAAACCATGGATTTGCCACGCTTGTCCACTCATTTGGGTATACTGAATTCATCTTCCTGTGTTTTGGTGGTTCTGTCAAAAATGCCTATCAAACGTTTTTATAATGAAATCAAATGCTTGCAGAAACCGTGTTCTCCAGACTCTTCGTTTCAGCCTGCAGAGGGTGTGCTTTCCTCCTCCAAGGCATTCCCTGCATTACCCGTGACACACCATCCCCTTACACTGAGAATCTGTCATTGCACCTAGAGCTACAAAGGAAAAGGGCGTCTGTCTGTCTGTGCCCTGAGATCTGTTCCAGAATTTCCTAGGCTATCAGATATTGGAAGCACAGGCCGTGCCTGTGGGTTTTTCTTGTACCCGTGGTAGTGTTACTTCAAAAATGCCCCCTTTCACGATGAAAAGGATACTACTGAGAACACTTGTTTCTTTGCATCCTCATTTGGGACTATTGATTGTAAGCATAGTTCGAAACAGAGATGTGTGGTCTGTCTTTCTCAGTGTTTTCCTGATTTCTTTGCTTTGTCAGTGGGGCAGCTGTGGCATCAGACATCCTATGTGATGGTCAAGCAGTGACCCGGCTCCTTTCTATCATATCAGCAGTGATCCAAAGCTGTGTGAGCTGGTAAGCTTTGAGAGGCATTTCTTTTGGTATCCAAATATTCCAGGAGTGTGCATATGGGAGTCTGTATTTAGCCCTACCACTGACAGATAAGTGAGTAAACTGCTTGCTGCAGGCTGTCTTTAGGGCTGCTGGTGCTTGGGGCTGGCAGCATGCATGGATGCATCTCCCCAGGCAAGGACCACGTGCTGTTGGTCTGGTTGGCGTTCTCCTCCATAACTCCCTCTTCCCCTACCAGAAATACCTGAGATTTAATGTGCTTGGGTGTTGGATGACAGCACGTTTGTGCTGCTGGTGAGAAACATGTTGCTATTCGTGGTGTTCAGTGGCAGTGGAGATGGATAGCTAGACAGTGATGCTAAGCAACACAAATCTGGAGCCATGGTCTGTTGGACTCATCTTCCCGTGTCGATCCCTGTGTTGGAACAGCTAAGTCATCAGCTTGTTCCAAGCTTTCACCCCCTCCATGCCCTCTCCAGAAAACTCTTGGCAAGCCGTCTCTTCTGTAAATCCTTCTGGATCGCCTGGCCACTACCCTTGTTTTCGCTCTGTCCTGTTGCCCATTCTTGACTTCTTGACCTCTGTCGGAACACTTGCCATCATATAAAGAAATGCCTAGACCTCTAAGCAACATGAGTGCCATGGTTGTTTCAGAAATGAAAAGTTGCATTGTAAGAGTTAGATGCGGACGTGACATTCACCTAAACAATGAGGTTTTTATAAGGCTAATTATATTCGTAGATTTTCTTTTTGCCCGCTGCAGATTGTAGTCCAATATTTCCAGTACTAGAAATGTTACACTGGCAGTACCCACAGAACTTCTACTGCTGTCACCTTTGTCTACATCTTTTTCTGCTTGGTTTTTGGTGTTCTGATTTATTATTATTATTATGTATTTACAAAATTTGAGCATTTGAGCTTTCTTACTGTGCTATTTCACTGAAGCCCCATTGCTTCAGCGTGCTGTGCGCGTGCCTAAATCTTGACAAGATCAGTGAGTTTTAGCTGTGTTCGTGTACTTCTGCTCTTGAAATGGAGCCTGAAGAATTTGTCCTCTGGAACATTATGTTTTTGCCATTGGAAATGATGCACCTGACAGCATTAAGTGCTCAGGGCTTCCAGTCACGGGCAAGCAGCCATTATGGATATGCTAATCCACAGGAGGAAATTTGGACAGCCTTTGATTTAGTAGTGCTCATCTGTTAAATGTAAGCTGTTACCTTAAAAATCAATATCAAAGAGTATTGAAAGGGAAAGATAAATTTATGGGCATGGTGTGAATCTGGTAGAATTGCTGATTGTACTTTTAAATAACCTGAAAAGTACATTCCTCAACAGGGCCAAGTGAACAGTTATATCACTGCCACATCTGCTTAAAAATATTTTTCAAGCTTTGTCTCATTTGAAAGCAGATATTACATTTTCTAACATCCTTTTCAATAGATTGGATTAAATTACTAGAAAACTGAAAACTGTCTTTTTCAGTTGGTTGAGCATTTACACGGAGGTGACTTGAGCAGATTTATTAGTTGAGCTTAACATTTTATTTTAAATCTAGACAAAAAAAATCTTGTTTACTTCCTACTGTTGCTTTAAGTAGTTTTAATAATAGACTTTATTCAAAGAATAATCCTCTTTTAATTCCCAAATCTGGCACATGAAATTTATTTAAGTGGATAATAAAACTAAAGAGCCAGGTCATAAAGTGGTGTTAACGACAGCGTACAAAATAACGCAGAGATCTCTGTCGCGTGATCTGATAACAGCAATGAGGGAAACCAGAGGGAAGAACTTTGTCGTGTGGTGTATTGCATAGATGGAATAGAAGGCATCTCAACATTACTGGTAGATGTATGTAATATATAAACATATATTTTTATGTGCACATATGCTTTTTGGTATGTGTGTGTTTGTGTACGTATGTACAGATTTTTTTTAAGCAACTCCTATTTTAGCGAACATTATTTTAGACATGAATATTGCTAACCTTTTCCAGCATATAAATTATTCGGTGTGGTCCGCTGTGGTCTCCCATGCAGCTGTTGTCCTCCAAAAATTGTTTTCCAGTTGGGCGAGAGCTGCAATAAACTATATTGTCCAAAAGGCCCAATGGTTTCTTAACACATTTTGGGGGCAGTGTGAGTGAAGGCTTGAATGTTAATATCATGGAAACCGTTTTTATGTTTTTAAGACATTTCAAAAGTGGCCAGACCCAAACTGTTCCAAATTCCTCCTGATGCTGTGGCTTTTTTCTTTCTGTTCAGATCAATGCATGGCCCATTGCATGATGTACTCCTATAGCAATTCCCATCCCAATTCTCCTTCTCTGAATTTTACCACGTTGGTAATAAATTTGTGATTAGGTTGTCATGACCCGATTGCTTGAATGTTGGGGACTGTGGAAGAGTTCAGCTGCTGAGAACATTGTGTTGGCATGGCTTTGTAAGGAGCGCCTGTGTGTGCATATGTATGTAAATATTTTCTTGAGGTGTGGATAATACCCCTTGCACATCGCCTTAAGGGTACTGAGTGCTTGAAAGTAAAGTGGGAACGGCTGTATGGGAAGGCCAGCCCAGAGATCTCGTTGGCTGAGCTCTACACAGACTGCCTTGGCAGGGCTTGGCTTTCTCTTCATGGAAAAGACACCGAAGGGAGTAGGGTGGGATCTGTCGGCCCAGCGCTGTCTGTGAGGGGATCCACGCTGACACGGAGCTGCTGCCTGTCACGGCCCCGTGCTGGCTTTTGGCCACGCAGCACATCTCACAGCATGGCTGTAGGTGCTGCTGTATGAGCCGTGCTGCACATGACAGGAGCAGGGCGGGTCCCCTGCTGGCAGGGGCACCTCGGCTTCTCCTCCACAGCGTGCCCAGCATGGGCCAGAAATAACGGGCAGCGCTGGGCATTCCTGGCGGGGAAGGTGGGCAGTATTAAAGGCAACTATGACTGTGCAAAACATAATGTTGGGCTGTTGCATTGCTCTCTGGTGCGTTCTTGAGGTAGCACTTGTCTTCAGCAGTCATTCCTGCACCTACCAGGCCTGGAATAACCCTATAGCCCAGGGGTAACCTATAGGCTCCATTTGCCGCCAGCCTGTCCCACCACTCACTGAGCAGTTTGGGACAGTGACCCAAAATTCCCCTGTTGCCGTCAAATGCTTTTGAATCCTGCTGCATAACAAATAGAAGTTGCTACCTGGTCTCTGGGAAATCTTCAAATCACTTTCCTGGTCCTGAAAAACTACACCCCAGCTCTGTTTCTCTGAGCTAAGTAATGCACTGCAAGAATGGATTTAGCAGGACAATTTATCAGTGGAGATTTGTGTTGGTGCATAGCTGGTTAAGGATTTAAGCTGAAATTTAAATTTGTACTTAGATATGGTTTTTGTTTAAAACAGTATCCTACTTAGGATTTCAGTGACTTATTTTACAAATCACTCCTCAGATGCTCTTTCTGGAGCTCAGATGGCTATATTATATATGAAGAATGGATTGAGGAGGCTTCACAGTGTTAGTGATTATCTTGTAATGTTTTCCAGATGGCAGAACGTGCTGCAGTCTACGCTGTCCGGTTTTGCTGCACTGTGTGCTCTGTCATACCCAATAAGTAACCAAGAGACCGCTAGGAGATCAACAGGCTATTGTGACAATAGCTGCTTAATTCAAGTGTTCTTTATTACATTATGAAAACTGCAGATTACCAAATCGCTTGTTGGTGAATGCAGGAAGATTGATTGCTTCTCCAAACTCTGCAAGAACTAGATACACAACTTGGATTATCTAGCCCAAGCTGCACTTTGGGAAATTAAATCCGTGTTCATAAGGGCCATAATGTAGTTTACATCTGTTCAATGGTAAATTTCTCTAGCAGCACTCAGTAATTCTTATTCTTGTTCTTTGAGAAGCAATAGGAATGCTTGTTTGTTGTTGTTTGCATTGATCTGAGATAAAACCGGCATCGCTAGCTGCGTGGGCCTGTGGCTAAGTTCAATTAATTGCAGCTTGCTGTTCCTCCTAATTCCGTTGATGTTCATGCAATAATGTTGTTTACTAACTGGTCCTTTTATTAGGCTCACGGGCCATCATTTGAATGGCAAAGCCATCAAATTTAAGTAGGTGCTTAGCTCAGGATTTTCTCAGCATTAATTGAAGGCGCCGGGGTACTGCACTGGGACAGGTGCAGTCTTGCTGTGCAGAGGCAAGATTTGAGGAGTACATGGGGAATGAGAGCTCCCAGTACATCCTGACATCCAGCTGTGTAGGGCTTCTCACTTGAACCCATGTCCAAGGAGTCTTTAAGGGAGATTAGGACTGTGGTGGGAAGTTTCAGTTCACTGGCAGTTGTCCTGAAGAGTGGGTTTTGTAGGCACTAGCTTAGGCTACCCGACCCTTTAGTTAAGCCAAGAAAAATGGGATGCAAAGAGTAGTAAGAGAGGTATAAACAAATAGTATTTACTAGCTTCAGTAAAATGAGAAAAATTCCTGAAATGGGTTTAATATCCTCCAATTGTCTCTTCATCCATGGAGCAGCTGCTGCAGGCTGCCATGGGTCGGGCAGGTTGCGGTGCTGGCTCATGTGGCCTGGCAGCTCCTGCTCTGTTGGTGTGCCTTCAGACAAGGAGGCTTGGAACAGGAGCTGAGGAGCACTCTGGAAGGAAGAGCAGCTTCTAACATAATCATTGTTTCGGTGGTTGTGCCATGCTTGCTTGCAGCACTGTTTTACTCAGTGGCTTCTTCATAGAGTTTTTATCATGCACGGCATTGCTGGGCTGTTTGTGCATTTTCCCTTTATCATGGCTCTGGAGGATTCCACAGTTCAGCCTCAAAACATCCCCTTGTGTGGGAGGAAGGAATGAGGAGAGGTTTACATGGTGCATTTTACAGTTTCCTGATGATCTTCGCTGCGGCTGCTCATTTGTTGCTGCCGTCGCTCAGCCCAGGCTTGTTCATTGGCTCAGCCTGCCTTTGCTCACTGCAGTGTCGCTGGTGACGAATGTGCTTTGCCAGCCTGATTTGTATGGCTTGTCGTGTGAAACAAAAGTATTGGCAGCAGCTTTTGGAAACTGAAGAATTGTAGAGAGCTAGTTACATTTTTCATTCAGTATTCCTCCAAGTCCATAGGGATGACTGTAATGCTTGGTGTTACATCTTTGCCTCTTTCTCTATGTCTTCTGCAAAGAGTGTGTGGAAAATGGGCTCTGCAGTGATGGGGACAGAGGAGGGGAAAGGGTTGGAGAGGATGGCATTTTCACACTTTCTCCCATAGCCCTTCTCCCATTCCTCCTCTACTCCACAGCAACTTTCATTCCCATCCCAGTCTGCCAGATCCTTTCTCTCCTAGCAAGCAAA
Organism: Penelope pileata; assembly: GCA_013396635.1. Taxonomy (NCBI): domain Eukaryota; kingdom Metazoa; phylum Chordata; class Aves; order Galliformes; family Cracidae; genus Penelope; species Penelope pileata. Next base: position 2,307,938 of record WBMW01004623.1, on the reverse strand, counting down.
GGTTTTCACCTTTTTGTGTAAGAATTGGTTGCTTGTTCCTCGCCAGCTAAGCCCTATATATGGAGTACAAAGAAAAAATATCCATCGCTTTGCCCCATTGGCAAGAAATGGGGCAAAGCATATGCAGCCAGAGCAGCTTGGACACTTGGAGAGGTTTTTGCTCAGACAGACAATCTGCTCACGTGGGATAAGACAGTGGGAATGGAAATCCAGTATTTGTCTGCCTAAGAGAGCCCAGAGGTTTTCACAGCTGATAGAGAACTTTTTGTTCTGGAAATGTAACGTTTATCAAAGGCCCGAAAAGCCTCTGTTAAGAACAGCTTCTAGCACCGTGCGGTCTCTCATATTCCTACAGTACTTTGATAAATGAGGGAGAGACAGTAAAAGGCATTACCTTCCAGGGGAGGAGTGGTGACCCTTTCCTATGCTTTAAAGAGATTGTATAAGACAAGCTGAGACCCTGGCTCGAAGGAATTCTGACGCGACCGGGCGCTGCTGTAAGTGCGGGTTTGGTGTTTGCTGGGCGCGTACCATGGGCCTCGTAGCCGTGAGTGCAAGATCGCCTTCAGCCTGTAGCTATGGGGCCTGCGCCACGCCATTAGTCATAGAAACCTGAGAAACTTAAGATGTTCTGAGCTTGATTTTGATATATTGAAACAGCTTTTAAAAATCCATCACGGCTTAAAGCGGCGGAGGCAGCATAAAAGGTGGTCAGGCAGAACGGTGTTTAAAAGATGTTACTCTGCTTATGGCTGTTGTGGTATCTACAGTCACCTCCTAGTTTTAAGAGAAAAACGCTATCTGTAGGTGTAAATCTGGCTGCTTAGAAGTAAATTCTTTATGGTTAAAATACTTCCATGTAACTTTCCGGTTGCAAGAGGAGCACGAGGTCATTTTAACAGCATTAGCTTAAAAATTATTCAGGTGCAAGTAAGGTTTTTTAACGTTGCAAATATTCCTTAAAAATTCTTAATAATTACATTATCCCTCTCACCTCAGCCCCCACCTTCTAGTAAGTATCCATTAGGCAATTTTTCTTAATTTTAATTGGTAGTGCTGAACTACATGTTGTGCTTGTTTTTTTTTTTTTTTTTTTTTTTTTTTTTTTTTTTTGGAACTGCATGTATCCCAGTCAGCTGTGTCAAACAGTAACTTTTGTTGGGAAGATGCACAGAAAACTATAAACCAGTTCTGCTTAAATCGTTTATTGACTTTGTCACTTCTCCTTTTTAAAGGTGAAAGCTTTTATGAAGATGTCAGGTGGCAAACAGATATATTAGCTGGTATGCATCTGCGCGTTCTGTCTTGAAACAGATCCAAATTGCAGAGGAGAGGGTGGGAGCGAACGTGAAGTGCACAGAATGCGTAGGGCTTCAGTGCTAAAAAGCAAAATGCAAAACCACGATGTGTTTAGTCTCTTGTGCTAATTGCAGACAAAAATGTAATTTTTTTACAGAAAACATTACTGAACTCTGTTGACTCGCTTCTCTGTAGGCAGTGGATGAACTCAGGGTGATAACGAGCTGCCTGCTCTGCTCTGTGCAGACTGCAGTGAGGTGGGGAATGGCTGCTGGAGAAAGAAGCGGTGTGGATGGTCCGAGAGAAATGCTCCTGGTTATCTGTCGGCCAACAAGAACACGCTGTTGCACATCAGATAGTTTTGCTGTAATTAGATATTTTCTGTTTAGGTATTGGTCTCACTTCTGTTCGTGTTATAGCTCCCTGTTTCTTGCTTAACCACATATTTCTGCTCTCGAAAAACGTGCTATTTTTGTGCTTATTCTTCTGATAGGTTAAACACAGAAATTTAAGTCATTAGTTCAGGTAGCTGTTATTTTCCAAGATATATTGGCTTATTCTTATTTTGAATTGCCCTTTTACATTCTTGTTTATATTTTGTATGTATGCAGAAGGAAAATAGATTTTCCTCTGCATATCATCAAGAAGACTGTGTGCCACTGAAAAAAAAAATGACAAAAAGAAACAAGGAACAAACAAACAAAAACCCCACAAACCCACTGTGTTCCAAAAGCAGGAATTTGTTTTCATGGCAGCGGAAATCTCTTCGGGGTTAGAATCCCAGATGGGAGAGTGGCAGGTCAAATTTGTTGTTGCTTGCAAGCTAAACATACAAAATATGAATGCTATCGAGGCACGTCTGAATCTCTGCAGTGCTATTTTGAGTTATTTTTCAGAGCACTTACAGGAGAAACCTTAATACCTTTTTTTTAATGTTCAGTGATTTTTATTTTTTAATGAACTTAGAAATAACAAATTCATTTAAATTTGTGAAGACAAATATTTTAAATAAGAGGGAATGCACATTCAGGAACAAATTTTGTGGAGAAATGCTAATTTCAGCTGCTGATTTAGTAAGGGTTTTCATACTTTCCTATTCACCGATACTTTGCCAAACGTGACTGGCCAGTCGCTGCTCAGTAATAGCTGTCCTTCCATTAACTATAAGCAGATGGTCTTTACCCCTTGACTTTGTGAAATTTTTCTCACTATTTAACACTTTAGAATCCTACTATACCTGGTGGTTTGCAAAGATAAATATTAGTTATTTCTTACGTTTTATATTAAATGTCAAAGTTATTGGTAGAATTTTCTTCTAGTAAGAGTTCTGAGTAAAATGAAAATGGATGATTTTTTTTTTTAATTTTCTTTCTTCTGCTCTTTTTAAAAACCGTCCTCCCGCAGTTCTTGTGGTGAGAATGTCTTTACGCAGCTATGCGTTCTGGTCACAGTGCAGAATTCCTAAAGTGGTTGCAACTTCAGAGGGTGTTTTTAGAACTTGACTTCTGAATGTGAATTTCAGAAACATTTTGGAAAGTTTTTATTAAATAGTCTGGATAAAACTTTGTATGTAGTCAGTTTATAGCATGCATGTACTCCGTTTTTAGAATCCAGAGCTAAATTATACTATTTTTAAATTAATCAAAGATTCTCTTTGGGGGGAGAAGAGGGGGAGGAAGGGTTTCTTACATAAGACAACCTTAAAAATGAAAAAGCTTAGTTCTACTCTTTTGCAAAGAACTTCATCTCAGCTAAAAAAACCCCACCGTTCTATTAGTCTCAGTTAATAAATATTCATTCTATTAATGAAATTATATCAGAAGCTGGTGTATTTGATTTCGTTACGAAATTCTAAAATTCTGCGAAAAAAAATCTGAGAAAGTTTGAGTCTAATGCCTATTTGTTGAAATGAATTTATTTGCAGTTGGTAGCATGTGGTTATTATCTTTGTCAGTGCGTTTACCACATAGTTAACCTACAGACTATAGCAAAATGTGAACTTAGAGGCTATCCCAGCCTAAGTTCAAGCCCCTTGCTCCCTTTCAAAAGATAAATTTTCAGTAGGCCAGCGCTTATCTGCCGGGCTTCCTGGCTGACGGGGATTTAAGCTATAGCGGCTCGGCCGGCACACGCAGTTGAGCCACGCTGACTTCTGAGTGCTCAGCGAGAACATGGGGAACCCCTGAAATTCTGTCAGTAAACAGAAAAGCTTGAAAGCAAAGATAATGAATCAGAAAAGGTAGGGTGTTCATTTAACTCATGTTAGTTTATTATAATTATTTAGAGTTGCAGTTAATAGTTAATAATATTTCTTTTGTAATTTTGTACGAGTGAAGAGAACAGTAGGGTATCTTACTGCTGTGTGTGCTGCCAGGTCTTTTGTAAGAAGTATTTATCCTTCCAACATGTAATGTTATTGTGTAGATTAGCAAAAGGCAGGTGAAGGTCTGTACGTGTGTTTGATTTTAATTCTCGTTGTGAACGGAACGGTGGTGGCCTTTGTAAAGAAAACATCTACTTCTGTTGAAAGCGTAATGCACAGACACGAGAGAAAGGGCTTCAAGGTAGGATTTATTTTTCTTAATTGCTCCTATTGCTTTTTGTCAAAGGTGGTTCAGAGAAGTTGTTCCCAAATGGGTTACAGCGGATTCAGATGCCATTGTGTGAAGTGCTTCATGTGGTCTGCAAAATAAGTAGCTCTGAGATAACGGTGGAAATGTTTTCTGCTGCTTTCAGACGGTCTATTTTTGACATGGAGACCAGTATCGGGCCCTGGATTTTGTCAGGTTGGGGGTGGGCACTGAAGACCTTATCTTTTTTTTTTTCTTTGTTGACAACATATCCTTATCCTTCCTGGGACCTGGTGTGACTGCTTGATAGTGCTGGTGTTTAAAATACCTAGATAGGAGAAGTCACGTAAATGCCTTTTCTATTTTTAAGGATGCTCATTAAAGTTTCTAGCAAGGCTCTGTGAGTTGCAGGGGTGTGGGATGAGAGCAGTACCAGAGAGACCAGGGATTCGTAGAAAAGCGTGTCACCTTCAAGATAGCTTTGTTAAACAGAGACATATGAAATGCATAAGTTAAATAATATTTACTACTTGCAAATTATTTATGCTTATGTATGCTTCTTCATTTATTTAATAGGTAAGCTTTCAGGAAAGTGTATATGTTTTCTAGTGTATATGGGAATCTTTTAATTTCTGTTGTTGTTCTCAATGTTTTTGTTTGTAAAGGCTGTTGCACTTACATATAGTTTTATTTAAGAAACATCTGTTTATGTGCACTTTTTTTTTTTTTAAGCAACTCATACTCAATTATATATTATATATATTATTATTATTAATATATTATATTATGTTATTAATATATTATATTATATAACTCATCCTCATAAAGGCAGGAAATTTAAAGAAGACAAGAAGACTTCAAAATAAAGAATAGAGGAGGACATCAGATTCTGTGCAAATTATTCAAGCCATAAAGTTTTTGGAGTCTGGCCGTAGCCAGATTCATTCACATTGTCAAATCACTTTTTTGTTTAACTTCTTAATGTCTTGGCTTGACATTGCCCCTCTGCCCCAAATTCTTGGACCCTGCAGTGCTGGAAGAGCAGAGCAGTTTAGCTGTAGTTACCACTCTGTGCTCAGTGGTTAGTAATACAGAATTGTATAACAAACAGTGAGTTCTAATTGGCTTTATTCATATTGGAATTCAAAACTAGAAGAAAATAATGTAAACAAATTAACTGTGAGAATCTAAGAAATCAGCAACGATAAACAATGCTCGAGTTTCTAGAAGAAATTATGAGTATCAACTCAAAAAAAAAAAATCCAAGAGGTTGAGCGCAGCTTCCTATTGTTAGAGCAACACTTTGGATAAATGCAGTTGATGGTTTTGGCAAAACAATAGTTTTCCCTCTGCTTTTGGTCTCGTTCTTTACTGGGGAGGGAGGAGGCAAAGGGAAAGAGAAGAATTTATTCAGTTAGGTGTTTAACTGGGAAATGGTTCCTTATCTAAACACACATTTGCAAGGCCAAAGCAAAAATGCACAAATTTATGTATTATGAAAAAAAGAATACTCTTTAGTGTAGTCAGGGTATGCATAAAAATGTAATTATTAGTAATTAAGGTGGTTCCATCTCTGCAACTTAATCATACTGTGGAAAATATCTTACCCGAATATTTTCCTCGTGCAGCAACGTGACATTTTCATTTTGTTCAGCAGTTACTGAGGTTTCTCGTGCCACCAAAAGTGGTATTTTTATGAACCACCGTTGTGTTAGCAGCAGTAGTGGTGAATTATTATCTGAAAACCAAAATTAATTTGATAAGTACTATGTACTTGAGCTTGTGTTAGTGAAGCCCGCCGGGAGGTATTATTTAATGAATTGCGTCTGTATCATCTGAGGCAACGGGTGCCGAGCTCTGTATGAGTAAATGCTGCTTTGGACAAAGAAAAACGGTGGAGTTCTTCCATCTTTCAGTATAAATTATGAGTTAGAGAGGACGGGTCACCCCCTGGCAGCCCCATAACTCATCTGAGGTCCTGCCGACGTCTCCAAGGTGTTAACGGCTGCCTCAGTTGTAGGGATTTGTAGGATCTGTCTCGCATGGTTTTGTGTGAACAGATTTAAAATGGAAATAATTTTGTGACATCTAAGTATTCTGAAGAATACTTACAATATCTCTGGAGCAAATGAAAACAAGTACTGCATGTTGGTATTAACGTTTATTAAGAAGAGCCAAAGATATTCCTCGATTATAGCAGTTATGTAAAGCTGGACAGATAATTTCTCAGTTACTCACTTGAAAAACAGGAATTATTTTAAAACCACAGAATAAATCTTGGTCTAATGATCCCCCTGTTGTTCCTGAAATGATAATGACCTTCATATCATGCAGAAAAATGTTATCAATGTATTTCGCTTATTACTATCGTGACATTTTTTTCTGTTGCAGTCACCCCCAGGAGCATTGCTCCTGTATTAAGTGCATGCAGTCCTGGTTATCTCGTTAAGTAAACAACAATAATAGTAATAAAAGAAACCAGGATCATACAACTCGATCAGCCCTTATCTTGGGAGTTCATAATTCTGGCTATGTAGATTTGTTGGATGCTCTTTTAAAAGGTACATAAACGTAGCAGCAGAGACTGCTCTGAAGCACTGTGTGATTCTATGGACTTTAAGCATGGATTAATCCCCAGTGACTCCCGGGGCTATGTAAGTAAATGTGAAAATGTATCTGTTAAAAAGAGTACAATCTGTTATACATGGGCTTGTTGGTAGCATTTGGTTAAGGATCTGCAGATTTGCCATGTGGAGGGAATCTGTCTTCTCTCAGTGTCATTCACCTCCCTTGTATGTGTCACAGACATGTAGGGGAAAAGTGAAAAAGAAGAAAGAAATGCAGCACACAGTGAGGTTCTTTGGTCCCCATCAGGTCCTCTGTGCGTTTCCAGTCTGAGAGTGGGGATTTCTGCCCTAAGCACCCATCTTCAAGGATTTAAAAAGCCAAAACGTCCTGTTTGGGTAGGAGGCATGGCTTAACCTCTACGGCATTTTGTGTTTTGTGTGTCATGGTGACTTCTTAAACTTACCAAAACCCGGCTGTCAGGCTCTTTGTGTGTCACACACGTAGTGCAGGTCAGCAGAGTATGGGAACGGTGCTGAACGCGTCGATTCCTTGGGCGGTATGTTGCTGTCCTCTCACTCAGAGTCTGTATCCTGGTGCAATGATCCATGTTTTTCTACTTTTTTTTTTAGCTGGAGTGAAAGCTGTACCAGTGGTTTTGTGTTTTTTTTTTTTTTTTTTTTTTTTTAAAGCAGATTTTACTGCTCATATTCACTATGGTCTTTAAATATAATGTTTCCCAGTTAATGGAGTGGCAAAGAAAATCTGGCCCTGTTGCTGATGCAGCATTGTGCATCAGAAGACCAGAATTGCTGCGCTGTGAGCTGAGCTTCCCAGTGCTGCCATGACCCGCTGCCGATAGCACTTCAAATTACTCATTTGCAGAATATTTCAGATGACTCCTTGTTGGGACAGGTGAGATTTGTATATCCTATAAATACTCTGAAGCCGGTGTTGAGGGATACCAGTAAAAACAGAAAACAGTGACCTTTCTTGGGAATAATTTGCTCTGGAACAGTTCTTTACAGGCAACTTTCTTCCTACTGCATGTGTGTTATAGGCATATAACTGTGCAAATTGTGCAGTTTCAAGAATCCTATTAAATTAATAAATATATTCTGGCTTATTACCCCCCAACCAGTATTGAGGAGCATGACCTCTTCCTTCCCAGGAACGTACAAATATGTTTTATATGCCTGGCTCTCTCTTCATCGTATTTCTGAGTGCCCTTGTAACAAAAATTGTTTTCAGAGTCCTGTCCATCTCTCTCACCTCATGCTTGCGTCCAGATTTCCAAAGGGGTTTTGTTTGTTATTCATTAGTCCTGCTCCAGTCTGAGATCTTCCTTTTCAGTTCTTTCTTCTTTCTTCTGGCAGTTATTTCTCTGAATTTTTGTTTGAGGAAACATGCCAGGGAGTTCCCCACTGATATCTAAGCATAAGAGAAGTTAATGTCCAATGTTGAACAACCTACAGAATGAATAAATACTGAATTTCTCAGTGAAGTGACTTGAGGAGAAGTAGGAGTTTTGGCTTAGTTGAACAGGAGAGTAAACTTTTGCATCCAGTTATTTGTTTCACATGCTCCCATATAAATAACTGATGTGGGACGGTTTGAAGCCCAAGCCCAACCAGTTTTCATCAACAGACCTTAAATCCCAGAGCTGTTACATCGATAGAAATTTGTTTACATTAATGTTTTGGGATTAAGAGAGTAAACAAACAAAAATAACCCCAAAATAAACCAACTGCTGAACCTGGGGAGGTGCTGCTAACCTTGGTCCCCTTGAGAGCCTGTGGAATTAGGGATTTTTCCTTTGCAGCACAATTGAAACACAAAAACCCCATTTTCTTTAGCAAAAATGCTTGGATGCCCTCCAGTCAAATGTGAACAAAGATTTGTCTGTCAGGGTCCCAGGAGCCCCCACATCTGCTTTTTAGAGCAGGATGTGGGGAAGGGTAGAAATCCACCACATCTGTGACGCTGACATGGGTTGGGGAGCACCTGGGATCACCAGACCCGGTGCTGGAAGTTTCTCTCGAGCTGCTCCTGATAGATTCCGTGCCTCCAGGGGCCGGGTGCTGGGGGGAGCTCCGTGTTAGGGCAGAACTGAGCCCTGAAATCTGAACTGAGTCCTTCTCCTTTGGAGAACAAAAATAAAATAATTTCAGCAGTTGATTTCTGGGATACTGTTTAGTCTGGTTTTAGTATTCATTATTATTTTAAAAAAAACTTTCAAGTAATTTTCAATTCCTTTCAGTATCAGAATTTTGTAAGCAAGTGCATTAAATTTATGCCTTTATTTTTGTTATTTGACTTCTGGTTAAGTTTATTTCAATACAACAGAAAACATTAAACACACAAATGAGTTATGCCTGAAAGAGCATTACAAATACCTGTGCAATTTCATTAAAACCCGAATGTTTTCCTCTGATCTGTGTGCAATGAAAACAGCCCAGGTATGTCATACTACCGACTCGCTCTTAGCAGAACACAGTTCACCAGTTGTTCAGACAACTGCCCAGCTGATAAAAAGAAGAATATATTTTGGTGGACAGTTTGTGTAACGAAAATTTTTTTTCAAGACTTTTTCTTATTGATTGTTCATCCCTCTCCATTTTCAGATAAAGATGCTGTTGATGGGTGAATTCTGTTAACAATTTCAAATAAGTTACATTGTTTAATTTAATTAAAACTTCCTTGTGTCTTTAGATTACGTCAAAAAGATTTGTTGGAAATGATATTTTTTAATTTCTTTGTTTGCAGTGGGGAAACCATGTACTGACTCTACCATTTCTAGAAATCAGGAGCAGCAATGATAAAAGCTTGTCTAGGCATGTTAGGAAAGTTCTGCTTCCTATTTTTAAGTTTCATTTGATTCATCACCCAATTTACTGTGTATTAATATAAGTAGTGTTTTTTAATATAGAAATAAATACTAAAGACTGGTTCAAGATGCATTTTGCAAAATATTTTATGAAGTAGTTCTAATAAAAAATGTGGTTACAGTATTTCTGCAATGTTAAAACTCACAGGAGAGCTCCAAAGTGGGAAGGCTGACAGCCTGATATGACAGTAATTTTGTGTTCTTGAAACTTGTAGGTGAGTATGGCAACAACAGCTTGGTGTATGCACGACCTGTCAGTTATGGTGGTACAGCTGAGCTTTTAAAGCTTGCTTTTCAGAGTGTTTGGTGTTTTCAGAGTTGAAATAAAGCGTGTACTAAGGAGGGTATGCAGGGCAGGTTAGGAGGCAGCTGAGCGCTTTAATTCTTGTTTTGTTTTTGTCGCAAATACCAAACTTCGAGGATGGACATGGTTTGGGGATTTTTTGGTCAGCCGAGATTCCGCTGCTCTTTCGGGAGTTTAAGTTTGAAGGATGTGCTCAGAACTTTTGAAACGTGATTCCTTTGGAAGAAATCTTCAATTACTAAGAAGGAAAGTTTCAATTTCATCTCTTGTGTAACTGTCTCCTTGAAAGAAAATCTTCAAATTGCAACAAACTAAAATAGAGCCAATGTGTCAGCTGGGTTGGTCGCATCATTCTTGACAGAAGTCTGTGAAATACTGAAACACTGGATATATCTCCTGCATAATTCCAGATAAAGAGAAAGCTGTTTGAGGGGTTACTCTTACATTTCAGAAACAGAAGATTTTAGATGGGGAAGACTATGAAATCAGGTGGTGGGAGGAAAATCCTGGTGACAGGAACATTTGTGTTAATCTGGATCGCAGCTTGTCTTCACTTCTTCTGACAGTCTTAATGCTGTGTAATCCTCCGTACCCTGAAACAGGGTATGCATTGTTTTTTCTGTGAAANGGGGGGGGGAATGGTGAAATGAGCTGTGTGTAACAGAATTTTTCCCATTGTTTGGGAGACAGTAATCATGTTTGCTGTAACTTTTAAAACAGTTTTCCATTGCTGTTCTGCTGGCAATCTGTTAGCCATTAGGGAAATCCGAATTTCTGCATTGCTGCTCTGGGATAGTCGAGTTGCATGCTGCTAGAAGCTGCTGCTCTGCCGGCTTGTTGGAAAAAAGTGCAAGGAAAAATCTCTGTGGATGTTGGCTGCTATAGCGAAAGCACCTTGCCTATGATAAAAGCCACTTTGTTATTTGTGAATGCTGTGAAAGTAAATGTTTATGCTAAAAAACTTGGTTTTGAAACATAGTAGCCCTGGTGCCAAGCTTGAATTGGAAGGTTTTACATCCTTTTCAGTCAAATGTTTTCAAAGTAATTTTTCAAGCGACTTTTAAGTATATTTTTGTACTCCTTGGAGGCACAGTATAACAGAAGTGCAGGGAAGATGAAAGCCCACTGAGAGGCGGTGAGCAGAAACAATGAATCACTTGAAGGAGGCTGTCATGGATATGTGAGGGTAGCTACACTGTTACATAACTTCTGCTGCTTTGAAGTTAATATATTAATATTTATGCTGGCAATGAAGTAAATTTTCCTGAAATCCTCACTGTGCTGATTAAATGTTGTCCAAGGGGTACAGGGAACGAATGCAAAAGCATTCTGATGTTCTAATTAAATGTCAGTGTGCTACAACAGTTGAAAAATATGAGGCTAGCACGTCAAATAATTTTTTGATGCATTTTGCTTTAGATTTTTGGGAGATGTACTAAAGGAACGTTACCTAAATATCATTATTTATCATCAATCCACATTTTGTAACACACAAGTCAGCTGATGATTAATTCTTAGAGCGTCTTAATGTTGTATTTAAAAACTGTGAACTTTGTTTGCCTTTGAGTTAGTTATCCTGTAAAGACTTCAATTTTTTTTTTTTTTTTTTGCTTGTAAATCTGTCCTTTCATGGAACCAGTCACAGCTTAGTGGGAGGTGCTCTCCACACAGGTCAGATAGTGTCTTAAACCTCATTAAAACTGAATGGAAATACAGAGCAGTTACATATGTTGGGAGTCCCTGTGTGGACACGCATCATAGATTCTCATCTTCCTTCTGATGTTTTTTTTTTTCCTAGGAAGTTAAGATAAAACAAAACTAGCTGGTAACTCCTGTAAGATTTGTAAAAAGTAATGGAATAGAGGCTGAAATTACAGAAATGCAGTCACATTGCATTGCTATTATATGCTGTTATAATGCAAGAACCAAGTGGAAGGGGAAGAACTAAGCGAAAGCGCGAGGCTGCGAGCGTTCTCTCCCGTGGTATTTAGGGCAGGAGCTCTCTGTCGGCACAGGAGAAGGGGGGACGGGCTCTTGCCATAACCCGGCCGCGTACCCACCTTGCTGCGTGGCTCCGGGTGTCGCTCCTGGGGCACGGGGTTCGCTGTCGCTGGGGCTGTGCTGCAGCCGAGAGGTCTCCGCGCAGATGGAGCAGGAGGGTTTGCCTCTACCTCAAAGACTTTGTTAAGGATTAGAGGGCTTTAGCAAGGATCGTGTGGTTTCATTGCTCCGGGCGTTGGGAATCGCCTGCCTGAGGCGGGCAGGGTTTGCAGTCTGGTTTGAAAGATGAGCTACGAGAGGTTTCCATAATACTGTGAATTGAGTAATGCGAGTTGAAGCAGAGCAGAGGAGACAATAAACATGGAGAGAACAAGGGAGAGGGGTAACACAGCTGAGCCAGCCAGCCACGCACAGCACTTCGAGAATACCCAGATTGCCTCAAGACCATTTAAACAATTATTTAATAGTAATTTCTGAGTATATATTTGGCTGCCGGTAAAGCTCTACAATATGTTGCATCCCTTTTCGTTTACATGTTGATTAAAAATAGAACGTATTACTCTCTCTCATGTGAATGAACTGGGATACTCCCTGAGTGCAGTTTAAAAGATCAGTATTAGAATTTAAACCATAGAAAACACAGGTGCAGAGAACATAAATAAGATTGCACATGCTTTAGCTCTTCCATATCATGAACTGTTTAATTATCCTTCTCTGCTTGTAACTGAATATAGCCAAACCAGGCTTGTGTTTATGAGCAGCAATGGCTGTTATTTTGTATGAGATTCCTGGAGGAGATTGCTGTATCATCTGACGCTCTTGACCAAAAGTCACTTTCTTACCTCCTAGCCCGTCGAGCAGCGGACTTTTTTTTACAGCTTGATGACAGATGAGACTAGTGTGCTGCACATGGGAATCTCTGTGTGAGATGCGAATGAGTGAGTTTTACAGCACAGGGCTAAGAAGGGCTTTTTTAATTTAATTTTCTCTTTTAATGAGCATGGAGAGCATCGATGCGGATCATTAATGGGAGTAGCCCTGAGGAAAAGTCACCTGTCTGGGTGCGTTGTGGTGCTGGGGGTAGGGAAAGACTTCTTATACTCAGGCCACAGCTTTGAGCGTAAAGCCTTGTTGATGGTAGCTGAGGTTGGGGTTTTTGGCAACTCCTGCACAGCAAATGGATAGGAGTGGTTTGGGTTCCTAGTGAATAGGCATCTGTATCACATAGCCTGGTTATTGGCCTCAGCAAAGGGACACCATGTTACCTGAACCTCTAGAACAAGTCAACGTTCCACTTCGTGTGGGAGTTGCTGGGATTTATCTTAACCCTCCAGGCTGTATTGCTGCTATTTGGTGCAGCAGCAGCATTCAAGGGGCTGGGCTCGCCCTGTTTCCCACTAGGCTGAGGACCTGTTTCAGCCCTTCAGGGCAATCAGGATGTCAGTGGCCTCCTCAAGATGCTCACACGGCCGTGTTTTGTTCTGGTGCTGCACGTCTCAGGCTGTCACGTGCTCATTTGGAGGTTGTCCCTAATTCCTGCAGGAAACGTTAAGATAGGAAATATGAAAGAGCTATGAGGGGAGACGCTCTGTTGAAACCATTGAGCTTCAAAACCGGTGTCAGAATTGCAGTCATCTTACTTACTGGTTTAGTGACATTTAAGGAAAAAAGTAGACCTGTCATCACAAAAAAGGAGAGAAACTTCACCTTTTCTGCAAGTTAACTATGTGGAAGCAATTTACAGGCTTTTACATACTTGTTTCAGTCTAGGCAGGAGCTGGATTCAGTCAGGCCGGGGAGAAGGTTACAGAGGTCACCGAGCTACTGAAGAGCTGTGACATGGCTGCAGCGAGGGGTTTGTCACTCTGGGGGCGTTGGTGTGACAATGTGGCGGGCTGATTTCTTCCAGAAATCCCTGGGCTCCAAGAGCCAGTATAAAGGTGAACACGGTGCCGTGTCGTTTACTCAACTTATCTATCAGTGACACTTCGATACTGTCAAATGTGCGTGTTTATATATACCTCTGCTGAAAGGACTGAGGTCAAAAGATAAACTTGAGCAGTGGTGTGGGCTCAGTCTGACCTTGTAAAAAGTTGGTCTCTTCACCTTGGCTGTATTGTTTTTTGCACAGGAGAATGCAGATGCCTACATGAGACATTTCTTCTTCCACTGCGTGCAGGACTTCTAAGAAGAGAAAAATTAAGCATTTTCAGTTGTTAAAAATGTGATTCGTGGTTAGGATCAAGGCTGGGATAACAAACCCTTGGGCTGCTGTTGGTTGGCCGTGGCTGTGCACCAGGCTCAGGAGGGATGGGCTGTCCCCGGGCTGCGTGCGGGGTGCGTCAGCACGGTGCTGCTGGCGGATGGAAACATCGCAGTAAATATGCACAGCTATGGTTTAAATCAAAAAGCTGTGGGAACGGAAATACATTAATCCATTGCGGCTGTTTTTTCTTTTAAGTAAGCCTCTGTAATAAATCGTGAATTTTTCTGGACTTATCCTTCATATTTCTAGATTCCTTTCTTGAGTGAGGAATGAGGTGGAAAAGAAATTGCAATGAAGCATAAAAATTATTAAAATACAGAAGCGACTGAAAATTAAATTAGGTCGTGCATGTGGAAAGAAATCCTCTCCCATATGGTCTCTTTCACGAACACACTTGAGGAAATCCTGGTCTTGTGGATCAGAAAATAAGCACCGTGCACACAGGGGTGTGGTTTGCTTCGGTGGTGGTGTGGAGGCAATGATTAGGCAGCGCTTTACAACCAGAAAACATGGAGCCCTGAGTCTGGGAAGAGCCAAACTTGATAAGGAATGAGCACAGGCTTGTTCTTTGACAGTAAACCAAACACTCAGCCTCTTAACTCCTTGAGCTTTAGCTACTTTCTGCCTACACAATCAGTTTCATGTCTGATCCTTTGATTGTTGCAGTTTTAAGAACGTTTTACATGTATTTGACTAAAAAGGTGAGGCCATTGACTGTTTTGCAAAACACTGCTAAAATTCAAAACTATTACTATGACTTTAAAGTCCTTTTCTTTCTCAGATGCCCGATTCACATCTGATTTTGCGTCTTGCTTTGCCTCCATACCGCTGCTTGGTGCATCCATAGGGTTGTGAGGAAGGTTTGTCCTTCCACTGCTGCAGTGTGGCACAGCTCATTCCTTCCCCTTGTTCATGTTTATGTGAGTGCTACTGGTGACAAATGGCTGTGCCCTGAGGACATGGGTAGTACAAGCTTGAACCTCCTCTGCACTCTGCAGAAATGCTGTTAAATGGAATAAAATCGAAGGTGAAGTGGCCGACCTCAGAGGTGGGTACAGCTCCAAGCCTAAGGGATCTGCAGGCTGTGCCCGTTGCTTCTGGTCCCTGCTGGGGAGATGAAGAACTCCGTGCTGCTGCATCCAGACCCACTTCTTGTGCCCCAGCCAGTTTATTTTAAGCTGCTCTGACATATCTCTATGCTGTACCATAGCGGGTAATGTATGCAAAGTCATGTATTTCGGTGGTGTCAGTTGCAGAACTATTCTGTCACATGGAAACCTTACAAGGAAAAAAAAGATAAATAGGAGAAAATGGTGTGGTGCTAGCTGAACTTAAATATTGGCCTCCAGCTTTTCGGAAACTGTGTGGAAGCTGGAGTTACTCTAGAAAAATGTGGCCAGCTAAGGACACTGAGTTAAATCATGGCTTGTGTGGGCTCTGTTGTGTCAGTAATCTCATATCCTCCTCCTAAGAACTGTTGATCTTCACACAAGGGCTCAGTGTGAACAAAGTCAGGGCAGAAGCTGATGTGAAATGTGTATTGTGCAGCCAAGTCATGCACGGCCAAATGGGTAAACCCACATGGAACGTGCATTTGTGCTGCGGGCGCCTGTTGGTGGGCTGATGGTTATTTCTATCAGGGCTATCGGATCGAGCTGTGCTTATAGATGGGCAACCAGTTTGCCCACCTTCTGGTGTGTGCTCACCAGAGAAAGCACAGTAAATCTGTAAATACTGCTTTAATAAGCTGGCACTCGGGAATAAAACTGCAGCAGAGTGGATGATTTTTTTTTTTTAAGTACACTGGGCAGAATAGCTTCGAGTTCAGCTCTCAAAGCAGCTATTGTTAGAGAAAAATGCCTTCCTGAGGAAAGCTGTGTGCTGGCCAGCGCCGGCTCTGACGCGGATGAGGCACCTAATTCCCTCACGGAGGAGAAATTGTAGCTCTGTAAACAGGAGGAAATGCAGATGTTTTCCTTGTTCAGCTCCACTGCTGGGATAATGCTGTTCTGTGCGCCATGTGTGCACCATGCCATGTGGATCCTGCAATTCTCGCTGGGGCTTTCTCTAAGCGCTCTCTGAAGCATTCCGGGGCTGTGCCGATGTGGATGTCCATGGCAGCCGTCCTCCTCCATGTGGCTTTTCTGATGCTTTATCTGTGCCAGGTGCATTAGTATCTCAGGAGCGAAACGTTTACAGACTGATTTCCCTTCCTGCTTATTTTCTAACGTAGATTTTTTTTCTTGTGGGAGTTGTATGTGTTCACTTTTAGGTAAAAGCTGAAGGTTTTGTTAGCAATCTGCAGCAAGGGCTGCAATCTGAAGTTTCATTAATGATTTTGCAGCTGTCTGAGTTGTGTGTTTTGAGATGTGAAGAGGGAACTCTCTACTCCTCAAGCCAATGGATCGCTTTTCTCCTTCAGCATTTAATTGCTCTCTTGCTCATCCAGGTGAGCCCAGATGTCTCCCCTGCCAGAACTGGGGAGGAATCTCCCTGATTTCAAGCAAACAGACCCCACTTTCCCTCAAGAATCATCCCAACATTGTGGTGGGGCAATAAACTTCAATTCTGGTCTTTTGTCAGAGTGCTCCATGAGTATCTCACCTCATCGTAGCTCCTGGAGAAGTCTGTAGGCATATGTGGAGAGATCTCATCCTAAAGAGAGCAACAGCATCAGCTGGGGAAATGACATGCTCAAATTCTGTTCAACTTTGGAAAATGTGCTTCAACTTAACTCCTTAAAAACATTTTTAAAGTACCTTTTGTTACTTTAGAGGAAGGGAGCATAGCGACCTTATGCCAGCTGTCTTTTTGATAAATGACCCTACATAGACTCGTGGAGGCTGTGACATTCCTCTTACCCCCTCTTGATAATCTGAAAATCTTCTGTGCTGGAGTGTCTGCTCCAGGGCAGTAATGTAGGAACGTCAGATAAATTCTGCCTTTCATTGCCTGTTGGATACGTTAGCCAGCAAGTTATACAACAAGCCTTTGTGGGCTTAAAGGGGTTCACCGAATCAGAATGGAATTCCTTCCATAGGAATCAGAGAATTAGGAATATATTAATGACAGTGTAAAAGGATATTGATGGCTGGAAGAAATGGGACTGACTCATGACATGGTTACATTAACTAAGAAGGAAATTTCATGCTAATCTTCAGAGTATTGTAAGCCCACTGCTTAATGCCTGCATGTTCAATCAGGCACTAACTGCTGCACTTGGGCTGGACTTCCCCGTTCTGCTGCTAAGTTTCCTAAGGGCTCTCAAATCAGTAGGTTTTCTTGGACTGTCATGAAATCTGGAGTCTTGCTGTGTGACAGGATTTGCCTTTTAAGATTGGGGATCTTCTCTTGCCCTGTTCCCCAAAACACAGCATCCCTCTACCGTAGTAGTTGTTCTTAATTGCAGCAGATCTTGCTGCCGTGGGAGCTGGCTGGTCTGAGCAGATGTACAGCAGCCCGCTGGATGTCATAACCAACCACTTTTGGTTCCTCTGTGTCGGGACTGGTGTGTTTTAGCATATTTATCAGAGAGCTGTGAAGCTTTTAGTTTTCCTCTGAAGAACTGCCCATTGTTGACAAATCTGGCAGATCTGTCCATCAGAAAGCGAATGTTCATTGTAATGAATGAAATTCATTATGTTTAATAAATGAAAGCTGCATTGAACAGCAAATTCTAACAAAAAATAACACGTAGTGCCTTGTTTTTTCTCTTGTTGCATTTGATCTTTGAAAACATTTTAGCGTTTAATCTCTCTTGTGAGTTACCTCTGCTGTCTTTGCAAAGGCATAGCTCGAGATGTCATCACATCTTGTTGTTCACCTCCCATGTGCTCTGCTCAGTGTTCAGAAGCTTTCTGGTTCTCCAAGGCACTGCTCATCAGCCAGTTGTTGGAGCACTTTGGAATGCAAAGTGATCTTCCCTCTTAACTAATCCAGTTAAAGCGCAGCAGCATATTCCAGCAGTACATCTGGCATTCTTAATTACATATTTTTCTCAATCGTATTTGCAAGCAGGCTGAAGTTTGTGATCCTTGTGCAATAGCATAAGAATTAATAATAGCCTATACTTAGGAGCAAATGAAATCTTGTTTCTTCAAAGTCCTCTTTGTTTCAAGTTGAGTTGACTGTAAAATGGATTTTTGAAGGTATTTAGCTGTATCAATAAGCAATTGAACGCGACACCCTCAAACTTCATTCACTTCAAAGATTTTTAACAAATTCATGATGTGACACAAGACCACCCTTGCACAAAATTATGTGAGAATGATGCATAACTGTTGCACAATGCAAAGTGCTTTCCAAAGTGTAAAGCATAATAACCTTCCTAGAAAAAGGAGACAATAAGCTGCTAATGTATTTATTGTCTCAGCTACTAATATGCACAAACACCAGATCCTTGGAGCAGGGTGTGTATATGTGTATATATGCAATAAATAATTTCTCCCATGTTCTGTTCCAGGACAAGATTAATATAATGTGCTGGATTTGGCACAGAAGCTGAAATCATTTGGAAGATAGAGCCAGTGCAGAATGTGTCAGCTTGCTTTTTTAAGCGGTGTCCATCTATGAAAAACTTCAGCCTGTATTATGTGATCTGAACTAACAGGCATTTTGCTTGCAAGCATTTCAGGTATAAAATTTCTGACTGGTCATTTTTTCCTTGCATATGATCCAAAGGAGGAGCCTCCTGCTTGAAAACCTGCAGCCATTGCTGCAGTGCTGCTGAGACCCATGAGCTGCTTTGGCCCTTGAGCTCAGGGGTGGGGGCAGATGAGCTCTCTGCAGGGGAGCTGCAATTCCCGACAGCTTCAGCAGCACATTCCAGGCTCCTGGGGCTTCCTAGGGCAGGAAGCCTTGGGGAAGTGCTGGCTTTGTCGTGCCCAGTAGGTCTGCATGCAGTGTTTTGATTGAAGAGGAATTGAAGGCTCAGAGGTGACAGACAGCACTTTAGAAGACATGAGTATATGATTAAAAGACTTAATTACCTTCTGTGGAAATAAATAGAAATCTTTCTCTTGACCTCAGCAGATTTTGGAATGATGTCAAGATAGCTGCTTCTAATTGCCCTGGGTATCAAGGAATGAAGTTGAGGAGGGTCATGGTAATTACTTTCACAGCAGAAATAATTTAGTGCGTAAAATTATTTACATTGGTGGTATTCGTTTAAAAATAACCAGTTCTATGTACTAAACTAGGATTCTCTGGACATTAATTGTTCAAGAATTCTATCCACCAAAATAAAAAGTGGGAATTCATCAGGAATGGTTTATATGCTGAATTGGAGTCGTTGAGAAATGGGGTGACTCTTCTGCTTTGGAAGCCAGATTTCACGTTTGTTTTCTGTGCTTAGAGAATGGATTCCAGGTGAGGCTGTGCGGCTGACTTAGGTGCAAGATGATCTGTGTTCTATTAATTCTTTATGAAGAGTAGGAAAAAAGAATCTGCTCTTCTCAGTCTGCTGCTCAAAGCAGTCAGCAAGTGGGAGGTGGGCCGGGAGATGTTTAGGAGATTGCAGTGAGGAGATGGTGGTGGACAGTGAGAAACTGATGCAAACGTAAAGGCTACTAAAGGCAATGGAAGAGACATTTGAAATAGTGTGCAAAATAAATGGCTTTGCATTTAATATTTGACATTTCACATGAATTGAAAATCATCTGCAGGGTTAATTTGAGGAGAAGTAATACTGAAACTGACAAAATGTGAAATGGTGGATATTCAGTAATGTATTCAGTCCTCAGGTCTGGCTTCTTGACTTCCTTCCACCCATCTCCTGCAGATGGGCCTGTTTTGTGTTTGGGACGGCATGCAGAGCGTCAGTGGGAGGTTTCCCGGGATGGGTTGGCTCTGGGTGTGCAGTCAGCGCTTCCCGCTCAGAGCAGCGTGGGGAGCCCATAAACGTGGGGCCAGCAATGCTTCTGGGTGTTTCGGGAGGCGTGAGGATGAGGAGGCAGGCTTGGGGGCACCACAGGGGTCACTGCGTGCGGTTCCCTCAGAAGCTCTGTGTCGGACAGGGAAGGGTTAAGTTTATTTGTCTGTTGAACAGTGATAAGCAGTTGTCACTGATAATAATTTATCTAAACTGCAGGTGGTCTTTGGTAATGACAAATGCAGGCTTTATGACCTATGTCCAAGCTAGTAAACACTTCAGTGCATCTCTGGGCTAGCTCGGCTAAAAATAGCCACTAACCCCAGAGAAATCTACTTTAAGGATTTCTGTACTTAAATAACACTTGTGTTTTATTGTCTGCACTGCAAGCAGAGAATGAGTAAGAGGGGAAGATCAAAATAAATAAAATACTCCTGGGAAATAAGGAAGGTCTGGGAGAGGAGTGATTGCAGCAGCCGTGTGCGAAGGCTGACGGGTAACGCTCTGAAGATTTGTTTATATTTGTGTCTTAAAACGGTGGCAGTGCTCGGAGCAAGGAAGCAATTCACTTCCCCATAGCATCTGTGCAATCTCAATCGCTGAGGCTGCCATCTAGTTTAAATTGTTTCTCAATAAATTATTTTTATGTGATCATTATTTCAATTAAGTATTTGAAATCTTAGGGCTTCTGTATATGGTTATTACTTATAGCTGAAAGACGAAGAAACACAGCCAGCTCCTCCAGCAACTGGAAAAGCAGTTTTCACTTCCAGGGATGTTTCTAGAAGCTGCAGTTCCCTCCTTATGCATGCATTTCAGTTAATACCTAGATAAGCTTCTATCTGTACTGGAACACTTTTGCTTTTGAGCCCTGTGGATTTACCTTGCAGAAGGCTCACTGAGACCTGCGTGGGTAAACCTCCTGCAAGTGTGCTGACCTGAGTTTATAAGGAAGACACCAGTGTCTTGGTTCTGCTTACGGTGGGTTCTCTGCCATCCCGTTCTTTGCTCACCTGGAAAAAGCGCATTACACGCAATACTGGACAATCCAAAACTGTAAAACATAATTAAGCAAAATTACTAAAGCACTTTGGAGTTGTTGAATAAAGAAAAGACTTTGCAGAGGACTTCGGCAGGGCTTGAGGAAGGAAGACCAGCCATGCTAATCTTCAATTGCAGGAAATGCAGATTGAAGTGATTACTCAACCTCTTACAATACTGCAAGACGGGCGGGACAGCAAGAAGCTCTGTGTACGTTTCTGTAGATTTGCCAAGACCACTGCATTGTGCCCTGGTTGCTTGGCTCTAAGGCAGGGAAGGGGCTTGTGAAAGGAGGGTGATTCTATTGCATCTGTCTTCAGCAACAACTGAGGCTGTTGCTCGTCCTGTAGTGAGGGTGGAAAGGAGGAAGGGTTCCTAAAACTCAGCCTGGAGAAGTGTTGAGTGTATTTCCCAACAGCATTTTTCCTTTTATTTTTGCATTCTCTATTAAACATTAAAGTTCACCGAAGCGTCTGGTCCAACAGGCAGATGTGTTTACCAGCAGTGCCTTACTCCGAAGATTCTGTAGCTGATAGGGTTACACTGCTTTCATTCCAGAGCCCAGGAAAAATGCATCCATGCTGTCCCATTTAATGAACAGTATAGGATGCCAGTCGCTGTTGACAAGTGTGTGGTCCAATGCCCTGTGGATTTCAGTAATCCTTGCTCGCCCGTATCCACAGAGCTATGTCATTATGTCATAAAAGCAAACGGCACAATAAATGTTCGTTTGTGTAGAGTTAATTTAATATGGGTTATATGTGCTTTACTGCGCCCTGTTCTGAAAGCATATGTGCACGTCTGCAAGGACCTTTAAGACAAGTTGCACAAATAAAGTTATTCCTGTGCTTTTACCTCTGCAAGGTCAGGCTCTAGGTGTTGAACTACTTGCAAATGGGTTTAAAACAACCTAAATGTATATACTGTGTGTTCTTATACAGTGTACTGCTTCTGTCTGTAAAGTTGACTATAGAGAATTTTTGATAGGGGGTTACTTGCACTCAATTTCAGTGCTCAGAATAATTTATGCTCCTATAACTACTTTGAGCAGGGGAAAGTAGATAAATAAATAGCTTCCTTAGATTCTTGCTTGGATTTGTGCTTTTGGAGTGTTCCAAATTATCTTCTTTGCTATGCTCTGCAACTTACAACTATCACCTGCTGCCCTTCTTGTGGGAATGTGCAGTCCGGTTCTGCTAGGTCTCTCTTGACTTCTGGGAAGCTAAAAACAGCTTGCCCATCCGTGTGCAAATGTTACACACTGTGAATTGCCCAGGGGCAAGTGAATCCCTTTTTGCATCTGTTTCTGTGAAAGGTTTGATGTTCCAGGATATTTATATCCTGCAGTTATTGCCAAATATATGATGTAATTTCCTAACTTGTGGTCTCATGACTACTTGCTGATGTTATTCCATTTCACAAATAGCATGAATGAAATACAAACTTCATACACCTAAAAGAAAACTTGTCTCGTCTGCTTCTCCCACCTGTTGTCTCCCTGTACCCGCAGACGATGCTGCTGCCATCGCTGGCTCTGCAGATCGTGTCACAAACTGCTCCTCCAAGGACAGTTCTTGTGTGTGTCAGGCTGTAAGAAATACAAAATGCCTTTTTTCTCCTCATATAAATGTTGTAGGTTTAGGGTTTGGATTTGGCCCAAGACACTGGTGCACGTCATTTTATGCATCTGCATATTTGTTTCCTTTTGTCCAATGGCCTTGCATTGCTTGAACTGGGGGGAGGGCGATTTTAAATCCCCTGCCCTTGTAAAAACAATAATTTTATGGTTTATAGCTGCGTGGCGTGTGCACGGTAGGCTAAGCTGATTGGTAACACCAGGGTTTCCCGTGGAGCTGGTGGGATTGACAGCCACAGCTTGATGATGAAGACAGATGGAAATCTGCTGTGTCTGCAGGCAGTCATGCCCAGCAGGTTTTAAGGCTGCAGCTCTGTGAACACAAGGCATGCAGCGGAGTCAAGACCCCAAACCCCTGGTCCCTGGAACCAGTGGGGCATGGGGGGACAAAACCAGCTTTCCCTAAATGCCTGTTATCAGTAGGTTTCTTGGCTTTGTTCCTCGAGAGAGCTAATGCACCAATGCTGTCGTTAAGATGAGCTGCAATTAGTGTGGAATTTGCATGGAGGTGTGAAGTCTGGATATATTTTTCGTGTTTCCTACTCTTTTCAGCATTCTTTCCCAGCGCAAAGCAAGCCCATGTCTGGTTTACCTCTTGCTGGCTGCATTATAGAGTACACAAGACAGTAATCTGTTGTCACTTGGTGCTGCTCGTCTGGGACGGCTGTCGCATCGTGCCACGAGGGCTGGGTCACTGTGCATGGAGGTGGATCTCAGTCCTCTCTTCTGAGGCACTGGGGCCTGGATGTCAGAAGTGTCCCGTTATCCCAAGCAAGTGCTCCTGCTGATCGCCAGGGTACTCTGGTGCTGGTTTCTCCATTTTCTCCATTGCGCAATACTTGCTCCTACATTTTCAGACTGTTTTAAGGTGTTGCAGAACATGTACTGTGTGTGATCTACACAAATATGTTAAGATGGCAGTATTGTGCACCTCTCTTTGATTTTAATCATTGTGAAGAAACTTTCCCTTATTCCTATTTCTTTTAATATAGATTAAAGTCCTTAAGTGACAGAAGTGTCACTTCTTACCAGTCAAGAATGGGAAAAGATTTGTTTCATGCCCTTCTCTCATCCACAAGAGTGTATTTTAAAAATACATTATTCTCATTGTCCTTTACATTTCACTTATTTTGTTCAATTCTTGCTTGCCACAAATTTTAAATCAAAATATGGATCTTGTCAGTAAGAAAATGTATGATTAATTTCTTTTTATTTGCTTCAATTTCTATGACTCACAGAGGTACAGACAACAGCAATGCTTTAGTGCTGGTGACTTGTTCAAGTCTCTCCATCATCACCATCTAATTTTAGGTTTGCAGTCTGGGCCTTCTTACCCTTCTACTCTTGTCTGCATAAATTGTCCGTAGAAGTAACTAACAATAAAATCTGTTTGTTCTTCTTAGTTCTGATGAAAAACCATAAGATAGTTGTCAGAAAAAAAGGAGAAAAATATGAGGCAGTTTATAAACCATTTCCTTTGAAGCTACCAAAGCTCGTTCTGTGATGACCAGTAAGCGGACAGCAGAAACAAATTCCTGGGCTGTTGTTCAGGCTTTGCAGATGGATGCAAGAAAGTTGTGCCCTGTGGAAAGGCATGCAGGGGAAAGATCCTTGAGATGTATGCAGAGAACTCTGCATCTTAGAAACTGGAATGCGCGCCCTGTGTGGACGCTACAAGGAATGAATGTGAAGAAGGTGTTGAATTAACATTTAATTGACAAGATTATGTCCCATTCCTAAGTGGAAACCACAAATGGAGCTCAGCTTGCTGTGAAGAAATGGATCCCCTGTTACAAAGTACTTGAAAGAGAAATTGCTCATGGAGCCTGATGGGCCTGTGGAGGATGAGCAGGAGGGATATTCTCAGTACTTAAAGAAATGCTGTGTATTGCTGAAACCTTGGGGAAATTATTTGCATGAGCGGTGTCATGGGACACTTAAAAAATTGAATTAGTGCTGAGTCCCATTATCTTGTTTGGACAGTGGCTTCGAGCACTCGATTCACGTCTTAAAAGGAAGCTTACCCAGCCCTGATGGTAGCAGATGTACACCTACCCAAGTGAGGGGTCTGTCCCTGTCTTGTTGGTTCTTCCTTTCAATATGGTGCCCATTCACTTCTCATACTTTCTTTGCGTGATGCAATGCTGTTTGCTGCAGGGTATGTTCTGTAACTTCCCTCTCTGTTCACATGGCCATCCATGCTTTTAATAAGGATGAGCATAAAAAAAAAAATAGATAAATGATGCTATATGTTATGATATTAAAGAATGAATGAGTAGCTCCTATCTACTGAGTTCTGACTGCGTGAAGATTAATTTTATAACCAATTTCTGGAAAAGAATTCATTAAAGGTCATTAAATAAAAACAGAGAACAGTGGGAACTAGTCCATTGTGTGGCAATGTGTGGGAGGAAAAGAAAAATGGATATGGAATATTTAAAAATGGGCCATTCAATATCCCGGAGATCTGATGCAGCCAATAGCACACTTAGCATTGCTAAAAATGGATAATAATCTTTTAATACAAAAACCACTGCGTACAATACCAGCTGAATCTATTTCAGACGTCACGGACAGGGATACAGATGAATTGATCAAGGGAATGAGATCTGGTGGTTGCCTAGGGAC
Source organism: Penelope pileata (assembly GCA_013396635.1). Taxonomy (NCBI): domain Eukaryota; kingdom Metazoa; phylum Chordata; class Aves; order Galliformes; family Cracidae; genus Penelope; species Penelope pileata. The sequence continues at coordinate 2,282,872 of WBMW01004623.1, read as the reverse complement.
TGGTGAGCATGACCTACTTCCCGTCAAAGAGGCATATGCTGGTTTGTATGGGTAACACGCTGATATGGTGCTTCAGAAGGGGGAAAATTTGCCATTCTGGGGAAAATTCTAGAGCAAAGTTGATTGAGAAGAAAAAAAATATAAATGTAAAATTAAATTAGGATTTTTTTAGGAGTGCTTGCAAAGCATCACTGCACTTGTACCCCTAAACAACTGAAAAATCAACAAGAGCGTTCTGGTTGGGAAGGTAAAAATAGAAGAATAGAATCTGGTAGAATCCATGGTAGAATTTAGATGGAGCAGAATGATTCTGGTGAGGAGGAAGACCCAATAACCAGGTAAAGAGTGTAAAGTGGCAAGAACTGATGGAAAACCACAACTGTTTATTAAATCCTTTACTTTCTGATATATATTTCATTTTTCTTTTTGAAAAGGAGCAGGATAACCTAGTTGTATGACATGAGGCTGCTGCCGTTCTTTGAAGTCAATATTTAACAAGGGTATGATAATGTTTATCTTAGTAGAACTGCACTAAAAATTAACCAGTCTGATCAGCTGTACTGAAGAATCCTGAGAGTTGGATCCAAAAGTTCCCCAAGAGTTTTGTCCTCTTATTAGTTTCAAAAATATGAATATTTTCAGAATATGGGAAGAAATTCAGACTGCTGAGGAAGTGGTAAGAAAAAAAAAATGAAAAAAAAACAATGGCTGGGATGGTTCGTGGAGCTGTCGTGCAGTTAATTTGATGCCAGTATGGGACGCATAACAAGAATGTTTAAGATGAGTACAATTGGTGAAGACTAAAACAAAACATAAAAAAAAGCTTCAAGGGTACAAGTATAATTTTTTCAGACAGAATAATCTTTTGTTAAAAGGAGTTTGCTGAATATTTTGTTCTTTGAGATATTTGTTTTGTTTGATAAAGGTCAGTGGGGATAGTGGCATGAAGAATATTGCTGTTTTGAATAACAATAGAACTTGCATTTGTATAGCAAGTTAGCAAGATATTTAAATTGGAATACAATTCCGTGCTAACAGTAAGGGTAATTAGCCAGTGCAGCAAAAGGAGACAACCCAATTAATTTCCAGCTCTTGACTAGCTTGGATTGAGACACCAGAGCTGTTCAGGCGTCTTGCTGGGCTGTCTGACGGTACTAGGCTAGCTGGGTGCAGCACCCCGGGCTGTGACACGGGGTCATGCAGGGTGACCCAGTGGCTCTTCCCAGCCTTGAACCTCACAAAACTGATTTTGTGCAGCACCAGGAGAGGAGGAGCGGAAATGGCAGATGAGGTAGAGGGTCAGGGCTGAACCGAAGCTTGCAATGAGGAGGAAAAGCCTGAATAAGCAATTTCCAGGGAGAGACAGGACACTTAAATTGCATTTATCCACTGGGGAGGCAGTGAAAGGATTAGAATGGGAGAAGTATGGCATAAATCTCCCATTATCCCCAACTGCTTTCCTCCATCTCCTGTTTTGATTTCCAGTTCATGAGCAAAATTTCTCTACAAAATCTTGTTTCTGTTCCTTTTAAAGTCACTGGAACAGCTTAATCAGTGGTTGTCAGAACTGAATGCTGTCTCTTCATGCCACTCCATAGTGTCCTTTTGTGTTGCCAGTACCTGTATCAGGATGAAAACCCAGACAGGCTGGGGATGACCCCGATTTGTCTGTCTTGCTAGAGCAAAAGAAGCAGCAGGTGAGGAATGCAGTGATATTTGACGATTCAGATATGCTCCCTTCCAGGCTCTCCGACAGAGGCTAACTTGCAGTGATTTGTTGTTGCCAAAAATAGAATTGTCCACACGCTAGCAAGCTGCCCGCCATGGTGTGCAATTAGAAAGGTCACAAGTTTGTGAGTTTGTCTGCATCATGCATGTTGGCCACCTGCGGGCTTGTCTATAGCTTCCTCTGCAGACTGAGATCTTTAGGCTCTTTAGGGGCATTTGCATTGGACAAGTGGACATCACATAAATGCTGTATACGACTCAGCTGTTGTATGTTGTCTTTGACATTGAGGAGTCTCATAACTTAATGGAGTGTGAAGAGACGCTTATCTAGCTCATTTTGTTCATACTGGAAGATTAGCTCCTCTAAACTGAGTGTGTGTGCATGTCACCACTGGGATTCTTGCTTTCTTTTCCTGAACACTTTATCCCACAGTGAGAGTGGAGCTAACGGTGCTCAGGAGTAGGTGTGTAAATATAACACTGTACTACAAAACTTCATTGACTTGTAGTGACAAGGGCCTAAATCCACTATAGAATGCCAGTGTTGCTGGTATTGGAAGCAGCAGAAGTGGTTATTTGAGTTATTCCTCTGGCTTAAACCCATCAGTAGCCCACTGAATATTAAACACATGCTTCAGTGGCCTGAGGGAGAAGTGGGTAAGCAAATAACCACATGATTTTCTATCAAAGTGTGCATCACAGCTTCTTCTTTGGCAAGTTGTCAGCTCTAACCAAAGGTGGTAATGCTGTTTGGAAGATAGTGGAACATCCAGTGAGGGGATTTTATAGAAGTTCAACAATGAAATCTTAAATTTGTTGGTCTATTTGGGTTTTCATTTCAGTGTTTGTGAAGAATACTGTTAAATATCAGATCACAATCAGCAAAGTTTCTCTGTACCTCAACTAAACCAAATCACACTGAGCTGAGCGGGAGCTTTGGCTGAAGTTGCTCCTGTGGTATGGGGTTGTCTGAGCTTTTGTCGAGGATGTAGGTGTTGGGAAGCAGCGTGAAGGTGGTGGCTTGGCCCAGGGAACGAGAGGTGAAGCATTGGCTATTGGTCAGCCCAGCAGATGAGCTGAAATTCAGATCTCTGAGACCTTTCACAAGTACAACCCCAATGCGTAGGCTTCTTGAACACATTAAAACCTTCTGTGTACCCTACTTCTTAATAAGGAATTAATCCGTAGGCTTTGGGCAAGCTCTTTTCCTTCCTTGTGACAGTGCTATGAACATCTGAAGGAAGACGGGATGGGTATCTATCACAGTGGTAATGGGGAGCTTAGGTCAGAAGTTGAGCAGGCTTAGGCAGTGAAGGTGCAAATCCCCTGACCTTCAGGGAACATCACGGTTTTACAAAGCATTGTCAAATGGAACAGGTGAAACTGTTGTAGGTAGTCAGTGCTGTGCTGTCCACAGCTACACTGCGTGTTCCACGCACATAAGCATCATTTTGAGAATGCAGTCCTCTTAATGTACTTTGCATTGCGTCTTTTAATGTGTGCATTGTTTCTGTAGTTTACGTAAAGACATCTGTGTACATGTGTGTATTTCGTTGCAGGTACTTTTTCTGCAATTTCCATTCCACTTCTATAGTTCCTTAGAAGTACTTGTCCCAATTTCAGTTGCTCACTTTTGTGTACATTAAGAAATACTAAGGAAAAGAAAATCCCTTAAAATAACAACTAGCATTTAAAAATGTTCCATGCAGAACATTTCTAGTGTTCAGTTTATCTTCATGCATACTCTTGATATCAACTTTAAGTGGGCTCAACTCTGTCACCGCTCCAAAGATAGACTTCTTGTTATGGGACCTTCTGCAGTTGTTGCCCTAGTGGACATCAGGTGGGTTGTCAAAATCTGTGGCTTTTTCCTGCCCCTTTATGATTTCTTCTTAACCTTTTTTTTCTGGGCCCAAGCAAATCAGACGTAACCAGATGGGGCCAGGCCTATCTGCATGGCAGTTAACGTTTTGCTGTTAACAGATCATTGTGTCCTTCCCATCAGTTTCTGCAGAAAATTGCTAGTAGATTTTCCTGTTGAGGATTTTCCTGTTGAGTCTTCTGAAAAATAGAAAAGGTCAAATTTGTGTACAGAATGCTTCAAAATTACGAGAAGACAAAAACGAGTCTATAACATTGTTCGGCTGAAGAGAGGTTGTTTTGTTTGTAAGCATTTTTGCTCACTGCATGCAAGTCCCACGCTCAAGCTGAGTGGTCACCAGGGCGGCACTATTTGTTAGCCGTGGCATAAATCACTGTCCTTAATGACCCAACACCCTGGAGCAATGCAGAAGCAATTGCAGCACTGCAGGCGCATTGCTCTTTGCAAGCAACTCAGCTGCTGCTCCTGAGAAACAGAGCCGCAGTAGCGGGTTGATTGACTTTTATATAATTGAAGCATGGTCAGAAGACATTTTCTGGTCAGGCTTTGAGTCTCGACGATTTCACACTTCCACACTGCACTGTGCAGATACCAGGATGCTGATATTGAATGCTGGGCCAGAATTCCCGGAGGGCTGGTGCTCAAGTGCTGGATGGAAGTTACGAGATTTCTGCAGGTGGCTGCAGGGTGGTTTTTAAGGCACTTTTTGGAGTGTGAGAGCTGGCAGCAAGATTATTTTGGAATGCTGTCTGGAAGAAAGATGTGATATGAAGCAGATTTCCATGTGCTGTTAAAGATAGCACAATATTAATCTAATTTAATTAGTATCACCTAATATAACGAGATTCTTTTGTGCTTCCTCACTTCTTTTTATAAGTCTCTGAAACACAGTGAGGTGTAACAGTGTGCTTGGAGATGAGCTTCATTCACACAACTCATAAGGAAGAGAAAGCACTTCCAGGACTGACTTCCTCCCTGCTGTGAATGACACAACTCCCCTGAAATTACGGCCACTGAAAGGACAGTAAACTTGATCAAAATGCTGGTCCAGCAAATCTTTGTTCACTTTGGGTCTGATCCAAAGACCAGCCAGTGAACTGGAAATATTTCTTCCAATCGAAGTTCTGTATCGAACACTTATGAAAATAATTTTTAGCTCAGTTGTCGTGGCTTCATGTGGCCTGAAAATTGCTGGGAGCTGACATCCACAGATGTGACTTGTGCAGTTCTTGTAAGGTACATTGCTAAGAAGTGTTCTGAAGTTTTCGAAACGTCAGTGCTCTCGATGCTCAAATGATGAAGTGATTGAAATGATGATGTGAGCTGAAGTGAGATTCAGAGCTTTGCACAGGTTTGGCAGCAAGAGGTTGTTTTTCTGTGGCAGAAAATCTAAAGACAAAATTCTGTGTTCCAAAGTGTTGTCCAAATCACACGCTGCAGCTTGCTTCTTGTTCTGGTTGTGCTGTTTGACATACTGTCAGCAACACCAAGTATGCTTTTTCCCTTCCTCATCCTGTGTGTGTCAACACATTTACAGCTGTGATTAAGAATCCTCTAAGTTTCATACGTTTTTGTATTATATTACAGTGAAACAAGCCAGTCTTCATCTGATAGTGCACAACTGCACGAGCATCCCATTGCTGATTGCTTTTTCATAATAAAAGAGCTTTAAGAACAAGCCAGGTGTGAAATAATGAATGTATGCCCAGGGAAAAGGTTGATGAGAAAGCCAAAGATGGGTGTAGCTGAGCTGGAGTTTGCTCCTGCAGCGTGCTGGAGAATGCCATGAATGTATTCACAAATTCTTTCAATTCTGGAGCAAAGCTGGAAGGTCTGTAACTGTGACAAGTAAAGATTTACTGCCATCTACTGTGCAGCTGGATACGTATAACATTTAAAAAAACAAAATAAGACAATAGATTAGTGTATATTGTTTTGAAGGGGGTATTGGTTAGGAGCTAAGTTGTTGTGCCAAGCAGCTGGTGGGGTTCTCAGGTTCTGTGGTGGTCACGCAGTGGTGCAGGGCGGGGTGGGTGGGTGCAGCCCTGGGCTCTCCCACGCTGCATTCAAGCTGCAGATCTGTGGGTTTCCTTGTGGCTGTGGTCCTTCAAGTGCTAGAGCAACACGCAGCTGTTGGTAATGCTTCTGATTATTATTGTCTTGGTAAGGTAGGTAATTATCTTATAAAGCCTGCTGCAGGTGCTGCCTTTTAGCAGATTTCTTTACTAAATAGTTTTTTTCTGAGAAGGGATTCCTTTAAATTTCTGTCTGTTAACGACAAATGGTAGAATGCTGAGTGGGAAATGGTTAAAAAGCATCTGAATGCCGTAGTAAGGAGGGGAAGGCTACAAAGCAGGTTCCTGCCAGCTACTGCCCTCCTACACACAATAAGGAGCCTTCAAACTTCTCCCGTGTGTGTTTTGCCACAGTCTGTGACTTGTTAATGCAACACAAATCTTTACTTGGTCCATAACTGAGGGCTTCCAAGCACTTGCATCCTGCAGTGGGGGCTGCAGGTGCCTTCGTGCTGGTCAGGAACCAGCCCTTCAAACCACTGCACTCTGGGCTGCTCCCAGGCCATTCCTGGGCTGGCTGCCTTCCTCCTGACCCTGTGCTCCTGACCCTGTGCTCCTGACCCTGCTCTGGTTTCCACTGTGCAGACCCACTCCATGTGCAGGAGGTGCAGCTGGGCAGGATGGCTGCAGTGGGCAGTGATGGATGGGACTGACAGGCAGAGAGAAGCAGGAGGATGCTTGGATGTGGTGCTGCTGCTCAGACTTTCCTCTTGGGTTCCTTCATTTGAATTTTTGCTTTACAAGTCTTTGTAATCTGATAGAGAGGAAATGATCCTCCAGCATTCATGCATCTTTACATCATACATAGGTGGCTTAAGGGCTGTTTTAGGCAGTGGGGATTGCAGTGAAATGGTGAGGGAAATCTACCAGCCTCCTTTCCACGTGTCTTCAGCTGTAGAGGTGCAGTGTTATTTGGGATCGGAACTTAAAAGCTGGTTTTATAGAGAGAAAATAGAACCTAGCTTTATATCCTTGCAGTGGAAGGGCTGGAACCATCTGAGAAGGATGAGAAAAGGTGCTTCTACCATTTGTTTCTTCCAATATTGTTATTTCTTCTGAAAAATTCTTACATGTAGACTTGCAAATAGCTCTATCCAGTGCCTTGCAGCATAGAAAATTCTAATTTTCTGCTGTTCAATGTTCCACTGCTGTGTAGGACCAATGGTGCTGCTCTTCATACAACTGTGTGTCACCCCACTCCACTACACCTGGCTTTGCATCTTCTACTGTAGAGCTGCAGTAAATTCTGACAGTGATAACGCTGACTGCAGCAGGAAGGAAGCAAATCCAGCACCGGTATTAAACGTGGTTCCTTCTTCATCCTTCCAAGACCTTGTAACAGAGAGGTGACATTTCTTTTTCAACTCAGTTGAAAAAAAGTTGCATTTCTTTCCTCTTTGCCCTTTTGGTGATCTCTGTAATCATTCATCCAGCAGTTCACTGCAGCTAGGGGGCATTTCCACAGCCACGGAATGTCTGTTTTATGAGGCTGTGCCCATCTCCTGTAGTGCTGTACAACGTAGCTGTGCTATTTGTAATCCGGAAAAAGCATGTTAGAAAAGCGTATGTAGAGCATGTTAACAAAAATCCCACTGCTTCTACAAACCAGATCCTGGGAGACAAATGAAGTGTTCAGGTCATCATGAAGGATGGTGTGTGAAAAGGCAGATTTTCTGGCTCAATTGTAAGAATTCTGCTCAGCTTTGTCATCATTAAGGCTTTTTGCTGTGGTATTGAGGTTTAAGGGGGAGCTGGACAGTAGCTATCACGTTATTAAAGCAGTTTGCTCCCAGTGTGTCCGAGGAACAATTTAGGGTGCCAACAGCGAGTCCCTAAGATAACAGCAGAGCTATTGGGATTACAAGTGAACAAGACGTGCTGGGAACACTTGTGCTGGGACGTTGCAAAATTTTTGCTGGCCTCCTCCTTGTGCTTCTCCAAACTGATGGATATTTTTAATGGTGTTGAATTTCCACGTTCGAAACAGCCGTGTGAAATGCGTTCATTCCAGGGGGTTCTCACATCACAAGAGCCCCTCTGCTCTCAGGGCGCTCAGCAAGGGACATGGCGAGGTCCCTGCGGGGCCCTGGAGCACGCTGGGTGCTGCCACATCCAGATGTGGAGCTGGGAGGAGGATTCTTCCCTTGGTGGAATCCTGCGTTTTGGCAGGCGCTGCATGCAGACAGGTGTGGGCAACTTTGGAGCTGGCCTTAGGTCTGTCACTCGATAGGGCTGCTAATGAGCTGTTTTATGCTTCCTTGCTGTAGTGGATGATGTTGTAATTCCAAGGACGGGCTCAGGTTTCCTTCTGGGAGTATTGTCCACGGCTCCTCAAGAGATCTCTGCTCAGGATCTTTCATGGAGCTGTACTTAAAGTCCCTTCTGATGCTCACGTATAGTTATTCTTTTAATAAATTGGAGTGCCCACCCAGATGCTGGTATGCTCGAGCATAATGCACTGAATTATTTTCTTCATGCCTGATGGGAGGGAATTCCACTGCATAATTGGCTGCAGGGAGGGCTGAGCAGAACAGGCGCGAGGCAAATGCCCCTCTCCAGCCAGAGCCACAGTGTGAGAGGGGCTGAGAGCTGCCCAGGGCTGCAGGTGGGAGGTGTGCGGGTTTTGTGTCTGCAAACAGCACGGGTGGCTGGAAACAAGCTGGGGAGCAGTGCAAGGCACCCCAGCGGGGCCTTGGACAGCTTATGCCATGAGCTTGACTTGTAGTTGAGTTTGAATACGTTTGAGAAGCTAATTAAAATGAGGAGATCTTTCTTGATGTAAATACATGTTTTAAGTATGTTTTAGTCATAAATCAGAAGATACACCTAAATGAGTTGTGTTGTTCTTGGGGAATCGTGACAGCTTTGATGGGTTTGAGTCTATCACTGTGCACTTGTTCGTGTGCAAATTTTGGACTAAATCTTGTGTTGTACAGGCACCGAGGCTGCTGCGTGAACATCCGTGGCATCTCCTCAGCTCTCAGATGTGTTACAGCAAATTCCCAACAGAGGCTGAGCCTGTGCTGCAGGAATCAGTGGGTGTTTCATCTCTGGCCAGGATAAATGGTAGATCAAGAGTTCAGCCTGCAGTGCTTTCTGTGTTTGCCTTTATTTTCTTGTAAGTTGAAAGCAATGACAAACATGTTGGACATGAACTTTTAACAGAAAGACAGCTTTAGAAATAAATCCTAGATTTTGCACATTAGGCTGAGGGAAACGTAAAACCATCATTCTTATTCTTGCTAACCTTTTTTAACTCTTATATTCATTGGCATTTTAAAAGGAGATGCACAGCTATTTTCAAGGCAATAAACAGTGTTTTGTTTGTAACCTTTTCCCTTGGACTAGAGAAAAATGCTGATCAGTTTGAAACACATTTGATGTCCTCTTTAGTGCATGCATATATTGTTTAGAAGTTTTTTCTGTGAGTAATTTGCTTTCAGCTGGAAAAAAGGAAGATCCAGTTTAGTTGAAATATCCCCAGATCTGCCTAACAGGGTAGGGCTCCCCAGGTAGCTGCTGTGGATTTGTTCACAACAGCTTTTTGTATGCTTAAGATGGACTCTTATGTACTCGTGTGCTCTTTCAAAGCAAGTAATTATCTCTGGGCAGTTCCCCACAGCTATCCTTCCCTGTTCATGGTCGTTTGGCCACTTGCTTTTAGGCCCTGGGGAGAAAGGAATTACCAGAAGAGGGGATGTGAAGATGCAGGGAAAAAGGTCCTTAAATTTCAATGCGAGGAGCATTGCACTGGTGAGCAGTAGGTGGGATCCAAAGCTGAAGAAGTGGGACAGAAAAGAGCATTCCCAGTGCAGTGGAGGGTTTGAAGGTGAGGACTAAGAGCATATCCTCCATGTCCTGGGAGCTGCTGAGCGATTAGAAAGGGGAGGGCACATGTGGGAGCTCTGTCATGGGGTGAAGGGGTGCACACCATACAGGAGGGATGGATGTTCCATTAACTGAGGCAGGAGATGCATGCTGGAGTTCCAGCTGCAGCTTGGAAGGAAAACACTGCAAATAGAGAAGTAGCAACATGTTACTGCCAGATGTTGGGCTGGAAAGGAGGGCGGCAGGGCAGAGGAGAGGACAGGAGGAAACCTTAAAGAAGAAGGGAGACAGAGGGTCACAAGCGTGCAAACCTGCCAGCAGGTCAGCAGCCATTTCACCTGCTCTGGATATTTGCTGACGCTTTTTTCAGCTTAGTTGTGGGAATACCTGCATTGACCTGATACAATTTTCTACGTTTTCTCTTATACTGTTCTTACCTTTATTTGTCCCTTGCACAATATGAACCAGTTCATCTTTCTTTCGCTTGATCCAGAGACAGATGGAGAGAACGCCAGTAGTTTTTTTTTTTGTTTATTTCAATATTTCTGAGAAAATGTAATTGCAGAGGGTGATGGTGAGTTTCCTCTTGGGTTTGTGGTGTTCTGAGGTTGGACATCCCCATCTAGTGGTGGCTCCTCCTTCACTCGTGCAGTGCTGTTGGGGCAGGAGGATGCTCTGCACACACACCCAGATGTGACGTCCGGCAGAGCTCCCCGGGTCTCGATGTTCTTGTGGGTGTCTTATACTGCTAGGAGTACAGAACAAAGGATTGACCAAAATTTCCCAAGAGGAAAATCAATTTTTTTTTTTAAACTGATTACAATTTCTATGCAGAAAATGAGTTATTGCTATATTGAAGGGAATTATTTTACCACTGGCACATTATGAAAATGTTTGTCATCGTGACCATGCACAAGCTGAGAATACAAAGCAGGATCACGTTTGTTAACAACAAAAGGACAGAACTGATAGTTACCACACAGTACAGTGTTTTGTGTATTAGGTTATTACATTAAGGTACAATCTGTGGGACCTTTCAGCATATAGAATCATAAAATGAGATCTCGAGCTGGAAGGGACCCATAAGGATCATCGAGTTCAACTCCTGGCTCCACACAGGACCACCCAAACATCAGACCATGAATAACAGTCATATTTCTGCTGCCCTGTGTGGCCTTTTGGAGAAAAACCGAATTCCATGTGTTCCTTGTTGCAGCCCTGCTCCTGCAGGCCCAGCTCCTCGGGCTCTGTCCCATGATGCGGTGAGAGCTCAGTGCTTTCCCTGCACAGAGGTGTGTGTCCCCCAGGAGCGTGTCGGGTGGGGAAGCCATCCTGGAGGTCCCACCTCTCCAGGAATCTCCTCCTGCTGCTCCCTGTGCCATCAGCCCTCCTGCCAGGCACTCTTAGCTTGATAATCAAGTCCTTCGAAGCAAAGCTATTTATTTCAGCCTTTAAGTGATTAATTTACCTCTAACCTACTTGTACAGAAATGTAATTGCATCTGTGTGAACAGAGCTGTGTTGCAGGCACTAATCCTGTGGGCAGGGAAACCTCCCATGTGGATTTGGCTGTAGGAACAGAGCCAGGGTTTGGGATTTCTTGGTCGTCGTCTTTTAATTCCTTTTGCTTCTCTTCCTGAAGGCCCTTTTGATTTCCTGTGTAGACACATGTTCAGAGATTGTGTCTCGAATGCTGCTGCAGGCAGGCAGCATTCACTTTGTGGCAGCATGCAGCCCCCCTTACAGCTGCCCACCGCTCCTCGGGAGGTGTTGGCCCTGCAGCCTCCTGTGCTCGGTGCCCAGGGACTGTCGCTGTGCCTGCAGAGTGTTTTCGTGCCGCGTAAACTGAGCGCTGAGCTGCTCCGTCTGAATGGTTGGGTTTGAGTGTCGGTAGGACGCAGCGGTGCAGCAGCTGCCAGAGCAGTCACTCAGCTGTGCTGCTGCTTGGTACAGACATTGGGGCGAAATTCTGAGAACTTGCCACATTTCCACCTTCTTCAAAAGAGAGTTTTTAATGTTTTGTGTATATTCATTTTTCATAAGCTCTTTGTTGCAGAACTGCCCTACCCAGGCACTTTCTGTTCCCATAGCAGAAGCAGAACTGGTTCCACGTTGCTAAGCATCTGCCTTTTTTTTGGTTTGTTTTTCTTTTTTTCCTTTAAACTGTTGGTAACCAAAAAGCCATTGGGTGGCAGCATCAGCCAGAGAGCATCTCAATTGGCTGCTGAGCGAAATGGTGTGAAAGATTTGAAATTACAAGTTCCTTTAAATGGAAAGATGAATGCATTTGTATTTGGAGAGGCTTTCTTTAAGTTCAGACACATCCTGAATATCTTTGAAAAAATAATAAAGAAAGAACTTAAAAACAAAACAAAACAAAAACACAACCCAAACCAAAACAACAACAAAGAGTTTATAACTAATGGAAAGATGTAATGCAGTGCAGCAGGTTTGTAGTCGCAGGTGAGGCTTGCGAACATGAAGGTATTTTCTTCTGTGCAGAAGTTCAGTGTGAAAGTGAGAGAGCTCCCTCTGATTTTTAAGGTCCAAATGCAGTCCAATAAAATACAATTAAAAAAAAAAAAATACAGAAGAAAAAAGAAGATGTGAGTAAGAAAGCAATAAACTTTTTGATGATGTCGGATTCAGGAAGGCAGTTCCTCTGTTGCTAACACAACAGCTGAGGCTTTGCTGAAAGGCTGGGCAGTCAGCAGTCAGCTGGTGCTTTGTTGTTATTACAGGATTTATTCTGAGGCCCAGAGCTCCATCCTGGCCTTCTGTTTGTTCACAACAAAAGGACGCAGGGGCCTGGTGCTGCTCAGCTCAATGCTCCTCAGTCGCTTCACATGAACAGCATCTGAGCTTTGCGTCACACCTGTGTATTCGCTTCCCTTTTATCCATTTTTCATAACACAGTACTCACTCAGGTTCAGCTTTGTGATTGGAAAATATTGTGATGACCTACAATTTAATTCTACCTTTAGAAGCAGCAGACTTTAAATATCGCTGTGTTCATAATGATGTAGAATTGGCCAGGAGTGGCTGCTTCAGGCTCTATTTGTAGCTAAGGCTGTGTTCTGTAGTAGTTATTTTTGTGGCAGTGTATCGTGGCAGCTCAGTTATAGACCTTGTCACACAACTGTTCTTTACGCTCTTGTTAACTCCCAGCACTCTCATCCTCAGTTCAGTCTATGAAAGCCATAGGCACATTTTGACTTGTTCCTAACATCCTCCACTTCACAAACCCCATCCAAACGGGAACATTTTGTGTGGTACCAAAAAAAGCCCCATGACCGCGTTGTTCCTGCCTTGCTTTCAGACGCACCAGATAATGCCACTTGTTTCAGCTTAGTCACGTCTGGGGGAATGTCAGGAGTCCGCATCACATGAGCTGCTCCTCGGGTTTCCCAGCCTGTATCAGCATGTTGTCCTGGGTGGAAGGGGAGCAGAGATGTTACGAAAAAATGGCTTGCCCTATGTGTTGGTATCGGTGTTTAAACCTTTGCCTTATTCCTGGGATTTTTGTGCAGCGTTTCACCTTTACATGTAAAAATATTTTAGTATCTTTTTCTCCTTTGAGGTGCATGTTTCAGGTGGTGGAATGGACATTCTAAGCAGCCACTCCGTCTGTGTTCTTGCCGACGTTTTCATTTTCTGCTCAGCCCCCAACTTACCACTTCTGGGGAGCTCCATTGCAAACACTTCACTCCTCCCCACGGTGTGGTCTGTCTGCAGAGCCGGTGGCGGGCTTTGAGCCTTTGCTCCTCAGCATCACTCGCTGATGCTGCAGTATCCACCACACCAAACCCCAGAGAGGATGAGAGATGAGGGACCCCAAAGGCTGGCAGCACCCAGGTGCTGGGCATTGTCTGACTGCTCTGCCCTAGGGCAAGGTGCTGGCTCTGTTCTAGGGGCTCTGGTCAGGAGCTGGTTGGTGCTGCTTCCCAACCCCTACAGTGTATGCTGTGCCTGTCCTATGCCCCCAGTCCCTCCCCATGGTGCGTACGGGGCCAGCCGCCCACGGTGCCCATGTAAGGAAGGGTGACACTGTCTTGTTGACATGGGCTAATCCAGCCAGGCATGCGAAGGGGCAGCAGAATGTGATGCTCACATGTAGGGTGGCAGATGGCTCTCGGGACGGGCTGTCTCCATCACACCCCTGGCGTGGACATGCAAGACACGGGAAGACCTTTTTAGCATACCTCTGCGCACCCAGCAGAGCTGCCGAGGGGCTGTGGTAATCCCAGGTGTTGAGCCTTGTTCATTCCTAAGGAGAAAATTAATGAATCTGTCCTGTGCTGCAGGTTAACGGCAACTCTGCAATGCTTGCTCTTAGTTTGTACAAAGTACGTGCGTTGCATTGGGTGGCAGTGGCTGAGCAGGGGAAGAGGTCTCCCAGTCACACCTTCCTGTGTTAGGGAGGCTGAGTGCGTTTCTCTTGGCCAGATACGTGGCCAAATGGGATAAAGCCCAACTAAATACTGTCTTACTGGGATTTTGTTAGTGACGTCCAGGAGGCCATCACAGGTTATCTAGCATATCCCAAGGGTGCTGGAGTGGGTGGTAGAGGTGGTTGTGTAAATTACTGTATTTCAATCAGCAATGAAGAGGAAGCCCCTCCAGGAGCAGCTCTGCCTTCCATAGACAAATCAATGGAGGTGTCTGAGAGTGCTGCTGACACAGAGACCGCAGGCTGGATCAGAGCCACAATACTTGGCCAAAGGCTTAATAAATTGGACGAGAGGGAACCTTCAGGGCAGATCTGTTGTGCTGGAGGGTTTGAGGTAATTCAGAGACCAGGCCCCTGTGGAAGCTACTGCAGATTTTTTTTACCGTTGTGCTCTACATATGTGCTCTCTTCATCAGCTGCCCATGCACCAGATTGCTTCCTTGTGTGATAATGAATCTGTATTCACCATAAAATCCCGTAGGAATGAAAGAAAAGAGTGAAAAAGAACATTAAAGTGGGTGACTGTTCTCTGCCTGCAGATGGGAGCAAGCTGTTAGTAGAGCAACTTGACGCCACGGTCTCCTCCAGCCAGGGGGTGTTGGAGGGCATTTTGACCCTCACAAACGCAGGTTTCACGGCTCTAAAACAGAGAGCAGCGTCTGGCCCTGGCCCTGAGAGCAGCACAGTGCAATCTGGACAGTTTTTAGCAGCAGTTATTTGATGTTGCCAGCCTCCGAGGCCTTCCTCTTTACAGACATTCAAACAACTAACTTAAAAATAAATTAGAAATTCTGATCTGGGCCGGTTTTGACATCTGCCTAACAGTAGTTGCACCCATAATCCTAGATGACCGTAATGAGGTTGGTCACTGTTTCTGGATCGTATTGAAAAATATTTATGAATTTTGTGTGGCTTTGTTTATGATCCCATGCACCCTAAAACTTAGGACTCACTGTACTTCTGTAGAGTATTCCTTGCCTGTGTTCGATGATGTGTGGATCTGTAAGACAGACCTTGGGTCTTCCTGACGGTCTTAAGCTGTGAATGAAGTCCGTTTCCAGCACTGGTATTGGAAGCTGGTTTGCTGTCCTGATGAATTCAGGCTATAATGCTGGCTGCAAAAAGGGTTGTAGCTGTTCTCTTTTTTTAATCACTTGTTTGAATGCTGCTTTATGGAGAAGGGTAAGGATTCGGGAGGAACGTGACTGGCAAAAGCAGAAAAAAAATATGTGAGGTTTTCTGTGTGAAGTTGGAGGAGTTTCTCCATCTCTTCTTTCTTGAGGGAAGAAAACGCTGCTCTGTTACTGCATATTTAATTTTAAAACTTGAGATGGATTTAAACTCCTTTACAAGAACATATAGGATTGCTGTAGTGAATCCAATGGTGGAACCAACAACAATTCTGCTTGCCAGCATCCCACTCCTTAGGATGTCACAGAAAACGTGTCTACAAAGCTCATTTTGTGGAATATGGAGAAGCTTCTTCCTGCTCCATGCTGTAGGTAGTGGTTTGTGCTGAGAGGTTTTCAGGCTGATGTTCCTTCCAGATTTTGGTATGTGCTGTTTATTTGATAATCTCCTCTCAGTGAGGATGCTCCTATAGCTGGAGAGCTCTGTCCAAATTTTTAGAATT
This sequence comes from Penelope pileata, assembly GCA_013396635.1. NCBI lineage: Eukaryota > Metazoa > Chordata > Aves > Galliformes > Cracidae > Penelope > Penelope pileata. The sequence goes on along the minus strand of WBMW01004623.1, from coordinate 2,267,277 downwards.
CTGCTGTTTAAATATTCAAATTGATCTGTCACATCCCTGCTTGGCTTGCATCAACACATCTGACTTTTCAGGATGTTTTCCAAATGACGCGCTGATGTTGCTTTGTAATGGTAATGCCATGATCCAGAAACTCCATAGACAGGGGAAAAATCTGATTATTATTATTTTTTTTAAGCTCACTTAAAAAAAGAGAGATTTTAAAATGCATTAAGATATCAGAGATCAGAGTCTGGAGATCATGCTAAGGAATTTATATGAAGAGATTGACCTCTGAATTAGGAAGTTGTGCCAAAAACAATCCCCCAAGTAGAATATTAGTAGAAGTTCCTGAAAAGCTGCCCTGCAGTATGAACAGCTCTTCCTCAGATGTATTATTGCCTTGGACTCGATGAGTTCTCTCTATGCATGCCATCTGCTCAGTTCAAATTTGCTCTCAGCTGCATTACTTCATTTTTGCATTTTTTTTCATAATACAAATGGCCTGAATGATCTTCTCATCTCTCCACTAATATTCAGCAATGGTCAGGGAGCCTTTCTGGTCTCACCAGACTGCAGGAGCATCAGATTACCTCAGCAGAAGGCATCAGGTTGTTGGGAGCCCATGCGAGCGCCTACAATGTGGGCATTGAGAGGAGCGTGTTGTTCCTATCTGAGAACAAGAGACTCCCTGCTGAAATTTAAGCAGCTGAGAGGCCTCACCATCTCTGATCTCTCTCTCTCAATGGGATTTAATTCCACAAGTAACATTTATTTCTGGTCATTTTTAGTTAAGGTAGCAAAAAGACTGGATGGGCACATTATAGCGAACGTTAGCTGATTTGTTCTGAGTGGCAGATCTTTCTGCACAGAAAAGAAGGACTAGCCTCTGGTTTTCTTTTTTTTTTTCTTTTTTTTTTTTCTTTTTTTTTTCCCAGCTCAGCAGATAGATGAGGTGAGGATACGCCACAGGAATGAGATTTGTCAGATTGCAATGCTGTTGTTTTGGGCCAGTTCCTTCCCTAGGTGTGAAGGGGAAACACGAGTATCTGATGACAGATGAAAATCCAGGTTAGAGAAAAGTGTAGAGCAGACAGAGGGAATCTTTTCCCTTTCTGGATAGACCAGACAGCATGCAGCCTGCATGCTAGGTGGCACTTTTTGAAGTCAAACTGCTTGCATTACTTGCTTCATGTTCCTTCCTGCTCCGACTCGGTGGAAAAGATGTCAGCCCATCCGCTGCCAGGGTGAGCAGCCCGGCTGTGCCCTGCTGCACCGGGGAGCCACGTGCGGCAGCGGTAAGGATTAGCCCTGCGCCTGGCTGGGAAGGTCCCGTGCAGTTCCCAGGCTGAGCTCGCCATATGTGCTTCACGTGGCTGTCCTGCGGTTTACGTGAAATGGAGAGTTCAGCTTCAAGTGCAAGTTGGTTTGTGTTTCTTCATTCTGTTTAATGAAAGACAGATGCGGAGGACAGCGTGAGGGCGTCTGTTGCAGAGCAGAGATGCAGTGGGCTTTAGGAAAGCCCCGTAGGTTTCACTAATTCCTTCTCCTTCCCTCAAATTTTCCGCTGCTTCCTGACAGGAGTCACATGTGCAAAGGGACACCCGTGCACCACCTGTTAAGTGCCTTCCCCCTATTGGTCTTGCCCTTTCTTAAAAACGTGGCTTTTTTGTTTGGAGAAAGGTCAGAGACTGGGACAGTGGTTTTGTCATTTGGAGACCTGGGAAGAGTGCTCAGACATGGCACTTGAAGAAATAAAGAAAGAGGGCAAGAAAGAAAATCAGAAAACCTGTGTAGAGACCCTTTGTATTCCCTGTTGTGTGAGTGTGAAGTGTTGCAGAATTACGGTGTTTTTAAAAGTAAGATGTGTGCGTTCACAAGCCGATTTAATTTATGGTTTGCTTTAGTGCAAAGTAATTTTAGAAATGACGTCTTCTATAGAAGGATCGTGCCATGTACAGAATGCCCCTGCTACTGAGAAATGCTCCCCAGACTACTGCTATTAATTGCAACAAGCAGGGTTAATAAACTGCTGCCATGTCCCAGAGGTTAGTTGCTGTGTGAGAGGTCTGGCTGGCTAACCGCAGGCAAAACCAGGAATATTTGGCTTATTTTGGTCTCCAAACATGGGAGAACAGCTTGTTTATTTCTTAACTGAAGTGTATGCTGTGGTATGTTATATGCAGGAGCACAACAACAGCATTTTTTCTATCTAAACTTTGCATTTTTTACTAATCCTTGAATAATATGAAATATGAGAAAGATCAATAATTTTGACATGCAGATGTAAACTATAACAAATTTTGGGTTAGGAAGGTGCAAAACTTGGTCTTGCAAAGCTTTGGTTTATCGCAGATGGAATGGCAATGGGGAGAGAACTCGCCAAGTGCTGCGCGGGGTGTGCGGGTTTGGCACTGCCATTGCCTTGCTTCAGCCACAACAGAGCGTGGGCACAGGTCTGCATTCGTGTGTGTCTGGGGCACTGGGTTACCTCTGGACCATGGATTTCCTTTCCTGAGTTTCTGCTGTCTGTTCCTAAGGCAGATACTGATTTAGCGATAATGTTATCCCAAATACCACCTCTGTCTTTCCTCACCTGTCCTTGGGAGGCAGTGAGCCTTCTCACCACTGGCAAACCACTTAGGGATTAAAACACAAAGTATTGAGTGTATGTTTAAAGAAATTGTTAAAATTTTATCTTGGTAATGTTCTTTGCTTTCCAGAGAAGGGCTTGTTCCGTGTCAGTCAGTCCCTCCCAGCCTTTCAGTCTTGGTTAGCGTGGCTCATGTTTTCCACAGTTCGCCTAATTAGGCTGTGACCCTCTCTCCGGTAGAGTCCCATAGCATTACACTGTGCAGAAACAGGATTTTGGTGCTGATATGTGAAGAGACCGGGACCATCTGGCATAAACATCAACTGATATTGTTTGCCATCCGCACTTGCTGTGTGTAATGCAACAAGAATGGCTCCCGGCGACCACGTGACCGCCTTCCACTCCTTGATTTGGGCTTGGTTGCCTTGGCTTTTTTTTTTTTTTTCCCCCCATTCCTAAAGTTGTGACTTTGTGGAAGGAAGCTCGTAAATAGCCGGCATGCAGGCAGCAGGTAGAATGTCAATGGGATGTTACGGGGAGGCATGTGCGTAACGTGGACATCGGCACCTGGCCCCGCTTCCTCCGCACCCACTCGCGGCTGCCCACGGCCTTACATGTTGCAGAAAGGTAAGTGTATGCAGCACCCTGAAACGCTCCTGACTCCAGCAGTGACGTGTGCTCAGAGTGAGGGCAGTTGGTCATCTTTAAAATTCGCTTTTAAGGCACAGCGCTTTCTGTAACAAAGCGAAACAGGCAGGCGGACGCAGCCCTGGCCGTGACAGCTAACTTGGATTTCAAATCAACGATTCGATCTGTTTTGCACAGTAGCTTCTACACTGCTTAGCTTTTTCTAATACCAGGGCTTTTATACTTTAAGGGACATTCCGTACCTAATTGTATCCTATTGATTTTCCATGGTTAACCACCCTGTAATAAGCCTTAAAGTCTCTGCAAGGAGACGAGAAGAAGAATTATAGTAACGTTATTCACAGCCAGTGGGCAGAGAAGTATTTCTGAAAGTTAAAAGAAGTCAAAACACCAAAATATTTCAGTCATTGAGTTTGAAAATGTGTTCACTAGCCTGTGAATAGAGTTGCTTGAAACAGAAAGAGAGAGTCAGAACTGCGTTATTAATGGCATTATTAATGGCTTTATTTTTTTTAATAAATAGTATTAATGTATTAATAATTGATTAGTATACCAAGACAACTTTTTATTTTCAGAAATAAAACATTGGAGATAAATAAGATAATTTTAATGAAATTTAGCACTTTTTGGATTTGTTTTTAAGCCAGTAGCGATCACAACTTTCTTGGACATGTTTTCACACTGGAAACAAAACTGAACCTGAGTCCAAATGTTGTAAGATTAAAAGACACATGGGTAGCACAAGCTGTACGATCGAATATGCAAGAATGAATTAAAACCTGTTTTACCTTAATCATACAGGCTGATTAGTCATGCAGACCACAGCTCTGAGCAGAGCACGTGCGTTAAGGTAAAAAAACAGAGAAAAATAGCAAGCCAAAATCAATGGAAATAATGCCCTGCTGAACCAAAAAGCAGTGGCTTCCCATTCGTACTGACACTTTGGTCAGGAAAGCCGGGCAGGTGTTCAGCTGAATGTAGGAGATGGGTTAACATCTTCACACTTTTTCCTTCCTCACAGCTGCCCCATGTGGTGCTTCGAAACCAGATATTTTTCACCAAAAACTGATTCTTATTTTCCATCTTAGTGTACTAATCAATTTTACCATGTAGCGCTCGAAACATATTGACTGTCACTCACTGCTAATTAATACTGAAGGCCGGCAAAAAGGCAGAATAAAATAATTGACATTACTTAATGTAAAATGCCTATCCCAATTCTGTTTCCTTTGTGGGAAGTTCTTTTGGTCCTTGTTCAAGGTTTGAGTGCTGGCCTGTTTTATGTTTCGTTTCAGAGGGCTGATTGAGTGGCAGTTTATTATTCAAGACAATAAATTAAACTTCTAAAAGCCAAAGAGTTCCAGCAGTTCTGGCTCGGGCTGCTTTCTGCCAGAAGGGACGCACTCAGGTCTGATTCATACCAACTGTTGCATTTTAATGTAAGAAAAATAAATGAAACCTTCTATGTATCTTTCAAGATTCCCATTAAAATTTCTCTAGCACAGGAATTTGGATGCGTTAAAGAAAAAGCGAGCAACATTAGTTGCAAAATAGATAATGAAAGCTTCTAGGCCAAAATGTGCCCTGTATTACTTGCATGTAACAGTACGACTATTATGGCCTAGTATTAAAGTCTGATTTCAAAGAGCTCATGAAAAGAGAGCATTCTACTTTGATGTTTTATGTTTAAATTAAACATAACCAAAAAGGGATGCAGGAGCAGTGCTCTCAAAATGGGGCAAAGCTTTGCAGCTCGCCTCAGTCCCAGCCGGGCTAGGTCTGTGTTCGCATGGCTTGCTGTGGTGCTCAGTGACACGTGCCATTTAACAGCTCTCAGAGGAGGTGGTGATATTGATTAATTAAGAAATGATCATAACACTCCTGATGACTTCCAGCTGTTGGCTGCCGCTTTTCGGTGCGAGAAGAGCTCAGATGTGCACATGGCTTCTGCAGGCCACGCCGCTGGCGTTGGGAGGGCCCACCAGTGTTCTCCTAGAGAATTAACTTACTAATGCAGTATTTCATTGATCTTTTCAAATATATCATTGGAGTTAATATTGAAAAACAAATGGATTAAAAAAAGAGTTACAATATTTAATTCTTTTCCACAAATGACAATCCTTTCCCTGAGCAGAAATGAAATTACTTAGAAATAAAAAATCACTCCTAGAACTTCAGCATTTCTGGAGTTATATGTCATTTTCCTGTCTACAGACTGAAGGTAGTACCTCTGTAAAAGGGCTTTATATTGTCTTCTCTAACTGTGAAATAGATAGGCTTTATTCAAATGAGGAATTATCTGCCTACCACGGAATGCTTCCTGCTTTCAACAGACGAGTGGGAACTGCTGTGCCTCCAGGCACTGCGAGATATTGAGACGCTCAGACTTATTATTTTCGTAGTGGTTAACAAAACCACGCTGAAAACACGTCAGCAGAAGGCGTGGTGAGATATTACTGTAATATCTTTTCTAGTAAGTATTATATGCCAAGGATTATTTTTTCCAGCTGAGCTTTTGTCCTTTATATTTCTGTAAAAAGCCTTTGAGGGGTTTCTGACTTGATTTTTTTTTTTTTAAATTTATATATTTTTTTGAGGCTACGTTTTCCTTTTCTCCCTTTAATTATAATGAGCTTTCCAGATAATTACTTCTGTTTGCAGGGGTGGATCAGAGCACGGCTGGAGCGCTGAGCTGCAGCAGAGCTGTTCCCCGTAGCTCGGGCGCGTTAGCTGGGGCCACTCGCCCCAGTACCAGGCTCTGCCCCAGCCTCTCCGCTGCCTCACTACCATCCATTTTTTCTCCTGCTTCTTCACTCCCAAAAGGCCTCCCTGCTCCTCAGCTTCCAGCAAGCCCCAGGCTCTGCTCTTTGCCTCCTTGGGTAGGAGTGGGCAGTGGCACGGCATAGGCACTGTCACTGCGATGTTACAGGGACCCCCAGAGCCCCTTCTTATGGGGACACTGTTGAGAGCACTTGGCCTGGGAACTTTTGTAGAAAAGGTGCTGGGTAGGCTGTGAGCAGCCTAGTGCTGCCAGAACCTTGCAGCCTGCCCACAAAGTTCATTAAATCAGTATAGAAATTGTGTCATGGTTTTGAGCTTTGCAACACGTTGCGGAGGGCACCGATCCGGTGCTATAGCTATTTCTGTCAAGTTTTCATACACATTTAAAATGCAGTTCTTAAACACGTTCCTTTAAGTTCAGTAAGCGAAGGATTACGTTTCCTTGGGAAGCATTTGCAGATAGATGGCTGCAGGATAGCTAAATGAAATTGTCTGGCTCAGTACAGAAGTGTAAAATGTAAATTGGTGTTCTTGTGTGCACACTAATCCTTGGAAGTTGCATGTCATCAACACCAAACAACATTTAAATGTCCTGGAACAAAACAACAACTTCACCAGCTTCTGAAAATCCTTCCCTGTAACCTTGGGTTTGGGTGGTATATTTGCTGGTTACGTCCTTTATTTGAAAACAGTTGAACTTTGCTTAATTAAATATTTATGGAGAGATGCATTGCAGGAGGGAAAGCAAAAATAAGCCTTATATACAATGTGGACTTCCATGCAAAGCAAGAAACATATTTCCAGTGTAAAATGTATACTGAATAACAGTACAGACTAACAGGGAGAGGAAGTGTGAAGGCCACTACAAAATTCAAGGATATCTGGTTTTGTCCTTCTGTTGCTGCAAGCGTGAATTCTTGTCTGTGGCATTGGCTTTAGCATTAAAGAATGGCTAAATCCAATAGAAACAAATGTTACTGAAAAGAAACCAAAACATATAGTCCTTTAGTCCATTTTAAACAACAGCACGAAACATCTCTCCCAGAACTGTAGAACAGGAGTTGTTAATAAGAAATCTCACCATGGATTGATCCAGCCTATCGTTCTTGCAGCTGGAAATAAGACAGAACAGTAGCTTTCTTTGGGGGTCCCTTTTTTTTGTTTTTTATTTTTTTTGCAGAAAAGAGTGTGGTCTCATCATGCAAATCAAATCAGCAAGGTGGAAGAGATTGCCTTGGGTCAGTAGTGTTCAGAGAAAAAATGGAAAGATGCATCATGGCTCCCTTCTTGGGAACTGTCGTTAGTCTATTTGACACTTTCATTGATCACTTGGGTGAAAAAAACACCCATTAAATCTTCAGCTAGTGCCAAGAGAAGGGGATTTACAAGTGCTTTGAAGGCAGCATAGGAATCCAAAGTAATCCCAACAAACCGGATCTGGTTTGGCATAACCTGGATGCAATATTGATGAGGGCAATATGAAATGGTGACAAAAAATCTATTGGACAGTCAAAAAGGGAAAGGACTGAGCTGGCCCCGGCGATCCCTCCCTCTGGTTTTCAGATGGGTGGCAGCTTCAGGAAAGGAGTTGGGTTGTGCCACTATAAAGAAAAACGGTTAGGCGTTACCAACAAATGCAATGCTTGAGGTGTGCAGAGAAAGGAGTTGGGGTGGCTGTATAGAAGACACGACAGGAGCTGCAGGAAGGTGGGAGAAACCCTTCTTGGTGTGCATAGGATGACCAGCCTATGCTGTAAGCAGGGAGCCAGTGCAGACTTCATGGGGCTTTCTAAATGTACGGGAAGTTGAGCAGTGAATCGCCACTGGAAGCTGAGACGTTCCACCGAGGCTGCTAAGAGCAAGTTAAACAAATATATCAAGAGTCATTGAGTTCAGCTTGGTGCCACCTTGGAGTTAGTCTCCAGGGATGGCTTCCAGTTTTATGTGTGTGATCGCCATCATTATCTGAGAGGTAGCTGCTGTGTTTGCCCCTATATCTTGTCCCTTTGCCGGTGAAACTGCCTGATTTCTCTGCTTACAAATAAAGGCAGAGAACGTTTTCTGTGAAAGCTTCAAACGATCACAAAGGACTCTTGGTAGGAGTCAGGCAGTTAATTCCCATCAGCTTCGTAAACCTCAGGCTTAGCGGCTCTGTGATAACATTTTACATTTCATCTTCCAGCTAACTGTTAGGTTGGATGATTGTCCAGATAAAAGAGTTTACTACTGCCAAACATATGCAAAACTCACTTGGCAAAGTACATGTATACTTTGGCGGGAGCTTTGCTTTAGTCCCTCAGTAGTATAATAGAGGGCTTTAGAAATCATTATTTGGGATAAGAACGGTTTTACTTGCAGCTTATAAACATATTAAAATAGCTTAAGGTTTTTAGTGCTCCCCATCATTAGCTGAACTTACTGTGAAACGTGATCTTTATTTTTTTCATCAATTCTAACCAAAACTCAGCAGGAAAAAAAAAAAAAAACCACTACAGATGATTTCAGAGCTTACATTATAAAAGTGGAGGGTTTTTCTCCTTTCAGCAGACTTTCTAATCTTTTCTGACCAAGAAAGTAATTTCACTAGAAACCAAGGAAAATGTTTATTGTGGAGACAGAGAAAGAAAACAGTTATTTATGATGAGCCACTTGCAGTCTACAGAATAGGAAAAAGTTTGTGTTGTTTTTTTAACCAGTACAGCAGTCTTCATGAACATAAGTGCTGGTTTTATTCAACAAGCAAAAAGGAACTGAAAACGTGTATTCTTCGTGGGATCAGCAAAACAATATAACAAAATATTGCTGTAATATTTACTTAGTCTAATAATTGACATATGTTTCTGAGATTGCTGAGCTTTGTCTTTACTTCTACCAGCATTTGAAATACAGCTTTGCAGTTCCCTTGAATTCAAGAGGCCAAATTCTGTCCTCAGATGCAAACACATACTCTCTCTGAAGTGCTGACAAATAGTGTTTTTTAATTTGAAAGCTAGTTTTACTCTTAATATCTTATCAGTTTCATCAATAAAAAAAACTTGATTTGTATATCTTTTTTTTTAATACAGCAACAATTGTTTGGATGAGTTTAAAGAAGGCAGCTCTGTGCTTTTTGAATTAATGATACATCGCAGGGAAGGGATATTCACGCTTCTGCATAACAGAATATAGTTGATTTAGTGCTTGGATAAGAAGCAAATGGTTCTCTTTGTGTTCAAGAGTCTTGAATTAAAAATTCAAAGTTTTCTGTTAGAAAAATTGTTTCAGAAACAGTTTTAATGGATGGAAAACAGCATGCTGTTGCAAAAATGGTCTGAAATTTAGTACGGGGCTAAGGAAGAGTCGTCATACATCTGGGATACTTGGATAACTTAAGATCCTTGGCCATTTTAATTCTGAAATAAACACAGTAATGCAGAGGCCTTGGAAAAAGTGCACTTCTCAAAACATTTTGCAGTGAAAAATATTAACAAATTTATCTTTCAAAGATTTTTGAATCTTTTTACCTATACATGAAGGTAAAAGTGTTGTGGGGCAAGGGATGAAAAACCTTACAAGCCATGCAAGTTTCATGGAGAATACATGAAAAAAATCTGCCCAGCAGTGAATTAGTCTATTTTTGGAAGAATTCATGTTCATTCCTTATGCAGCATTTCACGTATTTCTGAATATAAATAATTCCTAAATAAGTAGTTGTAGCTAAGATCATAACTTTGTTAGTTTGGATTTTTGTTTATTTCCCAATTCCTGAAGGTGCCAGGCAGCACTTCAAATTCCTTAATTTTGTCACTTGAAAATGGATCTCTAGCCTGATGGTCTGTTGTAATAGATGTGTTTTGTGTTCAGCCTTTTCATCACTCTCGTAGACAGGATTACTCAAATAATCCAGCAGTCTGGATGCTTTACCTCCGACGCTGTGTGCTGCTCGATGTTCTTGGATGCTAAAAGCATAATGAGGATTATAGGGGCAGCAGATGGGCAGAATTGATTTATAGCAATACGACCTTGCCAACGTTTGCAATTTCATTATGAATATTGCAGTAGGCGATGCACTTCTTCAGCTCCTAGCTCCCAGAACCATGCAAAAATGTGCCTGGGTTGTGGCTTTCTTCGTGCAAACAGTACCGCAGCACCCCTGGCTGTCAGCCTTTTTAGGAAAGAAGGAAAGACTGTCTCCAATTTTCCTTGTTGTGCAGCAGAGATGCTGGTGTAGGCTGGATGTGCACTTAATGTTAAATTAATTAATGAAGAGAACCACTTGTGTTTACTTTTTACATCAGGGACCTTCTAATGGAGAATGTTTTTCACGGGATAGAGCTAACTGGCCAACGCAGGCTGATTCCCTGAGTGCTCGCTGGGGAGCGCGGTGCATCCAGCTGCTTTGAATCATCTTGCAGCAGGCCCCCTACCCCGAGCAGCCGGGGGCTGCGTTTTGGTAACCCGAGGATGAGCTGGGGTGGGAGGTGTGTGTATACGAGAGGCAAATGGCCCCCACGGAGTGCCTTAGCCGGGCACTATCTTCACGTCGGGTTTGTGGTTTCCAAATGGTTTAGTGAAACTGTAGCGGGATTGTTTGCGAAGCGATGATATTATGTATGTACATATAAGGATTATAGAACAGAAAGAGGGAAAGAAATTTTAAAAGTTGGGCGTATTTCGTAACATAACAAAAATCCTTAAATTTGGGTGCTGCTCTAAGAGAAGTTCTATACGCAGCTCTCTTCCCAACCTTCCATCTGTGTTTCTGCTTTTCCCACTGCCCCACATCCATGCCCTTCATTCTTTGGCTTGACTGGATGATAAAATATTCAGTTTCTGCTGCAGGACGGTACAGCGTGCAACCTGAAGCACCCTGAAATCTGGAAATGCAAACCAGACAGCTGAATTCTGAAGCCATAGCCGTTCCGCGAACTGTCCGTGCATGGGAATGACCCTCCTCAGTAATTCTGTCCATCTTTGAGTGCCTGGAAGGCTGCAGCTTCTCCTTGCAGTGTTTGTTTTCCTCCAGGTAAGGCAGCTCCTTGTAGCCCCAGCTCCCCAACAGGGCTCCAAAGCTGCCGGCCCAAGCTGGCCAGAGTCCGTCCTGCTCCACAGCTGTGCTGGGCTCAACTGCAGGACTCAGAAATGATTTCAAAGCCAGGGGCAGCAAGCACCCAGGCATATACAGCCTGGGGTGCTCTGGCGGGGCACTGCTTATGTGTTGGGGAGGGTTGTAGGGACATACAGACAAAATTTGAGCTGTGCAGCAACTCTGTAGGAGCTTTGGGGCTTGTGGCAGCACTGTGAGAGGTGTGAGTTCACTGCGAGGGACCCACACCCATGTCCAGCAGGCAGTCACCAGAGCTGGGATGTCCCCACTGATGGCGTGGGATTGCAGCACAGCAAAATTGGGCTGCTGGGAACAGCAATCATCTGCAGCTTCTGAGCCTGAAAGCATTACCTGCTGGCTTTTCTTTTTATTTTAGGGCCAGCAGGCAGTACGTATTTGCTTGTTCTATAATGCCTTTAAAAACAGTTTTACAGCTTGCTTAATGTACAAAAGGTACGAGCAGCAATAAAATGAAACAGTAGCTCTGACTGCAGCGAGCCCCGTGCAGCACATCATAAACCTGCACGGCACAGATGCTGGTGGCACAGTACAGCCTGGGGCAGGGCCACACCGCATTCCCCAGCAGTGACACCAGCATGTGTGCTGGTGTGGGACTGTCACACCCCAGGGGGCTTCTCAGCAGCTTTTGTGGGTTCTTGGCACCTTGCGGGCTGGGGTTTCCACAAGCTTCTCTGTTGTTTTGACTGTACTTGCACCCTGACTTTCATCTGTAATCAAATTTACAGCAGCCCGTACTATGAATGAGTCAGAGGGAGAGGGATGGAAACCACGCAGGAAAACAAAAGGCACCTCAGCACAGAAGCGTGCTGGTGTCAGCTTCTGCTGGCAGGGAATCTCGTCATTACATAACCATGCACTTATCCAAACGGCGTTTTGTATTTTTGGAGACAGATGTGCCTTGCAGTTGCTGGTGGAAGTTAAATGTTAAATCTGAAACCCATTCATTTTCTCTTAGTCATACTTTGGATTTAAGCAGATGTTTTCCTAATTTGTGGTTTTCAAATGTAGCATGCTGACAAGACATTTATCATTAACTACAACTTCATCCATGCAGTTAAGCAAATTGGCCAATTATTAACAGTGAGCGCTGCATAGCGGTTGATGCATAGCTCCTGCTGCTTTGAAAGGCCTAAATCGAAACTCAATACAGTTTTACAATATAAATTAATTGAGCCTTGGACCACATCCCTGTTAGCTGAGTGCTCTCTGCTCTCATTTTCAGAACGAGCAGCCATTTGTAATGCGTTGAGTAGCTGTGCCATCTGTGAGCAGAGGCTCCTGTGGGTGGAAGAAATGGTGGCTAACATTTTTCTGGTGGGGGCATGGGAATGGCTGCTGGTATCCAAGCGCAGGCAGCGTGATATGCAGAGGGAGCGTGGCCCATGGGACAGTGTAAGTACACGTGTGCCAGGCTGGCTCTGCCACGGATGATGCTGGAGGTGAGAGGATGCAGGGGGCAGGAAAAGCAGGGTGGGTGCAGCTGCCTGGAAGCTAGTATTGCCTAATATTTTCCGTTGTAACATCTCACTTGCTAGACTTAACCCATTTGAGATGATTTTTTCACCCCATTTTATGTTTGCGGTGTTTCACATGGTGGGAGGAGAGCTGTTGGTGGTGGTGTGAGCTGATGAAATCTCGCAAAGGTGCTTTCCAATGCCAGGAATCACCATGTGCCTGAATGTGTCTTCTCCTATTTTCCTAGTTCTGATACTCAAGCAGGCAATTTAGTTATCTTTTATTTATCCCGCATATAAGACTTTATGGAGAATACTCAATGCTCCTCTAATTTCTAGAAAGTATGAAGACCTTGATTTTCAGCAGCTGGCACTGCAGAAATCTTGCCTTACATTCCAGTTGTGAAGTACTTCCTGGGTTGGTTTTACAGTCCCGCCTGGTGCCCTTTTCTTCCCTTCTGCTCTGTGGGAAAAGGTGGTGCTGGTCCTCCTGAGCGGTGGTAACACCACTAAATGAGTGTGGGCAGGGAGGCTGAAGGTTGCATAAAATCATGAAAAAACAGAGATTTGGGGATGGTTTGAGAGGGCTTGTGTTGCCTCTTCTCCTGGTCTGCTTTACGAGTGTGAATCCTATGGAAACTGAAGGACCTGATCGGAAGGGCCTGATCCAGAGGGCCAGTGAGGGATGAAATGAGGATTTTCAAGATCTCTGATATACTTGTCCTCCTCATAGCTTCGATTGAAAATGATGTGACAGCAGAGCTGATGGATTATGGCTGCATTGCTGGCCACCACCTTTCTCTCCCTAGGTTTAGATGGGTAAATCTCTGAGTGAGTGCTTCTCCCATGCTGGACTATAGCAGGAGGCAAGTGCAGTCAGATTTTGTGTGAATTCAGCTAACCCACATCCTGATCCTTTGCAGTGCTGCCAAGCTCCTGGAGAAGAGCCCGTTCTCCGTCGGCACCCCAAGCCCCCTGCTCCCCTCACCAGCCAGCCTGCAGCTGGCCCAGCTCCAGGCGCAGCTCACGCTGCACAGGCTGAAGTTGGCTCAGACCGCCGTCACCAACAACCCGGCTGCTGCCACCGTCCTCAATCAGGTGCTCTCCAAAGTGGCCATGTCCCAGCCGCTCTTCAACCAGCTGAGGCACCCCTCTGTGATGAGTGCCCCTCCAGGACACACTGCTGGTGGCCCTCCACCAGGGCCTGGCATCGCTAGCGCGAGGTTCCCCTCCGGCGGCATCGCCTTCCCTGCACAGAGCCCGGCTTTGGCTGCACCAGGGGGCAGCCTGGGGCCCGTGCAGGCCCAGGCCCCCAACGCCATTGTCATGAGTCCCTTTGGAGGCGTCATGGCTCCCACCTCCAGTCAGCAGCCCGTGGTCGTTGGACTCAACAAGGTGGGCCCCTCAGCCGCTGCTGCTGCAGGGGGATTTTATGAGTACAACAAGCAAAATGTCACTGCCTCACAAGGCTATGCCTCGGAGGGGGATCAGCCCAGCTTCCCCTCAGCAGCAGGGGCTCGCTACGAGGGGCCCTTCGGTGCTGCCGGCCCGCTGAAGCACGACGCGCCGGCGGGGTTCCAGAAGGAGACCTTCGGGGCCTTCCCCAGCGACCCGCACGCCAGTGCTCATCCGAAAGGAGATCCCGGCCCCGTCTTACATGGCACAGGTACAAGCAATCAGTGGGAAAATATCCCTAATTTCTCCAGCCAAAACAAGCCTGATCTCCTGCCCAGTGACAGCATGTGGCCATCAGCAAGCCAGCAGCCGTATGAAATAAGAAACGAGCTGTACAACCCCGAAGAACCGACACCCGACACAAAGTTTAGCACGGCGGCTGCCCCGGCGTTCGGCAGGCTCAACAATAGCAAGCAGAGCTTCGGCAGCCCCCGGCTGAGGCAGAATGAGGAGCTGAGTGCCGGCGCGCCCGACCTGCCCATGCGCTCGCTGCAGCCCCACGAGCTGAACGACTTCCATGGCGTGGCTCCCCTGCACTTCCCCCACGTCTGCACCCTCTGTGACAAGAAGATCTTTGATCTGAAGGTGAGTGATTTTAATGCACCCAGGGGCACGGCTCACACCCGTGACGTTCGAAGGGGTCTCCCTGTCTGTCTGTCTGGTGATTTATGTGGCTGCCTGTCCGGCCCCTAGCGTAGCTGTGTCCATCAGCCACTCATGGCTTGGAGCACTGTAAATCTGTTTTGTGGAAACTACCGGAGTTTCAAGATGTTTTTGTTCCACATTGCACTGTGAAAATGTGAAGGAGAGCATGTGTGTGTGCAGCAGTCTGTCACTGGGAGATTACGGGCCTGGCGTGAGAAATGCCAGACCCAGGCTCACGTTGTTCTCATCGCTGATGGGTGCAAATCAAGGGGGGGAGGGGCTTAAACCCAACCCCCCCTTCTCCAGCCAGTATTGTAATTGCACATTTGCAGTTTCATCTGGCTGTCTCTCTGTGTTTCTGATCCCAAAGCGTTCCTGATAAAGGCTTTGTGGAAACTTCCTTAAACAAAATAGCACTTTTCCATAGAAATACTTTGATAATTTCTCTGTTGGAATGTCCTTCGCTTTCTAGTAACTCAAAAAAAAGAAAAAAATAGGACTCATTGTCCCAGTGTCTTTGACCTGGAAGAAAGAAGCTACTCAGCATATGGGGTGCGGACCAGGCTCCTTGTTCTTATCTGCCATGGGCCCAACCAGCTTTTCTTTTCTTGACCACATTTGTACTGCCAAAGGAGCCCAAATTCGAACTCAATCTTGGGCAGAAACTTCCTGGTTGTACAGAGAGCCTGTGTTGCTAGATCACCTTATAGGCCAGCTCTGGAGAGAGCCACATACGTGGCTCTGAGCCCCACTGCTGCCCACGGGCTCTGCCTGGCTTAGTTCTGCCCGCCAGGTGAGCCCAGTTGCACGGGTCCTTGTGGCCTTTCCCATCACATTGCAGGATCTAATTGCAAGGGCATGTGTTTTTGTGCTGATGGTGGCCTGACAAAAATATTGCAACGGCATGAGTGTACAAAGGAAGGTGGCCAGCAAATGAAATAGTGCCTGATATGTACACGCCCTGTGGCTTTGGGATATTTGAATATGGTTGCTCTTTCATGTTTCCCTTTTACTCTTTGAGCAGCTGCTTGCAAGAGGTTTTGCTATGGTTACTGCAACTACAGGAGTGGTCTGAACTAGCCCCCATCTAGGGCATGCTGGACACTTGTTTTTTTCATTAAACATTTTAAAAGAGTGCAGTAATTGTAATTACAGTGAGTTTCAGTTGGTCTGTTTATTAGTGTTTATTAAACTGCCTCATTTGGTTCATAGAAATGTAAATAGCTAAATGCACAAATGTGCAAATGTGTTCATCTACTGAAATGAGCTATCACTGTGTGATGAGCACCCTCTTTATGGACACTGCAGGAGTTGAGGATGCTCAGAGCCTTTCAGGATGAGCTTTTCCGATAGAACAAATTAACTCATTCAATAGAAGTAAACATACAGAATTTAAAAACTGATACAGAGAAGCTGCCCATTTGTAAAGTAACTGGTAATTGATCCTACAAATAACAAATCAGTAAATGCATTGGATAAAAGTACACTTGGCTCCAGAATCACAGTTTGATCTTCAGCATCTCAGTTTTGACTTTTAGACTTTTAGACCTTAGACTTAAGGTAAACTGAATGGAGAAGCAGTCTCTCATAAATTTGTCTCAGGATTTTTCCTGTGCTCATCATCTCTTTGTTTCAACATAGGACTGGGATCAGCACGTAAAGGGAACTCTTCACATCCAAAAATGTATGGCTTTTTCAGATAAGTAAGTATTATTTCAGAGACAGTCTTCCGACTGAATTTCTAATAGAGCATCCCTTACTTCAGTGGCTTTGTATCAGGAATTTACTGTCTAATAATTAGGCTTTAATGTTTATGGCACACTGTGCATGCTCCTAAAGTTGTTTTTTTCTTTTCCAGCACTGGTATCCGGTGTGTGTTAAGTTCAGCAGATGGAACATTGCATTTATCACCAAATAATGCAGCAGTTTTCAATCCATCTAGTATTGAAGGTGAATGGTTGCATGTGCAATAATTAAAAAACTTTTATTTCAATGTAAGGGGAAGTCAGTCTCTGGGGAAAAGTGGACATTTCAAATGACATATGGTACAAGTTTCCAAGGAAAATGGTTTATAGACATTGTATACAGAAAGATGTAGAAGGCAAGGCTGCCTTTCAAAGTGTAAATTTATTTTTCTTTCAAACAGTTAGTTGTTTTCACAGTACAACAAAGCAGTGTCTAATTGGGTGTAGAAACTATGAAATTAATTGTTATGTAAATGGAGCATTGCTTACTGAATCAAAATAATAATGTGAGTCAAGGTTTTCACGAAATGTGTGTAATCCGTTATTTAGATTATCCTCCAAACGTCGCTTCATCTTTTATCACTACGTCAGCAAGATCCTTTGGCCAGCCAGGTGCTACATTTTCTTCTCTTCCATCAGGGGTAAGAGTGAGTATCTAAGCAACTCGATCTCCGTGTCGAGGCTCTTACAGAAGTCACTTCTCCTTACTGGAATTAAAAATGTGTTGGTTTAAGGCTTCATTTTAGGCAATGATGTGAACATTCAGTCTGTCATTTAAACTTACCTGCAGCTCTTTAATGCTTTTGATTTTGGTCAAATCAGAACTTGATTTTTTTTTTTCAGTGCTGGAAGTTGTTTGCTTGTTAGAAAGATTTGGGGAGGGTGATAGATTGCTTTGTGTGTATTCCTTAGATTTCCTCCCATATTCTGAGCCCCTTTGACACAGGAAAATCAGCTTTAGCTAGGAATGAAAAATTGGATTAATTTTTACTTACTGTAAGCATTGATCCCAGTGAGAAGCCTTCCATCTCTCCAGTTATTTATCTGTAACAATCACTCTGCCTCTCCCATTCTGGGGTCCTTCTCCCAGGTAGCAGTGGTGGCGAGTGACTGAAAAGACAGTGGCTGCAGCTTCACTAATGCTTGTTTGCCTGAGGCGTCCCACTTCAATTCATTATACTGGACTAGCTTTTTCTTAGTTTATTTTAGTGCACTACTTATATTGTCTGCTGCCACTGGTAACCTTTCAACAAGTTTGCTTCAGTATACAATATTCTGTGGTTTCAGTTTGTTTTTCCCCTAGTATTTAGCACAGGTCCCCAGTTGTATTCCTTTAGCATGCACTTGCATTACCATCCCAACAAGCAAAAAGTGCCAGAAAAAATATCTGGCATTAAAAGTGGTTCTTAAACTGACAAAACAAAAAGATTTTAAAAAAAAAGGAAAAAAGGCAAGAAAAAACAAATCATATGCATAATAGAAATACAAAGATGTTAGGGTTAAAATGAAGCTCAACATATATAAGAAAGCTATGATTAGAGTTGGAAACATCGAGGAGTAATGTTAGGTCGTTCATAGAATAGCAGCAGTAATCCAGGGGTTCAAGTTTTCACCTTGTTAGCTTTTATGTATATATCCTGATGTCGTCTCAGACACTCCGGAAAGCCAGGACGAGTTGTGTCCCCGTGCCACTCCAGTTCACATCAGGCATTGCCTACAGAAACATCACCCAGATTTGTTTAATCCAATCAATTTTCTGCTATGGGGTTTTGCTATGACAGGGGTTATTGGAAGGGATTTTAGCTTCTGCCTGTCACAGACACCACATGTGCAGGGCAGCAAAGAGCAGAGCTGCTTGTGATGGCTGCCTCCAAGGTCAAAGGTGGAGTAGCGGCGGCTGTGGAGGAATGTTCCTTTTCATCATGTCTGTCAACCTCACAACAAATGAAATTACTGCTAATACCAGTATCGTTTCTCCTCAGAATCTGTCACTATTTATCATCTAAGCTGCCTGCAGAAGTCCTTCTTCTGAATGACCTGCAGTACTAAGAGAGATAAAAGAACCAATAACTTGGGTTTTCCTGAGCAATCTAAATTCCCCCTTTTTTTTTTCCAGAAGCTCATGAGGTGGTCAGGGAGCTGTATTAGAGGCATTAAATTTGAGTTTACCAGCTGTCATTCACCCCACAACCCAGGTGGTTCATAATTTATTACACCTTTGCACAGCAGTATTTACTTTCAGCTAAGCTGCTGCCATTTAACCGAGCAGTGGGAGATTATACTTGACCCTGCATGTAATCATAAACAAAGTGTTCAGATTTCTGGAAGAGCTTGGTGCATGCTCTCTGTCTGCAAATAACTCTGTCCCTCTTCAAAAGGCAAATCCAGTGCTACAGTCTTCACTCAGGCATGGAAAGCCATTAGCAGTGGAAGGGTGGGACTGTCAGTTCTTATTGTCTTTAGAAAAGATTCATGAAAAGCTTAAGAAAAAGATAAAGAATTGGAAAAGTAAGAAATCCCAAAAATGGGGAGGAAAAAATGATGCAATAAAAAATGATAGAATTAGATTGATGAAATAACATGGCAAACTGCATGACGTGCATTTCACTGTTATGCGTCAAATAATTTATTCAACAAATTATTTATTGAACAAACTGTTTTTTAATAGTTGTCCAGCTGCACTGGTAAGCCCCTGTAGACATCAGTTGCAAGGAAAGTTAACTTGTCTGACTGAAGTCTGACTGAAAATTACACTCCACACGTGACACACCACAGCTCCTTTAACTTCCAGAGTGTGGATACAGACGTATATTCCTTTTCTGGCTGTGTTTTACAGCTCGTTTAGTGAATGGATCAAGTTTAACTTCAATCAGCTGACAAGAATATTGTCTGGTACAGCTCACCCAATCCTGGTATGAGTGTTTGACCACTTCTTAATCGTGAATTGTAGCAGATTTATGACATGGCATTTCAATTCAAACCATTGCCAATTTTGGGGAGGTGGTAATGTCTTAGGGTCATCTGATTTAATGAACTGCTGAGTTCATGTCTGAATGTGGGCCCTGTAGCCTAGGTAGGGGACAGCTAAGTCTTTCTAGTCCTATATATGCTTAACATTTGATCTGTTAACAGATCTGACAAAACAAACAGAAGGCGCCAGGTGACCTGAGGTGTTCCTATGCTGGGACTGTATTTGCTGTCAGGAACGTTTCTTTTTCCCCTGATAGTTGTAGGCTGTGTTCTCCTATCACATGCTATGTGCTGCCTTGCCAGATGCACTCAGCCATCACTACTTTTCTATTCAAGTGGAGTTGAGTTGCTCCATCTTATTCAGGGTCAGGTCTGTGCTATTTTTCTGCTAGATAAAATACCTTTCCTCTGGACTGTGGCACTTGTTTGATTTTCCTTATGCACCTGGGCAGTCTCTGTGAGATACAAGCTGAATAGCAGACTTCTGTATGATGCAGGGTCTTACTGCAGCAAAACCACACAGACAGTTAAGTGATAAAGCCTGGAGAGAAGGTAACGGGATGGAGGTGCAAACAAGATAACATTAGCTCGGTAACTTGTGAACTTGCTGACAAGCCAAACATTTGTGATTGCTCTGGTGAATTTGATCCCATGAGGTTATGTGATTTGCATCTTCCCTTGAATGGCACGATTTTAGCTGAAGGTAGAGTTACTTCTTCCATAAAACCCTAACGGCGGAAGTCATAAACAGGGAAGTATTCTGGGAAGACTTAATCCTGTGTGAGCAATGTTTTACGTGTCATTAGCTGAGGTAAATTACGTTTCTCTCTCAGTATACGCTGATGTCTGTTTGCATGAGGAGTGTAGACAGTTCTTTCCACATCAGGGAGACAGGCAGCTCTTTGGGAACTGCCCCAGCACTCCAAAATAGACTTTGGGAAGTGACTGCCACACCAGCAGCATGTGCCCATGCCAGTCCAGTTTGGGACCTCTGCCTCTTTGCATGTCCAGTGGTCAGCATGTTCCCAAGAAAAATGTCCCTCCTACTGTGTGCTGTTGCAAGGAGAGGGGAAAGTGAGTAGGTTTTCCAGCCTGACATACAGCTGTGGTCCTCCTGCAGACTGAACAAAGCTGCATTTACCCCCAGCCCAATCTGTTCCATGAGGGCAGAAGGAGGGTTTGAATTCAGTCCCTGCTATCCTGAACACCTCTGTAGTCCCTTAAACTGCTTTCTAATATCCATAAATCCAGCAGGGACCGCAGTGAACATCTGAAAATAATCTTTTTTTTTTTTTTTTTTTTGAATTGCTAGCCAATTATTTCTTAAGGGCTTTTCACTCAGCAACACTATGCAGTGCCATTGTGTGTGGGGAAGGCACAGAGCCATCAGTGGGACAGGCAGATGCAGAAGGACAGGGGAAGGCAGCGTGACTTGGCAGAGGAGCCTTGGGGCTGGCTGGTGTACCAGACAGGTACCGGGCCTGCAGGGAGCTTATTGGAGTGACCAAGGCCTCCCTGTTGCACAGACACCTCTGAGCACTGAGGGACCTCCAAACTCTCTCTGGTGCTGGGTATAGCACAGGATACCTGTGCCTGTGGCAGCCCAGCCCTCTGCTGGGACGTGCCAGGGGCCTGGAGTCCTTGACTCTGTTAGGTTTGACATGGCAAGTTACCTTCTGCAGCCATACCACTAATCCAGTTTGAACTAGAGCATCTCTGCTAGTAATCCTCTCAGGACTTTGTCATGTCCAGGAATGGGGACTCCACTGCAAGCCACGCTTCAGTTAAAAATATGAGTGGGAAGGAAAATGTTTTACTCAGGATTTTAAAATGCAAGGTTTTAAATAAAGATATTTGTCCTTAATAATGGGTGCAGAGCAGAACATGTCAATTTTTTTTTGCAGAAATGTAAGGTATTACCTAGTGGTTGGTAGATCTAAGATAAAAACATGGTTTTGAGTTGGGTTTTTTTCCAGTTTCCCCAGAGAAAATCTACATTGGGTCGAGTTGTTCACATCTGCAACCTCCCCGAGGGAAGCTGCACAGAGAATGATGTCATTAACCTGGGCCTTCCGTTTGGGAAGGTCACCAACTATATCCTCATGAAATCCACTAATCAGGTACTGTGCACTTGGAGTCACCAGCATTGGCGTGAATGGCCATAAAGGCACATTGACATGCTCAAGGAACACTGTGCCCATACAGGGGCACTGACACCTCACTGCTTTTTAACCTGCACTGTGTTGTAGTGGAGCTCTGTCTTGAGGGTGATTTTAGACCCAAGGACGTTATGTCTGCCAGCGGTGGTGGACTTGGGAGACTGGAAAATCTTCTCTCATACCCACTGCAGACAGTGCAGAGGGATGTGGAATCCACGCCAGTGAGCAATGTCTGGGACTGTAACATTTCAAAATGCAGTCAATGTGCAGTAGTTTTTTTTTCCCTTGGCCAGTTAAACTGCTGTTACATCAAAGGGAATTTTTCATGCAAATAGAAGTGCTGCTTAACATTGTCCTATTTTTTCTTTTGGTTTTGTTCTGGCTGCTCGTGCTCTTTTATCTCAATCCCTTGCAATTGTGCAAGACGCAGCTGACAGCCCCAGGAGCGGTGCATGCTGCAGCTTGGCAGTTCTGCATCCTGTCAGCAGCTGACCATGCTGTAGAAGCCCCAGTGAGGAGGTGGGGAAAAGGTATTTTTTTCATATACCAAGAAAGACTGGTTTCCAGTTGTTTGTTTTTTAACTGGCTTCTAAAGTTGCGTATCAGCTTTCATAGCTGGGTTGAAACCATTGTTTTTAGTTAGCAAGAGGCTGAGCAGTCACCCTAGTGTCACTATTTCAGCTCCAGGGCTGGAGAGCTATCCGCTTCTCTACTGTCAGGACATTTTGCATGAGAAGAATCCAAAGAAAATGATTGTGCTGCCTTTTCTCTTACACTTTGTTTCTTAATTATGTAGTAGATTTTAAAGCTCTCCCCGTTTGTGCTAGGCCTTTCTGGAAATGGCTTACAGTGAAGCAGCACAAGCCATGGTGCAGTACTACAAAGAAAAACCTGCTATGATAAACGATGACAAGTTACTTATTAGGATGTCTAAAAGATACAAGGAGTTGCAGCTGAAGGTAAGATCAGATTCCTGATCAGAATTCATGAGTTTCCATAGCATGTCCATGAGAATACGCTTAAAAATCTTTGCTGATTACTGTTTTCTAATTAATGTTTTAATACTGTGGAAAAAGAAATGAAGAAAGACAAATTAATGAATGTATGTTAGTGATCTTTTATACTTAGCTGTTTGTTCTCGTTTGAAATTTTAATTCTTCGAGTTAAAATTCCCATCACAGAGAACTCCCATTCTCTGGTTCTCTCATATCATTATTTCAAAAATCCTTTCCAAGCGTCCTCCTGAGTAGGCTACCCACACTGCTTGGTTTAACTACGGTATGAAACACAGCGCTGTGTAAGATCCTACATGTCAGCAAAAGTAAGAGAGTGCCATCTTTTTAGGCAGGCATTAAGCCTGAGGCAGTGCTTTTTCACTGCTTGCATGCTTGAGCCATAATACAGTCTCTATACTGAGCAGTGATGGCAGGGCTGAACATCATCCTGATAAGCTTTTCTTTCTTGAGAATTACCTAACCTGAAAATAAGATTTTTTACATACAATCAGAACAGAGCAATGTTTGGTCTTTGTGGACTTCCTGTAGACTTTCTCTGACACTTTTGATGTGAGCATCTGAGTGATCTCCAAAAATCAGTACTCTCGAGAGCATATTTATGGGAGCTTATGTTCTGCTGTACGTAACGCTACGGGAATAGGGTTTTATCATGTAGCCTTGGACTGGAACCAGTGGTGCAGAGCTGAAAAAGCTTTATATTATATTATCCAACACAGCACAAAATAATTTTATAAAATAACTCTGTAATGTTCCAAGTTAAGAGGCCTTTTATGAGCATTAAGGGAAAACAAGAGGAGACTTGAAGGAGTTGCTGCTCCATAAATCAGGGACCAGGGTATACTTTCGTACTGTGGTGTTGTGAGGCATGGAGGAGTAAGGTGGTGGAGACTGTGCATCTTAACATGAAGGCTGAACTGGACTGACCCAGGAGAGTGTGGGAGTTTGCCTAGATTTCAGGAAGACTGTCAGCAGTTCCAATGGCAGTTTCTCAGGTCATTGAATTGTTTTTCTCTTCATGAGCAAAAACCTTTTGTCTTTGTTAAAAACAAACAAATGAATGAAAGTACAGAAATATGAAAGGGGGAACATGCATGAGTTACTTACCACTATGAACTGCTCTGAGTTCCTGCATGATTATGTTGCTCAGTTGTGCATGCTCAAAGTGTCTGATGAATTGCACAGACTCCAGCCTGGAGCATAGCATCTTTTGTAGGTGATCTTGAATCTCAAGTAATCAACAGTTCTTGCACACATTTTTCTTGCACTTAGCTTCTCTGGAGCTCTTGTGTCTGAACATAGTCTTTTAGAGCCATATTCTACTATGGAAAGAAGGCAGTTCGTTCCTTGGGTGATAGGCTGATAGGCTTGGGTGATAGGGTGATATCACTTTAGTTAGTTTATTTAGTTCAGGTATTAGAAAAAGTGTCTGTTTTGTTTCCTCTTATATCCAGTTCCTAGAATATACACTGCAGTGAATGTGCATCAGGGAAGTACAAGCTGGTTTTCAGAGCCAAGTTTCCAGAAGCCAAGTATGAGCAGATAGTGCTACAAGCAAGTTTTCCATTTGTATCATTTTACTGCTTTGATCATGCTATTGAGATACCAGTTGCAGAAAAGACTGTAACCAGAACACTGAAACCAAATATTTCTCATAAGTAGTGTAACGGAATGATGCATGCGTGCTTCTTAAAAGGCAAATCATATGCAACAGCTTGGAGAGTGGTGCAGCAAGCTAAACTGTGTCTTTGTCTTATTTAGAAACCAGGTAAGAACGTGGCTGCTATCATCCAGGACATCCACTCACAGAGGGAGAGGGACCTGCTGCGTGAAGCAGACAGGTAACGTTTCTGTGACATTGAAAAGACTGCAAGCCAGCAGGCAGAATAAGCATGATCTGTGTGCCTCCCTCACTTATCTCATTTGCTTTCTTTCTTAGAATTTCATTTCCAATCACTGTAGAAATATAAGTGGGTGCAAGAGTAAGGGCAGAACCTATAATGTAATGAGATCAAATGTAAACTGCACTTGTTAGGGAGATAAATGAACTCTTTACTACTGATGATGATGACTCAGAAAATATGCTTGACATGTGAAGAACACACAAATGATGCTATTCCCCTCTCCACCCTCTTGAATGAAAAGCATAAAGGCTGAGGTTGCTGTGAGACTGGAGAGAAAGAGGAAATGTATTTTGGTGTATTTCTGATATGACTGGCTTCATGAGGACTTTCTGGACCTTCCAGCAAAACTGGAGAGGAATCAGAGTCTTAAAACATGTATTTTAAATAGTTGATCATCTTTGTTTTTGTCTCAGAGATGCCCTAAATGGGTGAGTAGTAAGGGTGCTAACACTACTAGGGTTATTGCAAGGGTGTCAACATATAAGGTTTTAACATTAAACCCTCATGAGATGCTTTTAAGAACGAATGAACATATTCTAGGCAGATCTGTGGGGATGTAGTTAAGCTCTGTGGATATGACACTGCCCTTCCTCCCGTTCAGTGTGCGTGCGGCTGTGCAGTGCATGGCTGTGACAGGCCTGGGGTCTCAGGTGCGCAGGCACCAGGGTAGGCCCAGCGTGTTTCCAGTGCACGAGAACTGGGCAGACCAGTGTGGGTCAGCCAGTTACAGCTGCCTTTTCCCTCTGCAGCAGGTATGGCACAGAGAGGCCCCGCTCTCGCAGCCCCATAAGCCGCTCCTTGTCGCCCCGATCCCACACTCCCAGCTTTACTTCCTGCAGTTCACCCCACAGCCCGATGGGGACCAGCAGGACCGACTGGGGAAATGGAAGAGAGTCGTGGGATCAGTCCCCGTATTCTCGACGGGAGGAGGAAAGAGACAGCAGAGAATGGCGAGAGAATGGGGATGAGAAGAGGGACAGGACTGACATGTGGGTACACGAGAGGAAACATTATTCCCGACAGCTGGACAAATTTGATTTGGATGAACGGATTGAAGGAGGCAGAGGGCACAGAGAAAAATATTTAAGGAGTGGTTCTCCTGGCTCCCTCCACCCTTCATCTGGCTACAAAAGCAGGGAAGATGACTATTACCGGAAAGCCTCTAAGTCAAAATCTGACAAATTTCAGAGGCAGCTTCAGGAGTTTTCTGGGAGATCTAAGAGAAAGGAAGAGGCAAAGTCAAGGGAACGCAGGCATTCTTACAGTGAAGACACTGCCAGGGAGGAGATGGCTGAACAGAAGCATAGCAAAGTCTCTGAGAGCTCCAGGCAGAAACAAAGCGATAAGAATAAAGCAAAAAAAGCTGAAAAAGACCAAGAGGAAGATGCTGTTGCTGAAGGCAGTGATGCGAAGGAAACCAAACCTCCTGAGAATAAGGTAAATAGAGATTCCAAACTGTACATAAGATAAAAGTAAATGCTGATGTAATGTGTGTCCCGAAATACTTTAGATTAGTATGTTTTGGGTAATATGCAATGCTTTGCCACGATGGGGTTAGGAATACAGCTATGGTCTATAGTCCTGGAATAGATCTTAGGAGGTTACCTCATCCAGGTCTTTGTCCAGATCTGTGCAAATCTATTACTCCATTGTAGTGTTAAGTACAATGTATGTTGTCGTTAAGTACAGTGTATGTTGTCTTTCACTGCCATGCATAGAACCTCTGGGTAACCAGTGAGGGGAAGGGGACAGACAGCTGAAAACAAACCCAAATGAACATCCGCTGTTTGCATGCAGGGGCAATCGGTCTACTGTTCTCTCTTCCAAACCTGTGCTAAACCCCTTACAGCTGCTCTCTCTGTATCATTACCTTCTTCTGCTGCCCATGATGTAGATCAAGTTATCTAGGAATTAGGTAGTATTTTACAGGGATGCACAATATATATGATTATCCTGCTATTGCTATAGGTTGTTATACTGCTAAAATGGGGAATGAACTTTTAATGAGGAACATTTTCTTTTGGTCAGCTCAGTGTCTATTAAATGTGAGATCATTTGCAGTGGGAATAATTCACATCACTCCTTTCAGTGTGCTGGCAGGAATCTCTTCCCGTGGTAGAACCACTGAATCAGCTCACTTGTAACGTTATGGCAGCTCCGGAGAAATACTCCCAGTTGGTGAAGTGGTACCATTTGTGGGTTTGATCCTCTGCTAGGAAAGAGTGGACAGGGAACAACACATCAGGATGCCTCATTTGTCCCAGTACAGCCTGTGATTACATTCCCTCCCTACAGGGATCTTATTACTGGCTTGTGGCCACCCTGCCACCCCCAGCCCTCTGGTGCTACATGGCCTCCACCCACCCAGCAGGGACGCTGCTGCAGGAGGCTGCAGAGCTGCCTTGCTGACTAGGAGTCTCTCTCTAGCTTGTGACTTTGTGTTGCCAGGGCTGTCTTTGGCTGCTTTTAGCTGATCTTTGCATTTGTTCTTTTTGTGTGGAGGCAAGGTTGGTGGAAATCTCTAGATCTTGTAACTCAGCTAGTCTCTGTAACAGACAGCAGCCCTACCTCATGCCATGGAAATATCTTTGTAACTACCTTTTGTCATCTTTCTCCTGTGGCTGATACTTCACTGTGATGGATGGTTCTTTGGGAGATTTCTTTCACTTACAGAAATGTCCGACAGCTTTCTGAATCATCAGTGTTGCACACCCCTCTGCATGTTTTTCCAAGTCATTTTAAACTGGCTTTGTAAAAGGCACGCCTCTCCAGGGACTACTGCTAATAATGTACTTTAAAGGAAAGAAATAGGTCTGAATGCTCTTGAACTCATGCCTTTGCTCCACCCCTCTTTTAATAAGTGCCAGGTAATACTGTGGTTTTGTTCTTCCAAAGTATGAACAGAGCAAGCAGTCACATTCTTGACTGATCCTGCATCAATAAACAAAACAGTTAACATCCTTTGTAGGGTTTTAACACTGCTGGTCTCTTTACCACGTCTGAGCCAATGTAACAGATGTGGGCAGAGAACAGGGGAATGGAGGCTGGAAATTTCAGTGAATTCACGTTCTTCTCCACCTGTCTTCTAGTCAACTCTATGATATAAATTAAAGGTCTCTAATTTTGTTTCAATTTCTTTCATAATTCTTATTTGTGCAGCTTTGCTAATGGAATCCAATTCTTGGGTCTTTTCCCACAGTCCAGTTGACTTGCATAAACATTAGGAATAAGGAATGTGACCTTGTGAGTGACTTTGCTTCCCAAAACCCAAAATAGAAACATAATAGAGCACCACTGTGTATTGCTACACGTGTATATATTGTATTTATTTTAGCTTGGTAAAGAGGAGCAAGATCCAGAGAAGAGCTCGCCTTCGGCTGATAAACAAGGAAGAGAATCTGGAGAGATTCTGGAAAACACAAGAAGAGAGAAGGTTGGTGACATGTTGTTGGTACAGCTTCCGTGATAAAATAAGTGAAAACCCAGGTTTAGTAGTACATTCTCCCAGCTTAAGCAAGCCCCATGGAAGGGCATGTAGAGGGGTACGGAAGGGGGGTGTCTAAATTAACTTGCCTCATCTTGACCTTTTCCTGAAGTCTCCAGAACTCTTTTTTTAGTTGCTCTTTGCCCATGTACATTGCTTCACATGCATAGCCTTTGGCACTGACAACTGTAATGTATGCCCAAGTGAACCATGTAACTTTGTGAACCGTGCCCAAAAATAGGAGATGCAGTCAGTTAGTGGAGAAGGAGGGGACTAATGATGAAAACTTTTCAAAACTTTGGCCTTAGATGGACTACAGATAGTAGCCTCTTCTGATTGTTTCTGGTTTTAATTAAATAGTGTCTTTACAGCAACCCTTCTGCAGTCGAGGACAGCAATGTCCTTGGAATTCCTCCAGCTTCATATCTGTAGGGTCATGAGTTGATGGTCAGATATGGAAGCTAGTGATATCTGTTGCTGTAGGAAACTGATCTCCTGGCAAGAACAGCGTCAACTCCCAGAGTTTTTTTTGCTGTTTTAGGATTCTAGGAGGGGAAATGTGGGAATGGCCAAAGAGGAGGAGAATATGGATTATTAATAGATCATGTGCTCATGATGATTCTGAGAGTTGAAATCTAAACTGCACCAACTATGTATTAAAAGGAACATATGCGTTATAATTCTGATACTTCTAAATTCCAGTGCTAGTGTCTGAACACCCTACATGTCTTTATAGGCATGTTTTCTTTATATACGTATAATTGTATATGTAAAGTACTTCAGATTGTAAATCTTGGAGTATAACTGTAAAACTGAATCTTCTTATGGTCTAGGCCAACCTCTACCAACACAGTCCCTGGCAGAGGGCTCTTGCTGGTGGAAGGAAATGACTACAGAAGGTAGCCACATTTTCCCAGTCATCGTAGGAATGTAAAGGAGCTAATCCAGCAAAGTCGAAGCCACAGGGGCTAGATTGGAGTTCAGTATATTCTCATTGTAGTGCCTATTTCTGGCTGCTCTGGAACAGAAGTAGAAGAAGGGGAGAGGTTAGTTTCCTGGGGATCACATAGCAGAGTCTGTCTCATAATAAGATTTGACAGGCTGTGCCTTGTTCTTCTGCTTACAGAAAAGCAAGTAGGAGATTGGAGAGACTGTAATCTCCAAGGCAGTTACAGAAGCTCCCAAAAGAGAAGTGCATATTATTACTATAACAATACTACTTGTTTATGTGCATAAGGTTTAAAATCATAGCACCAAGGCATGTCATTCATTGAAACTAAAACACAAGAGGGGTTAGGCAAGGCCAAATCAAAGTTTTTCCTGGTTAGTGATGTTCTAAGCCCACTGATCTGTAATCACTGATCTCTGAAATTTGTTACATCTTTGTGACAGGACCAAGACTGGGAGAGTGGAAGTGAAATAGAAGGCGAGACCTGGTATCCTGCTAACATGGAGGAATTAGTGACAGTAGATGAAGTGGGAGAAGATGATCTAATTATGGAGCCTGATATAACTGAGCTTGAAGAAATTGTACCAGTTGATCAAAAAAGTAAAGCTACTTCAGAAATGTGTCCCTGTATGACAACCGTGTTAGAACTGAAGAACGATCATAGCCACTTAACCAGGAATGAAGACAAATTTGCCCATAAATCTTCAGAAACAAACTTCAGGTCAGCAAAGGGCAGTGTAGCTTCTAGCATCTGTCAGGATGATGAGGAGGATGATAATGATGATGCTGTAACTGAAGCATCAAGCCTAAATCTGGATCCTGAGCAGAAGCCAGAGGAGTCACAAGAAGACCAATCTGCTAAGGAGTCTGATCACCAGCAGAAGGAAGTAAAAAATGATAAAGGCTCTGACACTCATTTAGAGCCTGAAGCTCACCAAACACCTTCTGCTCAGCTGAAAGAAGAGGTTCTCCAGCTCCCTGATACATTTATAGATGATTACAAACAGATGGGATCACAAGGAGGTGAAAGCAGTGAAGTTATGGAAATGCTTGTTAAAAATGTTAGTGAAGAAACAAGACACGGAAGCCAAGAGTGTCCAGAGGGTAACTACTGTTTTTTTCTTTTCAGTCTGCAGAGAGCCTTGCATGTTTTCTCTGACAGTAGACTGAAATTTATTGCTAACAAGAGTAAATGTTGCTAATAGTATCAAGACTTGTCCTTGGAGCAGCTCAGTAAAAGAACTCCAGTGCCTTTCGCCAAGCCAGACCATTAGAGGCTCTTAGCTGAATAGTGTAAATGAAATACGATAAGCTGCTTGCAAGCTTTCTGAAAGGCATAAGCTGCTATAATTGTCATGTCAAGGTTCACTTGAGTTTAACCAAGCCCTTTCAGTGCTCTGCTAAATTTATTTTGAATTGTCAATGAAATGAGTGACAGTCTCTGAAGGTCAAGAGAAAAGTATCTGTAATGTCTGGCTGGCTCCTGGACAAGGTGGGTATTCTTACACACTGTACTGAGGCATTGGTAACGTGGAAATCATTTGTAGATTTACTTTGCAGTCCCTGTTCACACAAATATGTGCCTTTCGTCAAGACTTGCCTTATCATCTCCTCTTATCTACTGCATGATGCCTTTAATACATCTGATAGGACATGTTGTGGGGTGGTGCCAATAAATGTAATCAGAGATGTCTATTAATATTTTACTGCCAGGAAAAAAAGAGATCTTGAGTGTCTGAAATTGAATTTGGTTCCTTGTCACACTTTCAAATGAAACTTGAACGAATGTGTTGTGCATAAGCAGAAGAAGTGGAAAACAAAATAGACTATATAGGCCAGGAATGCTCTTCTTTGGTTGCTACAGGAGCCCGTGTGATGGAGAAGGGTTTGTCAACAGAAGTTGCTGGAAGTTTTAAGAGTACCATTTTCTGCAAGGAAAATGCTGGAACATTTAGTGTGAATGTCTAGTCTTGAACTAGCTTTTCCCTCCAGGACAGATTTGAAACTTGCTCACCTTTTAGTATTTGCCTGTCTGGCCTGATGACAGCTTTTCTGGGCTTTGCATATTTGGAGATAATGCTGCCATGCAAACTTCCTGGGACTGGGGATGGCAAGGTTGGCGCTCCTGGCTGCCCACTTCATGGGCATCCAGCTCCAGGCACAGAGGCTTTTTGGTGTTTTCAGCATCTCAGCCTTCAACTTGCCAGCAGGGAACCTGGAAATTCCAGGAGAGCTTTTGTGTACCAGATTTCTGCCATGGATTTGAAATCAGCTGTGCTAGGCTCTCTGCAAATGCAGCTGTCAGCTCAGAAGCTCAGAAATCAGTTCAGGCAAGACTTAAGTTGTCAGAAAGGCCCTGGGTGTTTGAAGAATACCCAACTGAAGATCTTTGGCTTTTTTTAGGGTTTCTTCTGCACATTTGGAAATGTCGGATGGTCTAAAAATTCACTTGCAAGTCAACCAGTCAGGATTTCTTATCATTTCCTTTTAAATCAAGTGATAAGTACATTTAAAATAATGAAGAAAAATTCATTTTCATAACCATAAATTGCAGAACTTTGAACTACAGACTTGAAAGGCAGGAAGGGCTTGGTTTGGTCAAAAATTTGTTTTATGAGAATATTTAGTCCTTATCTAGGTGAAAATTGTAATGCAGTGAAAACTTCGTCAGGGCAAGGGAAGCAGTTCCTTGATGTAAGAACTGAAGAATCATGTCAATTTACCTGTAATTTTGTTGCTCTGTCGGGGAAAAAAGAAACAACAAACTTTTTTTCTTAAATAAAAGCAATTAACATATTGGGAAGGGACAGCATCTGTTCTTTTGATTGGCTTTATCCACCTCAGCAAATCAATCCACTGTTTTCCACACTTTCACCTCCTGTCTGTGTCCGTTTACATTGGTAGATAGGAACCAATCCTCCCCTTCTTGGCCAGAAGCCAAAATCTTCCAATGGCCATAAAGCAGAACCCATCCCTTGGGGAGCTGAGGATGGGAGAAGAGTGGCTCCAGGAAGAAGACAGCAGCAGTGCCACTGGGGTCCTGCTGCAGGAGGGTTTGCTCTGCTCATGCAGCTCCTGTGCGGCCTGGGGAGCTGCTCCCAGCAGGTGCTGCTGCCGTGTGCCAGCCCAGCCCCATCCCTGGCCATGCAGTGCCATAGGAGGGTACAGAGCTGCAGTCTGACCGTGCTTGTGCCAGAAGCATGTGTAATATTACTGATCTGTTTAGAGTTTAAAATATGAAAAGAAAAAACATAATGAACATGAAATGAAAAAATAGAAAAATGATCTACTGGGAGAAATAGGACTAACTGTGTCAGCTGAGGAGCACCAAGTTGGCTCTTATTTGAATGGAAAAGCATTTTTTTCCATTTTATTTCATTCATAGCTCCACCCAGAAAGGGTTTCCAAGAAGTCTACAAATGTCTTTTTAAACTAATAAACTGTTTTCATTCAATACATTTATTCATTTGTTAAGCAAATTCTAGGTACCTGGAAATGAGATCTCTTGAATACCCAGAAGTAGAGTCTAGAAGGAGGCACTCTCCGGCAGGCTGGGAACAAGAAGATGTCTTCACCGAACTCAGCATTCCCCTGGGTACGTTCAGATGCTCAGGCTGCTCCCTGCAATTCCTAGAGCTTACAACAAGATGTCACTTGAAGGCTACTTGCTATATTTACTTCTCAGAAGAGATGTGAGGAGTGAAGAACAGGGCACAGGACAGAAGGGTAGCTGTTGAAAGAAACAGGCTTTTCATTATAGACCATTGCTAATTTCTTTCACATGAACAGCAAAAGATAGCTATTAATGTCACTGATGAAATCAGTTCCCTTGACTTCTTTTACTCAAACCTGAGCCTGATGCAGGCAATCTCTGCAATAATCCAGAAGAGTAAATCAGCATGGTAGAGCCCTGTGTACCCCCACAGGCATGTTCATATTCATAAGGGAGCTGGTGAGGCTTTGGTACAAACTTTGATCAAAGTTAAGGAATCTTGAGGGGAGAAGGATCATCCAGGAAATTCCCTGGGAATTGCAGAGTTCAACTCTTATGACATATGGTATAAAAAGTACTTAGTGTTTGTCATAAAGGTTGCCCAGAGAAGTTGTGGATGAGGGGGCATCCTCATACTGAATACTTCCATACCCTGGAAGTATTCAAAGCCAGGCTGGAGGGGCTTTGGGCAGCCTGGTCTAGTGGGAAGTGTCCTTGCCCATGGCAGGGGGGTTGGAACAAGATGATCTCTGAGGTCCCTTCCAACCTGAACCATTCTATGATTCTATGATTCTAAAAGTATTGGTTATACTCTCATTATAACCGAAAGTATTTGCTGTGCTGTGTAAAGCATAAGTAAAACTGATGGTAAGTAAAACAGCTGGGAGAAGGACATCTTTCAGAGTAATCTGCGTAATGGAAGTGTGAATTTGCTGCTAGTAACTACTGCAGCTATTCCAGCCCTTGAGGTTACACAGTGAAGTTTGTAGTCAGTATTATCTGTGAGAAGGTGTATTTTTAAATATGTATAATATCTACAAGAGAAGAAGTACAAGGTGTATTTGCAACGCACAGGATTTTATAATGCAGCTCAGTATTGCAAAATGAGATGAATCAGAAAAAGTAATCCAGGATCAGTCTTCATATCTTTGTCATTTAACTAAAAAGCACTTTTTTTTTCTTGGAGAGGAAGTTTATTTGGGAGGGGAAGGTTTTCAACTGACATTTTAATGTAATACAGAATTTCTCAATAGGTGTGGAATTTGTGGTGCCTAGAACTGGGTTTTACTGCAAGCTCTGTGGACTCTTCTACACAAATGAAGAGACAGCGAAGACAAATCACTGCAGAAGTACTGTCCACTACAAAAATCTTCAGGTAAAAACACACATGAAACTATCTAATAACTAGACTATGGGGTGGATTGTGTTTAAGATAATGATGCTATGAAAAATCATTTTTTATAGTGTGGACAGAATTCAGACAAAGCGACGTTTAGATAAAACTTTTCAGTAGTTCAGATTTTAACACACTAGTTTCTTGCAGCCAGATTCCTGCAGTCAGCTTCTGGATCATAAGTAAAATGGGGCCAGGTGATAATTTTATATCTTCATACACATTTGGTCCTTGCCACCAGCACAGCAAGCAACTCAGACCTTTAGTTATCCATTGTTGAGGGTCCCAGACATTTCCATTACTGGGAGTGAGCCCAGCAGCAGCCTTTATTATTTCTTAGTTGCAGGAGCACTAATCATGCCACTTGTTTAATATTGTTTCCATTCTTATTTTGCATGAGCATAAACTCCTGCAGCATGTTTTGGCACGCAGGATTCTGTGATGCACAGGCTCTCCGAGGCGTTTCCTGTGACCTGCTGAAATCACCTCGTTGCTGCAAAACAACACAGCAGTTCAGCCACAGGGAACACCACTACTGAATAATTTCTATAAGGATATGCAGAAGCATGTAGTCACTTGTGTTGTTTCACAAGCATATCCCATCAGCACTTGATAACAGCATGAAGAGACCATGGGCGCTTGCCTTTAGACACAATTTCCTGCCTGTACCACTTCTCAGATGTACACTTGATAGTATGAGTCCCGACAGCCCAAGCATCAACTGCCTAATGCTATGGACTCATTGGAGGAGCTAGCCTTGCGTCACATCTCCTTGTGTCTGTGCCTGTGTGGAGGGTGTGTACACTGCAGAAGACACTTTTATTAGGATACTTTTAGACACTTTGGATTCTTACTAGACACTTTTATTGGAGTTCACATACTCTCAAAAAAAAAAAGCATGAAAGAACAAGACTGTCCCTTCTTTCTCTGTTCCTTCCCTCTGCCCATAGCAAATGCTGGAGCTCTGCTTTTCTTCAAGGAATAGCCATTTTTTGCTAGCTGGCTAGTAGGCAGCAGCTTTTCTGAAAACAGTTTTCTGTCAAGAGTCAAAGGATTTCTCTGGATGAATTTTCTTCTTGGGCCTCTGGCTGTCTTTGTCTGGCTGACTTTGCCTGCAGAGCTGCTGTCCTTGCTAACGACGGATCCTCTAAGTGTGAGCTTGAAGAGCAGGTGCCCAGTTTGCATGTCATTTTCTGCTTCTTTTAAGAAAATCCAGATACATTAACCAAAGGTAACACCACTCCCTACATGCCACATGTCCCATGCAAGCCCGTCCCAAAGAAACTTATGCTCAAGCAAAGATTGTGACTCCAGCCCCATGTCCCATGGGAAGAAGAGGCAATTTTCATTTTCTAAGTTATTTTGTCGAAGGCATAGAAAAAAAACGTCCAACCAAAACTGAGTCAGCATGGAAAAAACCTTTTTTTCTCCCATTAGGCATTTCCCATGACCACTGTAGTAGGTATGTAACACTGACTTGAGATAAAAGCACAAAGACCGCAAAAGCTGTTAAAATTAAATCTGTCAAATATGGTAATGAAAACATAATGTTCTGTAGAGCCTTATCTTATTAGATGGAGGAGGTAAACATCTGATAAATAACCATCCAAATTTTGCCCACTTAAATGGAAGTTCAGCAAGTTTTTGCTCTGTATTTNCCAGGCTGAACAGACCCAGCTTACTGAGCCTCTCCTCATAGGGGAGATGCTCCAGGCCCTTTATCATCTTTGTGGCCCTCCGCTGGACTCTTTCTAGGAGGTCCCTGTCTTTCTTATACAGGGGAGCCCAGAACTGGATGCAGTACTCCAGCTGAGGCCTGACCAGGGCAGAGTAGAGGGGAAGGATCACCTCCCTCGACCTGCTGGCAATACTCTTTTTAATGCACCCTAGGATCCCATTGGCCTTCTTAGCCACCATTTCTAGAACCATTTTAACTGCAGTACTGCTTAGTTATGCACTCTGCAAGAAACTTCAGTCTTCTGGTGCAATTTATTGGGGGCATCCAGCAATATAAGAACTGTGGGCTCTAACTGTATCTGAAGCTCTGGGACTGCTGCTGCAGGCTGCCATTCTGTTGTCTTGCCTACGTGACAAATACCATTGTCTGATGCCAACAACATTGTTCCAAATGCCTTCATGACTATGAGTCTTACAGTTGATTTGCTACATGTCGTCTTTCACATGACCTTCTTGGAGCCACATCCAGAATATATAGCCAATGTTTGGATTTGAACACAGAACTGAACAGTTTGTTTAACAGTTTTCTTCCAAAAGCCTCACTTAGATGATGAGTAAATTAGTCACCTTCATCTGAGTGTGGTGCCCCTCGAAGAACAGCAATCACTGAACAAATTTCAACTGTTTCTTCATCGGCCTTGCAGACTTTTTGTAATTTTACATTCTCTTCAGCTTAATAAATAGTTTCCCAGGTGGTGTTTATATTTACAATCCACTGCATTTTCCATGTCCAAAAGATCTGTCATTTGGCCTTTCCCCCTACAAGTACCACACAAAGCTGTCAGATTCATCTGGTCTAAGCTACCTTTGGCAGCTCAGTGCAGCATTTTTATCCTGTTTTCCACTGACTTTATATTCATCAAAACTTGTATTTAAAGGAAAAAAAAATCTTTTCCTAGACTTTCATTTACCTATAAATGAATTTGAATGTCTGATTTGTGAAATTCAAAACTGATGTTTGTGTTACTTGTGACAGCTGACATTAACATCAGCTACAGCTGGT
Organism: Penelope pileata; assembly: GCA_013396635.1. Taxonomy (NCBI): domain Eukaryota; kingdom Metazoa; phylum Chordata; class Aves; order Galliformes; family Cracidae; genus Penelope; species Penelope pileata. The sequence goes on along the minus strand of WBMW01004623.1, from coordinate 2,230,768 downwards.
GAATCAGCCTCAGTCTTATTTTGGTGGATAATCATTAAAACCCCAAAATGTATGGGTTATCTGATCCAACAAGTGTTAGGGATTTATTACAGTACGTGATGTACACATCACTTCTAATCTTTATGGATTCTATATCTCTGTATACCCCTGTAACGTTTACTCTGGCCTTCTGCCATGTGGAATTTTGTACCTAGGGACCACAGTCAATGGTTGTGTAATTTCTGCTGCCAAGTCTCTCTATTCAGATTAACGGGGTGCAGTCATTGTTTTGTCACAGTTATGCCTACTCTTTACCTTTACTGAGTCTGTTTCAGAGGTACCTTTTACATCCAAACTTGTACTTACCTGAGACAACCTGGCAGGCGTAACATAGTTACGCCTAGTTTCTTTAGCCCTAGTTTCTTTACATCTGTGTCCCATTCCACCTCTTCCTCGTGAATGATAAAGAGTGAACTCTGTTCTGGGGAAATCCTGCAGCTAGATAATGTCAGTAAGAGCATCTCTACATTACTATGCAGGTGTCTGTCTAGACTAGCTGCCGATGAAGAAGCTTCTTTCCATCTATTTCTAGGTCTGTTGACCTTAAATACTTTGAGCACCCTTTTCAGACCTGCATCGGTTCATCCTCTATTTCTGTTAACTAGGAGCACTCTCAGAAGGTTGGAATCCTCACTGGCCACGTCTGTACTTTCAAATCACACTGAAATGTTTTATCTTAGAGTAACACAATGAACTTAAATACTCTAGCCTGACTGCTAAATTTTGCTGATTATTGAGTTTGATTTCTCCCTTAATATAAATGTTCTTGTCCACAAGGTATATGTCAGAACAGGATGTGCTGAAAATGTAATACATATGCTTTAAATTATGACTCAGAAGCTGCATCTCCTTTCTGACACAACAGTCTTACCCTGGAATAATTTACTTGACTCAACAAAGTTAGTTCCTGCACTATAGCATACAGGAGCAGTCAGTTTGCTTGCAAGGAGAAAAGGTGGGGTCTAGTTACACAGACTCACGGGGAGTTGTGGTCCTCCTGGTTCTGACAGAGTAAATGACAGAACCTTTGAAGCCATGTACTAAGGCAATTTACCTGACACAGTTATTTTTCCTGGCTTGAATTTTCACCAGAAAGGGGCTTCTGTGTGTTCTCTGCCATTGTGAGGTGCTGGGATAATGTAAGAGCTCTAAGAAGGAGATTCTGTGTTGAATATTTTCAGTTTTACTAGAGATACTTTGTTTTTGATGTGATTGCAGAAGTATCTATCCCAGCTTGCAGAAGAGAGCCTGAAAATGAAGGAAGAAGACAGCCATCTGCTTCAGGATGATGCTGGAATTGTTCCTCACTTTACAAAGAAAAAAATATGATGCGGATGAACTGGAAGAGCTATAATGAGTGAATGCTGATTTTTTTTTTTAATTTTATTTTCTCTGATATAAAACTGTCAATTTGCACTGTACAGAGGAGGGGAAATAAAGAGCATGTTCCATGCACCTATGCCCAGAGTGCCATTAAAAACCAAAATGCCTGAAACTGTTTCCCACGGTGAAGCAAAGCTGGCATATCTGTATCAAGTGGAGCAATTCTTTCTCACACTCTGCATGTTGGGAGTGGTTTCCTAGATTAAATCAGAATTCTCAGGGATTCTTCAAGTTTTAATTCTGATGTGACACATCAGGTCAGGCGGAGTATTTAGAAGCACTCAGCATCCTCCAGTGGACTCTGGAAGGAAAGATGTGACTATAAATAGGCTTTCATGTTGCTTAAAGTATCTGCAGCCATTTTACTCATTATCCCAGTAGGATTTGCATAGGACATCTAAAGCCATTGTGCTAAAAGTAATCTGTAGGTGGCATAATATAAATCCCATCAGCATCCATCTCCGTGTGTCTTAGAGCTTGGTGAAATGATAGATATTTGTGTTGTTAAGCACTGACCGTGTTGTATGAATGCAGAGGGAGCCACAGTCTCTGCCCAGGGACCTTATAGCCTGAACCCAGCACAGTGAGAGCAATTGAAATACAGGTGCTGGCAGCTCTGGATTTCAGCATTTTCCATGGTGTGATCAGGGTGTTCTCCAGGTATCGTTGTGTTCTATTTGATAAACTCTTCTAATTTGATAAATCTAAAGGGTGCCAACTTTGAGTCTTACAGACTTAAAACTCTCACGAGAGGCTTTTTAAAGTGCCATGTGTTTGGACCATGTTGCTTTTAGACATTTTATTTGAGATTCTTGCTTTTGGAGTTTTTCTGTTTTCTTTTCAGAGCTGCTTTTCCTCAGCTTGGCAATGCTGAATTTTCCTGGTTTTTCATGGAAAGATGCCAGACTTTTACTATTGTTTTCGTATTTTATTTCCCTGAATTTTTAAGGTGAATACAACAACTGATGGCTCACAGTGCTGCGCTGAGAACACAGGATGCACCAGCAGCTCTGGCATTATTATGAGCTATTGTTTCTGCACAGTTGTTGCTTAGTACTTTGCAGAGTCCCTTTGAAATGCACTGTACAAGTTTCTGGTTCATTTCAATGGGGCTTTGTGTTGAATAGTGAATGTGTACGCAAACCATTGCCAGAATTGATCCTGGAGTTATGCTTTTATAAAATGCAATCTAGAGAGATGGGGATTTGCAGACGTGTTTCCGTTCTTTGCCTGATTCTAATACTCATCACAGTGTGTTCTGTAAAAGTTGCTGGTGTGAGATGTCCTGTTTAGATGTTGTGCAGAGGAAATGGTTTCCCAGAATGGCATGGATGTTGCAAAATATTACAGAGTGGCTAAAATGCCAAAACTGCTACCACCAAAGTATTCGTTCCATTATTTATTGTGTCAGCAGTCATGCTTGTTCTCTGAAGTATCCTGTGGCCAGGCAACGTGTCTTAGAGGTGTTGCCTGAAGCCCTCTTCCATTTCATGGCCTGTGCTTTCCACCCATTTTTACCAGAGGTGGGTTCAGATTTCATATTTGGAATTCCTGTTACTCACAAGTCGAGGGATTCTTTGCATCCCAGATTCAGATGTGGCTTATCCAAAAGACAAGGGGAAATGAAAAACATTGCAGCATAAATCCTTCTTTATCCATACTTGAAGTATTTTAAGATTTGGGTCCATCTGTCATTTAAAACAGCTTTTGTTTTTCCCTATGTTTAAAAAAAAATTGCCAACAAGGAATTTTTCCTTCAAGGGTTGGGCTTTCCTTTAGCTGTTTGTTTCTCACATTGCAGTGAAATTTGAGCACAGGGCTGTCAGGGCAAGAGCTTATATTGCAAGCTGTAAGATTACAAAAATGGCAGCAGAGATTGTGCAACCATCTTCAAAAGCACAGCTCTCAAGCTGGTCATGTGTCATCTGAATATGAAGCTCCCCTCATGCCCTTCAGCACAATCTGAGCACAAGGGAAGGAAATCACTCCAAATGCAAGCATCAGATTTTTGAAGCTAACCCTGCTATCAACCTGGGGCTCTCACTGCCCTAATGGGAGCTTGTTAGACCATGTGGTTAAGCTTAATTGGATGTGAGACATAGCTGACTCTATATCAAAGTCATATGCCTCCAGCAACTTTATCCCCAGGTAACCTCAAATGAGAAAAGTATCGCTGCTATTATTCTTTATTTGTATTGCAGTAGATGCTACAGGTCCACTGCCTTTATTATAGGCACAACACAAATCCACAACAAAGACTTTCCCAGGCCAAAGAGCTTTAAATCCAACTTTCAGAAAATAGACAACAGGTGGATACAGGCAGGCAGGGAAAGCAATAGGCAACCATGAGATTTTGACTGGCAGCAGCAGAATTATTAAAATGAAGGTTTGCCCAGGGGGTTATTTTTCCCCCCTCCTCCAATTCTGAACCAGGATCACTCCCATTATTCATAGCTTGCATATTTAGCCTCCTTTTTCCTGGCCAGTTGCATTAGACACGCAGAATTCCTTCTTGAGAGAGTGGGCCTCACTGTCCTTCAGTCCCTGATCAAGATGCGCTCACTTAAGTTTCTCTCTCCATAGAAGGCTCCAAAAGCTGGGGTCCTGACCAAGGCTCACCAGGACCTGTCCTGGCTCCAGACCCCTTGTTTGGGTTGGGGTCCAGGCCCTTGTTTTGCAGCTGGGGAGGGAGGAGGCTCTGTGTGGCATCTCTGCTCTATGTAGTTTTCTCTTCTGGAGGTAGATGACTCAAGTGAGGGGTGCAGGGGCCGTGCCCTGCCCCGCAGATGCGACCTAACCAGACATTTGTAGCGGTGGTTCAGTGGCCCCGTTCTTTTGAGCTCTGTGCTGACACAACAGCAATCTGTAACATCCTTGGTACGGCAGTTTCCCTTCTCAGAAGGTCCCTTCTCGCCCTAGAACTCAACACTTTAAAGCAATCCCAAGTCTCAACTAACTCTATCCCTGTGGTCAGTTTTCAGTTTCGAGATCTCAGAGATAATCTCCTTCCCTCCCCGACAGGCCATCATGCAATGCTGACAGGCACTCAACTCCAACTTCTCTCTACTACCTATCCTGCTGAGGAAGAAGGCCACCTTTCTCAGCTTGTGTAAAAACGTGTTGTTTCTTTTGGTTTGTTATATTTTAAATCTTTTCTTTTTTTGTTGGCAGAATTCATCATCACTATAATACACGCTGTTTATTAATACATAAATATATACCTACTTTATATATATATATATAGCACAAAGCAGGCTCAGGTCTAGCCAAAAAAAAATATTGATATTTTAAAAAGAGCTTCCTTAATATATACAAACCATTTCAACACATCTTAACCAAAGATTGCACTTTTTGAATAGGGACTATGCTTCTCATCTTCGTCAAATCTGTATTGATCTCAAATAGTCTTTAATGTCAATCTGCAATTTACTTTCTTTGAAGTATAAAATAAAAAAATTAAACATTTGCCCCGTAAGATTAGACAAAGTTTCATATTGGCTTTAACACTAAGTTAGTGTTAGGCTGGTTATATTCAGGGTTTTTCTATTCTCTAAGGATTAAGGCTGTGATTTGTTGAATTATACTTGAACTGGACCAGATGTATTATTTATTGAGCTTATACAATCTTGTTAATTTAAGTTTTGGCTTGTAAACAGTTGGAATTTGTTAGTACTTGTTTAATTATGTAGGAACTGTCACCGATATTAACTGATCTGTGTAACTGATTGCAAAGTGTTTCAATTTGTGTTTCTTAAAAAGAAAGATTTTAATAAAGAGAATTGAAAAGCATAAGCAGTGGTGGGCAATTGTCCCAGCAACAACGTGCTTCTAGCTTTCCAGAGAATCTCTTAAAAACCAGAATGAATGGAAGATAGCTTGGGGTGAGAGCAGGAGGCCAAAATGTTTGCCTTTAAATATAATTTCTAGAAGTTGTGATTCTTACCAGGTGGTTCCTGCCACAGATCACGAGTGACCGCAGTCATCTGGTGCTGAAGTTGAAGTGAACACATCTTGGCGTTTCACTCCATAATTATTATTAATTATGCTGCCTGCTCCTGTCTCTCTAGATACGTCCTCACTTCCCTTTTTCTCTTTATTTTCTCAAAACAAACCAGGCAAGCTGGCTGTCCCCACTGGCTTTTCTCTGTTTCTGCCCAGACTGCCTTCTCATCCTTCTACAAGTACCACATATAAGTACTGTCCTCAGCAAAACGAAGCATCCCTTAAGCATTCCCCACCCCATCTCAGCCTAAGTCCCCCCGTTTCCCTCTCTCCCTTGCTTTCCCTTTGCTGATTTCGCCTCTTTCGGCACGCTGCCGTTGAACAGCTGGGGAAATGGGTCATGGGCAGTAAGACTGGCACTCAGGTTTTCTGACTCTCCAGTCCATTAAATCAGCACTTTAGCCTCTTTTAAGTAAATGTTTTGCAGCTGAGGCACACACTTAACGTATTTTAAGCACAAATGGTTTCAGTTCTTCTGCCCTGGATGTACCGAAACTTTCGTACGTGTGATTTCGATATCATCTCATCACAGCTATGAATCTATCTTGCTCTAAAAATCAGTAAAGTCAATTTTATAAGTGTTAATTTGGCATCACATATCCTTAACAAAAAGAAATCCAAATTGTGAGCGGCCATGGGCTGGGAGGCAGGAGGAGCACGGGCTGCCAAGGACATCAGTGCTGGCACAGCTGGGACTCCGCTGTGTTTGTGCAGGTGGCAGAGGGGCAGCCCCAGAGAACAGGTTTGCCTTTGCTTGCTTTTCTGCCTCTGCCTCTACCAACCTGTTTATCTCTGGCAGAATGCTGAGCGCTCCCCGTGTGCTTGGTTTGTCTGATGCAATGCTGCAGTGTGAAGCCAGGGGAGCATGAACGTGTGTTCCTGGAGGAAAGGCACCTGTGCTGTGGAGAAGATGGGGACTGGGCAAACCCAGGGATCTTCCCTGCTCCTCTCTGGGCCATCCTTAGTGGGACTGGGGAAGGCAGCGGTGGAACAGAAAGAATCCTTTTCCCTTGCACAAAAGAAATACCCACAGGCATCACCCTTGGGCTTGGCAGCGGGTGTTGGAGCTGTGAGGCCACAGGACCCATCTTCCATGTGTGAAGGAGTCCTGTTGGGGCTCATCTGCACACAGTTGCATCAGCCTACACCAGGGCAAGATTTCCAATCAGATACCCATGGGGATGGGAGCCAGGGAGCTCTCGTTTCAGTTCATATCAGGCTCGCCCTGCTTAAGCAGCCGTCTGTCGGGAGCAGCGTTTAGCTGCCTGAAGTAAGCTTCATTTAAACTGAAATAGGAGCATACATCAGTTTTTAATTAACTGGGTCAGATCTAAATGAGTGGGCATGTCCAAAAGCTTTTTGTGAAGTAGAAAGCTCCATAGGGCAGGCTGAATCATTGCCAGGCAAAGCACTGGCCAATATCCCTCCAGGTAAGGCAGCCCTGGTCGGAGGCATCTTCCAGCCCGGCTCCTTCCCAGTGCCTCAGCACTCCTGTTTGTAAGCTGTCCTCACCTTGTTTGAGGACATGTATATTAGTTCCACCCTCCTCAAACACAGCCTTTGTGTCTTTAAGAGGACACAGGAAGCCTGTTTTGTTTGTGGGTTTCTTCTCCGGCTTGGTTGTGTTTGCATTGCAGCTGGGTTATCTTCAGCAGATAGCAGCGTGTTCTTGGCAGCAAACTTTCACCTTGAGCTCAGGGGGCGTAGCCAGGCAATGTTGTGCACACCTGTGGTGGGAAATGAGGAGACATTTTCCTCTTTGTAGCACTGCTGCAATGCTAAAACCAGTTTCACCGCAGTGCTATCAGTGAGTGCTCAGCAGAGCACCCAGCTCCCAGGACGTGGGCACGCTGGAGGGCATGGGGACACATGTGTGTGCAAGAGCAAGGCTTGCTCTGCCTCGCCTGGACTTCAGCATTAAGCACTTGGCACGTACTTCACCAACATTACCATAACAAGTCATATTCTTTTGGTGCGTGCCCAAGTTGTGTTTCCAGCCTCCTTATCTACCCTGTCGGCTGCTACTTCCCTTACACAGGGATCTGCTGAGCAGAGAGCAGCGTGTGCACTGAGGGGACTGGTGTCTGTGTTCCCCAGGGTGCCCCTACCTATAAGTGTGGGGTCTTCAGAAACAAGGCAGGCCTTAAACTGGCTCACCAACAGAGGGAAAGTGCACTGACAGCAACAGGAAGAGCAGCCCAGGTCTGTCCTGATGCTAGGGGCCACCAGCACTGCTCTGGTTGGACTGTGCCAGTGCCTATTTCCATCTGACTGAAATTGGGGAAGATTAACTCACTTGGGCACAACATGCTAGATATCAGCCTGCCAACTCTCAAGAAGCCAGGAGGCTGTCAGTAATCTCTTTCCTTATGTGACTGATGCTGAGCTGTGCGTGGACCCAGCGGAGGGCTGGTGGCTGTGGCTGCGTGTTCCCAGGCTGTGTGTCACCTGCTCTTCTGCTTTCGCCTTCCTGCAGGGGCAGACGCTGCCTCTGGTTCAGGAGCTGCTGCTGCTCATCATGCCTCTTCCCAAACCTCCTCCACGAGCTCTGAGCCCCAAACTAGCAGTGAGCCTGGCTGAGGTGAGGACCACTGGAGACGCAAGGTTAACTAAGTGCCCGTTTAAAGCAGCACTGAAAGCAAGCAGTGCCTTGCAGCGTGAGAAAGTGCTGGGCCCAGTGAAATGAGAGAAAAAACATGAAGTGAAAGTAACCTGTCAGAGGGACCATTTGGGTACGTTCCTCCTGAGAACTGCTCCATCTCTTTGCGTTCTGGGCATGTCCACACCACAGCAAGGAATGGCACAAACTCGCTTTCATGAATTACTTCATGTCAGCCAAGCAGAGTGGGAAGCAAATGCTGTTTGCTAAAACCTGCACGCAGGTGGTCTGACCAAGTGGATGCTACTGAGAAGGAGCGGGTGAGCTGTGTGTACCACGGGCTGCTGTGGGGCAGCTGACACACGAGAACTCGCCCTGCTGTGGTGCCTTGGTTGCTTGTGATGGTGAGAACATGCCTGGAGATGCAGCTGGGACAAGCACAGCAGCACTCATGAGGTTTCTGAAGCTCACATCTGCTCTCATTTCGTCCCGGAGGCTTTCAGCAAAGACCACCCACTGAAAGGAGAAGAATCATTTTCCTAAAAGACAAGGTGCCAAGACATATTTAGCCTCATTCAATGCCCTTCTATGATCTTGTGCAGCCTCTGAATTCCTCTTTACCTGCAAGAGGTTTACTAAAGTGCAAAATGAGTACCTGGAGCAAAAAGGCACTCCTTTCTAAAGGAGATCTAGGGTGTTAATGCTCCAGGTCTTTTGTCTTTAAATATTAATGCCTCAAAGTGTGTTGTCATAGGTTGCTAAAATAATCTTTTTCCCACCACTTTCCTCTTGTCAGCATTTCTAGAGCTCCACTGCGTTGTGGCTGCTGCAGTTATGTAAGGATTTATGAATGGCTGCAGACTTCAAAGGAAGGTTGGCAACCCCAAATCCTGAGAAGCCAGCAGCCAGCCCATGCCCTGCCCCATTTCCCAACAAGAAGTTATTTGCCAGCTACTTCTTTTCCCAGCTTTTTTTTTTTATTTATTATTTTTAATTTTTAGTAGTCAGACAACTTCAGGATCTCTTTATTCACTTCCCAATTTTAGAGCATTTAAGTTGCGCTAGTTTTGTATTTTCAGATCTTTCATCGCAACCTTGAGGGCTAGGAATGAAACTTGTTTATAAATGAAAGCTACAGTTCCCTTGCTTCAAGGAGCCGGGATTTTACGATACAATCCCCAAAGCTTAAGAACTGTGATAAAATCACAGGAGCTGCCAGCAGCACACAGAGTCTCCTCTGTTCGGGAGAGGCGTTGGGCTGCAGCGAGCTGCAGGCATCGGCTCCAGCTACTGCTGTGTTAGCGAGTCAAATCCAAATAACCCCGCGGTTAAATGCAAGCTCCGCAGGCCCAGCTACGAAGACAGCCTCATTTCTTTTTATCTGCACTGCTACACTAAAGAGCTCCCTTTGTAAAGCTCTGGACTAATTTTTGCACTGAAGATCTCTGTCTCAGGAGGCCCCCGTGCCCCTGGCAGCGTGCACTGGGGAGCACAGGGGATGGAGGACACAGCACAGGGGATGTGGGCTGGTGCCAGCCAGGCACCTCCTGGCCACGTGGCTGCAGCTGCTTGCAGCGTGTGAACGTTTCAGCTCGGGTGATCTTCCTTTCTCCCCTCCTTCCTTCCCACTACTGCTTTAATTGCAGCTCCGTGCGGCCTTTCACGTAGTCCCCCTCAGCTTGAATCAGATCCCTATTGTCTGTGTTGTCAACACAGCTGTTAAAATCCCTTCCCCCAAATCCCCCTGCTTTCTAGAAGCTCCTGTCTGCAAGGACCAGGCGCTGCTCTGGGCTTGCAGCTTTTTGTCAGGTCCCAGGCTCAGGTCAGATTCCCATCGGGAGCAGCATGACAGCAAAATGGAGCTGGACACAGGAGAATCCTGCACTGCAGCAAAGCCAGCTGCTGGTGGCTGCACGCTGGTGGCTCCCACAGTGCTCGAGCCTGAGACTGAAGGCAGCACAGAGGGAAGTGAATGATTAGCATTATTAAAAAGGCTTTGCAATTGCACAGCGTCTTTTCATCTGAAGATTTCAAAGCTCTGCAGCGCTCACGCAAAGTTACTTATTATCCCTGGCGTTTAGCAGAGTCAGGAAATGAAGGGGAGCAGCTCTGTGACTCGCCCTAGGTCATGCAGTGAGCCGGCGTCAGAGGTGGGAACGTGGCCCCGTGGTGCTGACTGCGCTGCTGCGGGCCAGTGCCAGGCCCTGCTCTGTGCCAGGCCATGTCCTGGGCATGGGGCTGGGGGCACCCGGCCTGGGGGGCTCTGCTGTGCCCAAACCCTGCTCCACACCATGGGGCCGCCATGTTGTGCTCGGGGCTGTCACCCAGATTGCTGCTGCACTGGCAGCGGCCATGGCTCGCAGCACACACCACAGAGGGCAAGGTGTGGTGTGGGCCCTGTCCCAATCACGCTCCCTCCTGGGAGCTGGGCCTTCCTTTACAGGTGTCTTCTCTGGAGTCCCTTCGAGGTGGATGGCCCAGAACAAGCTGTGCAGGAGCTGGAGGGGAGCAGGAGTGGTTCTGCTTACATCAGCACTGTGCTGAGCGCAGCTGTGCCGAGAGGGAGCACCGTGTGCCAAACCCGCGTGCCTTGCAGCAACCCAGCTGAGAGAGCCAAGCCCTCGTACACCGTCCCTTCCCTAACTTCCCCTCCAGTGCTGGGACCCTGGGACAGCACGGTGGGACCAGGCAGGGACTGGAGAGGAGAGGTGATGAGAGGCAGGTCAGCCTCGGCTGCCTGCAGAGCCCTTGGCTGTCTCCAGGCCCTGCAGGTGTAAAACGCCTCTTTGGTGACCTACCACAAAGGGCCACCTGCACAGTTATCTTTCAAGACAAAAATTGATTTCAAAAAGGAGCAAGAAATTTACCTCTGCTCTTCCATTCTGTCTTGCTGATATTTACTTTAGAAATACCCGAAAAATCCACTTCTGTCATTTTTTTTTTTTTTAATGACAAACAATTCTCTGCTTAAAATATTATATCCCTGTGATAAGGCAGGCATGACTGAAACAGCTTTAGGTTTCCAAGGGGCATATTTAAATAAATAGTAAGAACTAATCAATTTTATCAGCTATCCCAGGAGCTTGGGGATTTACATGTCTCTACTGGGATGAGGCTCCAGGACCAGGGTTAATTAAGCACTACTTCACCGCGGATAAAACGCAGGCAAGGGGAAAAACTTGAAAGCAGAGGCTGCAGTTAAGTGAATTTCAAACACAGAAATGATATTAAGAATAAGCAGTCGTTACAAGGAATCATTTTAAGAAAGCTAAATAACTGATCGGTTATAAAAGCTGAGTTTCATAAGTTAGGCAGTTTGGTCTTCTAAAGGATGTTAACAGAAACGGGAAAACGTTTTTCCTGGTTGCATATGGCTAAAAAAAAACAGAAGAGGAGGAAAAAGAGAGATTACTTTGCAGTAAGAACGGGATAGAGGTGAATATATATTAGGTACGTGCAAAACCCGATTTCATATTAATTTTCACAAGGGTGAGGATGTTCATCATGTGGCTGCAGATGAGCAGCCTAATGGGATGAGGGTATGGAAATGTTCACAGCCGGGACAGAAGCAAATCCCAGGGATCCCTCATGCACTGCAGGCAGAGGAACGGGCTCACCCACATGCCAGAGCTCCTGCAGAACTGGCCCCGACGTCTCCAGCAGATCCCTCCAGCCAGGGACCGGAGCAGAGCACACGGCCTGCGTGCACCGAGCAAACCGATCTGGGCAAGAACAGGCATGAATGCTGCAGCTTAATGGTAAATGGAAAGCTTCAGCACAAACTGTGAAGGAAAGGGTAACTAAAGAAAGGGAGGCAAACAGCATGAGATGAAATGGGTTTACCAAGCCCGTTTGTTTATCTTTCCTGAGTCAGGGAAGCCATTTGCTTAACGGGTGAATTGGGGTGGATCTCACCCCTTTGGATTTAAATTCCATATGGTGCAATGTGGAAAGTTCTTAAGAACAGGGAGAAGAGATTTAGCACACGGTGTAAATGCAGTGAGGATCAGCTGTGCGAGCAGTGCCAGGCTGCCGGGCTAGAGGGAGGTTACCAGGGGCCGCTCCTGGAGGTCTGGCAAAGTGCTTCTGTAAATGAGCCGGGCACAAAGGCTGGTGGAGAACTGGTGAAATTGCTGATGACAGAAAACATGAGGCAACCTTAGGATAAAGGAGGCTTGAGATATTATACAGGAAAAAAAAAAATAGCCGGCTCCAAAGAGAATAATCAGCAGAAAGGGAAGGTCATAGGCACAGATGACCGAACCTTTTCCTACGAGCAAACTGGCAGCTCACGCTTCAATCACAGAATAACTGAGCTGCCAGCACGCTGGAAGCAGGAAGAAAGTAATGCAGTCCTAGAACACAATGGGGAGGGTGCAGCCCAGGCTGCAGTGAAAGCAGGGCATACCCAAGAGAGGCTCTCCTGCTCGGTTTTGTAATCAGGAGGATTTATCTCTGTAAATACAGCATGGAAGTGTCTCCCAGGAAGGGCGAGGGAAGACCTAGAGATGCTAAGGCCAGTGCTCACACAGAATAAATGATCAAAAAGATGCATTCAGCCATTTTGATCAGAAGATTGTTGCTGACCATTTGACAGTCTGGGAGGAACAGCCTCCCAGTCGCACTCACGCATACAAATTTCTTTGGGGACAGAACTCGGTAAGTTTATGAAAGAATTATATCACATGTCATCTGTGATAGGAGACCCAGTAGCCCAAAAGTTCCTGCCAGTCCTATGCACATAGGTAAATATTTTGTCACCTTCTGTCAATATAAGTATGGAGCATGTGATTATACACACACAAAAAGCAGGCACGTGATCTATTAATCACAGGGCCCCAGCTTGTCAAATAATAATTACAAGGCAATAACACACCTTGTTGTAGTAAGTGGCTCCCTAAGATTTTCTCCCACAGTAAACCAGTAAGAAAAAGATAATAGTTCTGAGGTAAGGACGGAGTTGCATGTTTCTGGCTGTTGGCTTTTAAATGAACTCACTGTCTGGAACACTTTACAGCCAGATCAAGAGCTCCATTTTCTTGCGCATTTCACAATTTCACCCTTTTCCAGTAAAGTGTCTTTTCAGAGGCATGATTGTCTTTGTTGAGGCAAGAATGAACAGACGACAACTGTAACACAGAGGAGACATGCCTGAAACAGTTTTACAGAGCAAACCAATTCTGAAGTGTTTGCCAGGAGGGTGTACTCTGGAACATGAAGAGGGAAGGGTTTTGTGCACTGTCAGGGACAAGTCCTGGAAAACTACAGCAGAGACAGTCTGTGTTTGAGGAAAATGTTTGTCCAAATCCATCTCAGCAAGTGACACTTGAGCTTCCACACTCAGACAGACATGAGCCTGTCCCCATGCATCTCCCCATTGTGCCCATCCTGGGCAGGGGCTGCAGATGCAGGACTGTGCTGCAGCCCTGCCACCAGCTCAGTGACGGAGCTGCGGGAGGCTGTTCAACTCTAATTACTGAGCATTCAAACAGTGGAGGCGTGTTTTAGAGTCCTTTCAACCCGGAGCTGCTGCTGACTGGTGAGGAATGGGATTGCTGTGCTTGCAGTTCATTTTATGAAGACACCTTGAAGCCTGAGCAGAAAATGCAAAATGAAAGGGCAAGGAAGGAAAAGAAACCAGAAGGCCAAGAGACAGGCAACTTAACAGCGCAGATTGATTTAGCAGACATGATACGGTTTTGCTGCCTGCATTATGTGTGGAACTGTATATTCCAAGTGACACTGCAGCAGGCCAGATTGTAATCAAACAGAACTGCCGAGGTGTCGAGATCACACACGCTGCCTTTTGAAAACAATTCAAACAGAAAGTAAAACTCTGAACAATCCACAGTGAGGAGTGCAAAGAAAATGCTGGGTGATGTTTTCAAGCGAACACGACCTCTCAGCTTTTCACTGCTCTCTGGGTGCTGGAGGGCAGGGTGAATCTTGCCAAAGTGGGCTGAAAAGCAAAGGCTGGCAGCAGGCAGGCACAGGGTTCATGTGCCCCCGACCCCGGGCTGGGGGAAGGCTTCTCCACGTGTTTTGGGGAACTGCAGCCAATGGATCCCTCCCCTGGGTGTTCTGGGAGGGCTTGGCCAGCATGTGAGAAAGGGAGGGGAGAGTTTGAAAACAACCCAGCCAGCGCTAAGGGAGGAAGAGAGCTAGGAAGTGACCTGCTCGCCTCTCTCCCAGCAGTCTGCTCCAGGTGGGAGTGCAGGACGGGAACCCCAGCGGTTCGTGGCACAGCGTGGCACAGCGGAGCTCCCAGCACAGGTAACCGGGCTGCGGGCGCACGCTGCCAGGAACGTGGGAGCCACGAACAACCAGAAAGGTTTTTTTTTTTTTTCCCTAAAAAGCCCTGAGTTTGGGCTGAGTGATAGATGGGAAGGAGGGAGAGGGATTCTGCCTGTTTTTACGAGGAATTGAGTGCTATTCATACAGCTGGGGAGGAAAGCAGGGAAGGAGCAAGCAGCTCCCTACAGCTTGGAGATTAGTATGTGATGGGCTTTGTCTTTTTAATATCAAGGTTTATTAATGAGCTAGAAAGGCAAAATGGTGACGTCTTTGAGTAGACTGTACGGTGGGAAAATGCAAATAATCTTGCATGCACATTAGTCCTTTTTCATGTCGTAGTGTTTTAGAAATCAGAAAGTTTGTACCATGAAACCTAGACAAGATTTTCAGTGGTTGATAACCAGGCTGCAAACAGGGACATGCAGCAGCAGAAAGGACAAACAAGCCATTTTCTTGTCTGGAGGTGTGCTGGTTGGTTCAGGAATTTTCATCTTTCAATATAATCAGCCAGCTTTTGGGCCTCTTGGAAGTGATCCAACCCTAAATTTTACCAGAAAATCCTCCAGCAATTTTCCGGAATGGTTTAAAACATGTAGTAGCATTGGCAGGATGCACTGAAGTGGTATTGTGTTGCGTCTTCTCTGGTGCGGGTTCTGGTTACTGTTTCAGTGTTCTTTCTCTGCCATCTCTTTTCTCCTGGCTGCAAAATCTCTCAGGCTCCTCTTCTCTCGCTGCTGGGGAAGCTGAATCCCACGATCTGTGTTAAAGGACAGATTTTCCACATCTCAGTGATGATGCTGCAGTGGCACATGCTAGTCGAGGTGCAAAGAGCAAACCAGAAGCTATCGTTTGATTGATGGGGGAAATGACATCTTTTGAGGCTGCCTCTAGGTTGCGTATGAGAAAAGCCTTGTGTGAGCATGCTAAGCTGTCCTGACTTGAAAACGTCTGGAACCTAAAGTCCTCATGAACAAGAAAAATTTTCTTTCCATCACGTCTGATGGGGAAGTATTTATCACTAAAAACACAGCAATCACGCCGCACAGCCTCTTAACAGATCAGTGTTGTTGTGGTTCTCTAGCCTGCTTCTGATGACTCACACAGAGCGGGGCCAAGAAATGAACTCAGAGGCTCTTACACAAGCAGAGTTTGGCTTGAATTCAGTCTGATCTGGAGTAGAAATGCATTGGAATAATATGTAAAAACACTACAAAAGTCAGGTCATAATGTTGTAATCCTCTTGCTGGCAGCCGAGAAACCCTGCAGAGCAGAAGCGCTGGAGCAGCACAGCTGTGGGTTTTCTTCCCTCAGCGCCGGGCAGTGCCTGGGCTCCTGGCAGTGACGCTGCCAGAGGAGCGAGGAGAGCTCCTCCTGCTAGGGGAGGCTGAGGAGAGGCAGAGCACCTGACGGTGAAAGCAGACTGTCATCCCCAGTTAGGTGCCTGGCCCTGGGCACTGTGTATAGAACCAACGGGGTAAGCGTGAGGCTGGCAGAGAGCCTGGCAGGCTGTGGATGGATACGGTTTGGTTATTGATCCGGGACGGAGCAGTCTGGGGTTTCAGCAGCTGCTGTCAGAGTCTGTGAAAACCCACAGCTCTGGGGCAGTGCTCGTGGGGAACTCCTGCACCCGCCCCGTAATGGCCACGCTGAGGAGCAGCAGGTCCTGTGCGAAGGGCCTCGTGTGCAGGGGGAGCAGGAAGGCCTGCAGCTCCCCAGAGCGACACGGAAATGAGGTGACAGACCTATTTCCTAGTGGTTTTGCTTAAAACATAACAAATATCACTTTCTAACAAAGCGGGAGGACACTCTGCTGAGCAGCAGCCAGGCTCTGTACAGGGGGCTGGGGCAGGCTGCGGGCTGGTGTCACACGGAGGAGCCCATCGCACCGCCACACTAACAGGCGCACGGCGGCCGCTGAGGACGCGCCTCTCCTCACTCTCCGTACGAATGGCTCCTTCCCGCCCCCC
>WBMW01004623.1:2188111-2214015 GCA_013396635.1 Penelope pileata | reverse complement strand
CAGCCGGTGGGGGGGCCCGGGGCGGGGCGGGGCGGGGCGGTGCCGCCTCAGGGCCGGGCGGGGCGGTGGCCGGAGCCCCACGGGGCGGTGTGGGCGCTGTGCGGGCCTTGTGCGCGAGCGGGAGGTGCTGGGCGGGTCTGGAAGCCCGGTTCCGCTGTTTTACAAATCGTGTTCTGTATTTAATCGGTAATGTGCGTGGTGTAACTCGGTGAATGTGAGCTGGTGTTACCGATGCGGTGATAAATAGCAAGGTCGGAGCTGGGCTATTGGGGGGGCAGTGCTGAACCGAGAGCTCTCCCGGTAGGCATGGCAACGGGAATGGCGGAGCTCCGTTGTGCCACGTCCCAGTTCCCAACGGGTGCCAGCAGCTTGGAGTTGTGCTGGGTTTGGTGTGGTGCCACACGTGGAGGATTTCAGCTCGAGCTCTATGAGGAGAATGCATTTGTCCACCTGAAAGTGGGAAGCTTGTGATGAATGTGTTCCTCTTGATTGCTGTTTAATACAGGTTTTGTGTTTCGTTCTCCTTTTTAGAGGTGGACCAACTGATGGAACATTCCACTAGGAAGAATAAAGTTGTGCTCACCAGGTGATCTGCTCAGGTTGGGCCCAAGTCTGTACGAGAGAGCTCTCAGCCAACGGCGACTGGGAACACCAGAGAACTGAATGATCCATTGAGGTAACTCAGGAAAATATTTACTTAAAAATCTATGTGGTTAGGGAGGACTTCTTCTTACATGAAGTTGTTAGCTGCTGGGATAGATGTTAAGGAATAACAAGGTCATGAGAGCTCTGTGCCGTGCCCTAGAGCAGAGGTTTTTCTGTTGTCAACGGTCTGTGATGAATCATGAGCAGTTCCTGGGTCTGTGGTAGGGAAGTGGGCATAAGAGGGGAAAACAAGGAAAGGAGAAAAGAGGAAGAGAGGGGTGCTGTTTGGTGTCACAATCTTACTGCTCAACTGTAAGCTCTTTTCAGGGCAGCAAAAGGTGAGAAAGGGAAAGAAGAGCCACTGAATTCTCATGGGATGGGCACATAACAGTAATATATGCAGCACTACACAGTGCTGAGTGAAGATCTTGCACGTAGAAGAGCGTGTGGGGAGGTGTAAAGCTGCAGTTAGTCTGTGTAGGTAAAGGAAAGATGGATGATGATCTTTCACAGTGACCCGTGGCGGCTCGTAGAATAGCAGCTGCTAGGAAAAGAGAGACTTAACAGAAAAAGAGAAATGCTTGGCTGTATCCCCTTGCTGATTGGCACAGAAGCATGTGAAAGCTTGACAGCTGTACATATACAGTAAAATATAAAAAGTGTCCTTGAAGGGAGGGACAGAAAATTCTTGTTTTCTAAAGGTTTGTCTGAGCTTGATAAAGTGGTGTCATTCTATCAGTGTAATTCGTCCTGAAGAGTGTTTTTGTATGGATGCAATTACAACATTGATATTGTATGCTCATACAGATAACTGCTCTGCAGAAGTGAACAGTCTGAAGTTGATAGAGGTGACTTATCAACGTAAGAAAGCTGCATGCAGAGGGTTTTTACCCTTACCGTAACGGCTTTTGTCTTGGTTCCACCTTTATAAGCAACAGAACTGACAACTGCTCAGACATCGAGGCTTAGATGTGTTTAAGGGTGGTGCTGTCTCAGGTTACATCTTTTACCTTCCCAGGAATTTTTCAGTGGGTACTTGTAGTTAATTATAACTTAAAAAACCTTGTTTGTGAGTGAAGCCTTTGCAGCGCTTTATTCCTACAGGATTTAGTCTAGTGCTTTTCTTCCCCCTAAGCTTCTCCATTTCTGTTTAGGCCTTGAAGGGAAGACGTTAAGACTACATTTCACTGTCAGTTCTGTGAAGCAGCTATGGAAATAGAAAAGCAGCATGTTTATGTTAGCACAGTAGGTAAGTAATATATTCAGTATTTTTTTAAATTAGAATTGCTTGTCTGACCTGCAGTGTTCTCTGTTGTAAATTGTGTTGCCTGTTAATTTTTTTAGTAATACTGTTTAAAAAAAAATCTTCACATATTTACAGAATAGTTATTTCAAGTATATATTACAGTATCCTGCTTATGTTTGTCTTGAAGCTTCTTTAAAAACAATCACACATGTAACGTTTCTCTAATAAGCTTGTAAATAGTGACTGCACTCCTTATATGATTTTTCAGCAGTGTAAATTTGAAGAAAAAAATTCAAAAGTAAAATGTGTAGGTGCATTTAAGAGGTACAGGTTCAGCTTTAGATACCTGTCTAGCTTAAGATTAGAGGAAAGACTGCACTGGAGGTGGGCTGGAATGGGAGAGCTTAACTGAATGCATGTTACAGTGTCTTGGAACTGACAACTTTGTCTGTATCACAAATGTGTTTAATTATGCTTAGTCAAATTAATGAGTGTCATGTTGTTTTACATGCTTTCCAAAGGTTGTGATAATCTGCACTGACCTTTTTATCCCAATGAGTTTTTGTCGGTTTTAAATGTTTTTTAGAAAAAAATGCATATATGTTAAGATGGTGTGTAACACAGCTGAAGTTGCAGTATTCTTCGTATGAGCTCTTACTTGAAACCAGAATTAATTTGCTGTACTAGATTGCTTTTCAGCATTTTAGGATTACATTTGGATAGTAGGAAGGTGTGAGATACCTAAATTTATCTAATTTGGTCAAATGATGAGTAGGTAAGTACTTGCTGAATGTTTTGTGTTATTTAAGGTAGCTCCATAAAACCACAGATTTTAACTACATCTGCAAAGCCTAGAAGTGTATAGGACATGTCCTCGCTTGTATGTGTCTGTGTATGTGTTATAATGCAAAAATAAAAAACGATGAAATGAACATCATCTTATGTCTAAATTTTATAAAATGTTTTTTGTAATATAAAACTATTTAAAACTAGTATAACTATTTTTTCAGAGTAATGAGTTAACTAATAGTGGAGGGACAGTAGGTCACAGTATTGTGGAGAAAGAGACTGCAGCTCGTAGCTGTATGCTGTTACACTGGTGATATAAATATGAAAATAGTGCAATATGAAATAATAAGTCTTATAGGTTAGGTGTTTCCTGTGGAGGATTTCGTTTAGTCTCCAAGCTGACATCAGGACGGTGGGAGGAGACTATGCTGCAGCTGCCCCTTTTTTTCCTCAGTAGTCAGTCAGGACTGACTGATGGTTAATTAGTTGTTGACCCTTTTCTTTGAAAATTGAGAGAGAAATAAGGGGTCACTGAAGAGCGTGGATCCTGTATAGCCAGGCTGCAGGTCTAAGCTGGAGAAACTCGTGGGAGGCTGGGTATGGTGCAGAGTTTTAATGCAGTTATCTGAGATGAGCTGGTTCTGATGAGGCCTCCCTGGGGAGTGCAAGGAAGGAAACCTGTTCTCTTCAGTTTTCCTTTTTTGCCCTCTGCTAGCTTTATGCAAATCTTTCATTGTGTTATTAAACTATTAGACAAACTGAGAGCACTTGTGGGAATATTTTTCTGTATGTGGAGCATGGTTTTTTCTTTTTAGCTTGCTGCAACCGTAAAGGGAATGCTTCTGTGGGAGTAATGAGTGGAAAGATGAAGCTTGTGCAGGAGTGACTGCATTATTGTTGAGCTGCAGCATTCACATCTGTGTACACTAGTAGCTAAACGTTGCTGCTTTGATCACAGAGCAGGCAGTTGCATCAAGCTTTCTTCATTTTGTAGTGTGGTATCCTCTTTGATATGGGTAAATACTTTGAGGTTGGAAATGTTTTGTTAGTGCATTTTGCTTTCAAAACCCATTTCCATGAACCTGTTTTGAATCGAAAAAACACAGTTCTGAGAACTATTGTCAAATGAACATCTTTAATTACAATGTTATTGGAATGGGAAAGTAATATATTCAGCAAAGTTCAAATAGAAGTTTAAAATTCTCTCCATGTTCTGGGTTTATGGCTGTGAAGCAGGTTTGGCACAGCTAGAAGAGCAGCTTCTGCATGCCTCATCAGGGTACGTCCTAGGGCTGGGGCTGGAGGTTGTATCTGTGAGACTTCTGACTGCAAGAAAAGGAGGACTGCATCACAGAGCTTAGGCTGTGGCCTTTGTATGTGTTTCCTAGTTTGCAAGGACTCTCAGGGTGCTAACTGGAATGTAAAATAAGTCCCCAAAAGCTTTTCTTATTACTATTTTTTTTTAATCTTGATGGGTTAAGGAGGATGAAGAAAATTACAAAGGCTTTTGCACTTAATAAAACATTCTGCTGAACTGTAGAGTTCATGTGGGGAGATTCTAACTTTGAATTAATACTTAAATGCCCGTTTAAAATTTGTATCTGACTTCACAGAAGACTGAAATAAGTGCACTTCTCAGTGCTCTGAAACATTTATGGATCCTTAAGTTGTGAGAGATTTTTTTTCCTTCATTCTGCGGAAGGTGATTTAAAAGGAAACAGCTCATTAGTTACCTATTACACGTGACTGCACTGGGGAATAAACCACGGCAATTTTTAGAAACAGTCTTGACCTAGCACGCAGTAAGGAGCAATCCTTAGAGAAGAGAGATCGTGTTGTTTCAAAATACTTTATTTGTTCTGAGCTTTTGTTATCAAGCTCTCCAAGTTTTGTATTAAACTGCTGTTTTTTCATAACATTAAAAACAAAAATGATAACAATCTCATTCACATATTCTTGTATGTCTAAGTCATTGATTTTTCCAGCTAGTGAGCTGTGTTTGAAATGCCTTGCATGAGAGGAATGCTGGTTGATGATTTAGGAAATTAATTTCACTTTGGTGACTGTTCTGTTAATATTATTGGGTTCTTACAAAATTTACAACGTTGGCAGTTTTGTTTGTTTCCAAATCAAGCAATGAGTGGGTGGAGTGGCAGCTAGTCACATGGATCTTCTGCACTGTGGAATTCTGATAAATTGTTTAACAAGGGTGGGGTTTTCTGTGGTTTACCTGTTTATAAATGGTTTATTCACTTGCTTTCCAACTATTGACATAACTCTGTTTAGATTGTGGATAGTATGTGTATGGGGATAAGGAACTCCTTATTACTGTGATGTGTGGACACATTTAAGTAAAACATCACCATTTGCCTGTTGAAAATAAGAGTACTATTTAATGTTGTAATCCATTTTAAATGCAAATTGTTTTGTGTTTTAACATAAAACAGTTTAAAACAATAACCGATTTTTCACTTTGTTTCCTTTTTAAGAAGTCGAGAATCTAAGCGACGCTCTGTTCTCCGGCGATGAAGAAAATGGAGGGTCTGAGGAACGAAAGACTGAAATCAATGGCAATTGGATTCCTGCAACTTCAATTACTGAAGCCAAGATAAATGCTAAAGCAAAGAGGCGGTTGAGGAAGAATTCTTCTAGAGATTCTGGGAGAGGAGACTCCGTTAGTGAGAACGGAGAGACACAGAAGACTGGAGTTGTTGTACCGACAAGCCCAAAGGGGAAACTCCTGGACAGGCGGTCCCGTTCTGGGAAAGGAAGGGGTCTGCCAAAGAAAGGTTGGTGTAGCTTAGTGGAGAGAAAACCATGATAAAGATCCTCTCCAGAACACAGGGCTGTTGTTTTCATTGATAATCATGTTCATAAATCACACTCTGTGCAGGCATTTGGTTTTTTGTTAAATAGTGGCAATAGGAGTCAATAGTAGGTAGAATCTCAGGGGAAAAAATGTATCTATGGTTAAGTAACTTCAGACTTTAAGTACCTTTTATTAGTAAATTGAATACACAGACTTGAACTGTTGTGGTCTAGTGGTTCACGGAAGCGTTACTAATGGAAACCGAAGGCATGGCTGCGTTTAAAAGTACAGTTGTTTCAAGCTTCAGTAGTTCTTGTGCAGTTTCATACTGCTTCTAATGTCTTACTGGAAAATAACGAGACTAGTTGCTGAAGTGGGAACGTCATATAGAGGGTTCTTCCCTTTTCAGCATATGTTGCTAGAGTGAGGAGGTGGCTACAAGCACCCTTGCTGAGTGAAGGAATGTTGGGTTGAGCTCAGTCTTGTTTGTAAACTGACTGTCCTCGCTTACTGTTCTCTATTTTGCTAGGTGGAGCAGGTGGTAAAGGAGTCTGGGGAACACCTGGTCAAGTGTATGATGTGGAAGAAGTAGATATTAAGGATCCTAATTATGATGATGACCAGGTAGGCAAATATCTTATTTTCTCAGTGCTTGTTTTGATTTTCTGTATTAATTAAAATTGCTGTGATGCTTATATTAGTGAGTGTTTAACCTTACAAAGTTAGGCGGCTGTTGGACTGGCTGTACTAAATGCTCATTTTTTACATTCAAGAATGGATTACTGGCTAGTTAAAGGTGACTGGTGTGGAACTGTTGCAGTATTCACCACACATAGTTCTTAACACCCAAGCCCTCCTGTTCCTGACAAGGCAGCATGCTTTTCCCAGGTGTGTTCTTTCATTGCTGGTTCCTATGAAGGTGAATGTTGCAATGCTGCTCTAAATTGCAAGCAGTCAGTGTGTTAATGCAACACAGGTGTTCCAGTTGGGAATTCCATTAGGGATTTTTCTCTTCCTTGTATTCCCAACCCACCCGATGTCTTGTATTTGCTTGGTATAAACTCTTCACACTAGTGTGAAGGTGACCTGGGTTTTCTATTTACATGTATTTATTTAGGATGTGTTGTGGAAGATTGTGCCGTACAGCCATATTACTGCCAAAAGAAATACAAAGCTTATGGAGCAACTGGCGCTTTATCAAGTTAAACCTATAAGAAAGGGAAACACTGGTTACAGACACAGATTACTGATGTCTCTGTGACTAATACATTTGTGAGACCATAAGTGAAGCCTGTATACATTAGCAGTGATGGTGGTGTCCATTGAGCAGCAGCTTTTTTTGTAGCCGTAGTTGCTGAGACATTGCTCTGTGGGTATGTCAGAACCTTCTTTCAAAATCACTGTTTCCTGCAATTCAACACTGAGATTAGCATAGATAGCTATTGAAAATGAAGCTGATGATTGCATAAAGTGAGGTTTTATGCAAATTGAGTATTCCATGGAACTCCTGTCTGCTTTTCTAAGGTTGTAAACAGAGTCTGATGTGATAGAAGAGCAGGCTTTTGGATTTCTGCTGTAATTCTTCATCCTGGCAAACTTCTTTCCAATAAGTATTAGTTGGGAGCTTCTTTGTGTAGATTGCTGTGATCTGTAGTATTGTTCTGAATGTTACCTCTGTAGTCTGTGAGGAACTGAATTATGTTGGAGAGACCTGGTAGTGCTAGAACTCTTCACTACCAGGTCATATACAGGTGGCATTTGCTGTGTAATTCTGTTTTCCTCTTAGGGAATGGCTTTACTCGCAGATGTTCTGCAAATGCTATCACCTGTCCCTGTAGAGAAGAGGGAAAACAGGCAGGCTTGCTGCCAGGGACAGAAGTGCCACTTGCAGGGAAAGTTGCGGGAAGTTGAATCTTGTGGCACAGATGGCGCTGCTGGGCTGGGGTAGGAGTTTCTGTTGCCTTCCCTTGAGTACCAAAGTACTTGGTTTTGTGTTCATATGGTGTCAGCAGAGTCCTAGGAACAGAGTTTGGAGCATGCGTTGTCAATTACCAGTGAATTCAGCTGACAATAAATTCAAAATATAAGAAGCATGGCATTTAGCCAGCATTGTCCACACTTTAACCATAGAGACATAATCTGATCTTTTCTGGTGTAATACTGAGTACCAGGGCTAAAGTGTTTGAGATGTAGATGGTGTGTTTTAATGCTACTAGCACTTCAGTTTTTTGTTTTTTAAAAAAAATGGCTTTATGTTTTTGTTTCTTTTGAAATAGGAGAACTGTGTCTATGAAACAGTAGTTTTACCTCTGGATGAAAGAGCATTTGAAAAAACTTTAACACCAATCATACAGGAATATTTTGAACACGGAGATACTAACGAGGTTTCGGTATGTCTCATGCCTTTATACTTACTTTAGGGGGCACATTTATAGTGCACAGGGGAGTCCAAGTGCCAGCTGTAAAAGAGTGTTGGCAAGAAATGTGGGTTAAGAACACCGATCAGTTATGTTTGTTACAGAAGCAGAAGCGTGTATGTAAATGTGTTTAAGTATTTGTTAATACATATTTCTATAATATACAAATGGTGGAATCTTAATCTCTTTTGTTTTTCAAATCTTATTTAGGAGATGCTGAAGGATTTAAACCTTGGTGAAATGAAATACAGTGTGCCAGTGCTGGCTGTTTCCTTGGCATTAGAGGGGAAGGCCAGTCACAGGGAAATGACATCTAAGCTTATCTCCGACCTTTGCGGGACAGTAGTAAGCAAAACTGACGTGGAAAAATCATTTGATAGACTGCTTAAAGATCTGCCTGAATTGGTGTTGGATTCTCCCAGGGCACCACAGGTATATTTGCAAATTCTTACACTGGTGGTCAAAAGCCTTTCCTCTTAAATTGTGGCTAAAATTGATCAAGAAATCTGAAACAAGACTGTATTTTGAAAAACAGCTGCAGGCTGTCTTGCTGTCTGTAATCCCTCTATCCAACTTCCCAGGTTGTGTTTTCATTTTGAGATAAAAATGAATAAAATCTGAAAACTAAGCATGTTATATTTGCTTAAAACTGTTTTCAAATTCAACATTTACAAAAAAAAAAAACCTGCTTCTGTTTTATTGTAGTTGGTGGGCCAGTTTATTGCTAGAGCTGTTGGAGATGGGATTCTCAGCAGTACTTACATAGATGGCTACAAAGGCACTGTGGACTGCATCCAGGCTCGGTAAGTTTCTTGCTTTCTATAGCTATGGTTTTCTATTCTAAATGCCTAAGAAAATCAGGAATTTAGGACTTCAGGGTAAACCTTTTCGTTCTGTAATTTCATTTCTGATTTCGAGTGATCAAAAATCCACAGTTTGCAACAACAACAAAATCCAGATTTATTCAGGTCAGAGAAGAAACACTGAAAATGCCTTAAATATTTATATTGATAAATGTTAGGTCATCAGTCTGTCAGGTTTGTCCAGCTTATATCTGAGTGGGGAGCCTGAGCTGGAACAGTAAGTGATTATAGAAGGTTTTGTCTTTGGAAAAAGCTTTAATAAGTAATAGCATCAGGGCAGGTGCTGTAAATATGTTGCAAAATACATGAGAGAGAAGTGTTTTGCCTCATAAAGGTCTGCAGTTTGTGCAGTGTTTTCCTAGACTTCTCTGTAGTGCTTTATTCATCGATAAATGTTTTCAGTTTCAAGGTGAGATGTTTGAAGGAACAATTCTCTGAGAGAAGAGACATTCTAATAACTAGCTGTCTTTTTAATTTTTTCCTGTAAGTGTTTCAGGCTTGTATACTGAGGTGCTTAACTCTTAGGACTTCTGAAAGCTCCCTTTGTTACAATTAAAGCTGGATGCTTCTAGGAAGAAGATCAGGGTTTAGCTGTGTAACTTTGAGGGTTCAAGCTGTGAAAATTGTTAGTTTGATACACAAGTTTCTCCTGTGGTATGAAGGATTTTAGCCTGCATATTGCACATCTGGAATGTTTTGCTGCCGTTGCTATTTCTTGGCCAGTCCGTGCTGCTTGTTAAATCTCAGCAAATAGTTGCTTCTGACTAATGTCAGTATGAGGACTTGGGAGTTAACAGTTCCTTCTTTAGCGCTCAGCTGGATCAGAGATTTTTTTTCTCACCTTTTGTTTGTTTCTGTTTTCATCTCTTTGCAACTATGTATTTGCCTTCCAAAGTGCTGTTTTGGCTTGAATTCTAAAGGTTTCACGGTTCCTTAAATAGAAAATATTATTTTCGTGCAAAAGCCACTCTTCAGCATGAAAGCAACTCAGGCCTCTTGTTTTGAGATATACAAGCTGAGCTGCTTCCTTGGAGGAGTCCTGGTACAATTCATCTCTGCAAAAGAAACTTTGAAGTTCTTCCCTATGAGAATGTTTCAGGTTCTGCACTGATGATTCAGACTTAATACCACTGCAGGATTGTTCCCTGTCCTGAGCACAGTGACCAAGAGTGTAAAGGTGGCCTGACCTCTTCCCAGAGTTAGGATCACTTTGACAAAATAAAAATGATTGGTGTGGGGAGCATGTTGTGGATGTTACAGATGTCTTTTAATGAAGTTTTGTAACTTCCTGTAACACTAACTTTTGCTTTCTAGGGCTGCACTGGACCGAGCTACTGTGTTGCTGAGTGTGACAAAGGGTGGAAAGCGCATAGACAACGTGTGGGGGTCCGGAGGTGGCCAGCAGTCTGTGAAACACCTTGTTAAAGAGGTAGCTGACTTCCACAGGACTCTTCTCTCCAGAGTTTACTCTTTCTCTAAGCTTTCCTTGTTAGGGATGGAGCAAAGAAATACATACATTCTGTAGCAAACTGATGATCTGTGTTATTTTTTTATTTTGATACAAAATAGGTTTTAAAAACTGATGTAGATCATTTTGTGGGTGGAGGTGGATTTCCATAGTGGTCAGTGGTGGGAACATACTAGTCCATATTCTGTATTGCGAGTAAACACCTATTTTTGCTTTAAGCTGAAGTTTAAGCACTTAACTTCTCAAGAGTTATGGTACAAAATGGTGAAGTAATAGAGATGAAACTAGCTAAAGTATTAGTTTATTTTTCAGCATCAATGACTAAAAGCACAGCAGTAACTCAAAAAAGAGGAAGGAATGTGAAAACTTAAGAGATCAATGCTATGAAGTAGACAGAAGGTTTAAAAGAAATAGGTTGTAATCTCTAGGTTGTGAGTGTAGCAGATGATAGAAGGAGCTCAGGGAAGAAGGTGAACTTACACAGACATCATATGAAGCAAGGATTTTAATCCTAATGTAGCTGTATTCCACTATGGATAGAGGTATTTGGCTTACACTGTGTTTCAGGTTGCTGGTAATGTCTCAATTTCATTACATTTATAAAAACACTGGCTGCAGGTTTCAGGAACTAACTTGCTGCTAGGTTGATCACAGATCACCAAAGCAGCTGACAGCTTTTAAATCTTGTCTCTAATTAGTGTTGGTTTTTTGTTTAAATTCAATAGATTGATATGCTGCTGAAAGAGTACTTGCTTTCCGGGGACGTACTGGAAGCTGAACGTTGCCTCCAGGAACTGGAAGTACCCCATTTTCACCATGAACTTGTGTATGAAGTAAGGAGAAATGAGTTCCTTTAATGACTGCCAGTAAAACCAACAGGATTTGTTTTGTTTTGATGTGGGTATGCGTGTAACTGGAATTTGAAGCTCAGTTGCGAGTTCTGACGTTATTTAAATAACTAAATTATTTCATGTAAAGTTAATGGTTAATGTGCTCATTTGTGTGTTTGTTGTGCAACAAGTAAGCTGCTCGTCCCTCTGGGAAGATCCAGAATGAAATTTTGTGTGTTGGGTAGTTAGCTGTGTTCAGGTTATTAAAGATTACTGAAAAATGAGAGCTTAGCTTGTTTTCTGCTGAGGAATACCAGCAAAAGCCCGAGTTTGTATTGGTATTTAGTTCCTTTTAATTACATTCTGCAACAGATTTCAAACATCTGGGTGTACTAATGGGTGTTCCCCATTTTTGATAAGTTATAGCTTCCTTTTCAGGGTGGAATTGTTCCATCTAATACGTCTGTAAAAGCTTTGAGATATTTCAGAACCAGACTATATGAGAAAGATGTATCTGCTAGACTGTTTTGATTTGTACTTCAGCTGCCAATGTGGGAAGTGGTTGTTTAATAGTAAGGTCAAACACTCACATTCTACAAAATTTTCCTCTCAATAAATTGACTCCTTTTAGAAAATCATTTTAGGATGGAAAAAAAGACACCTTTTGGTTGATGGGGTTTGTGGGAGACCGGTAGATCTTAAACTTGTAAGTTCTTCCTCTAAAATCATAGAAAATTAATTACCGCCTGTGCTACAGTAGCCATACATGTACAGTGATGTACAAACCAGGCAATGTTCTTTATTCTGTCTAGTCCTATCTCTTTTTTTCATACCTTTATGTCTTTATGCAAATAACTTTTTATCAGTCTTTCCTTTCAAGTAATAATATACCGGAATTGGGACTGTTTGTGACAAATGGACTTTTCTCCCCAGAAAATACACGATAACGCATTCACTCCTTTGTGCACTTCATATGCTTACACAATGTATGCTTGAACCACAGTTTTCTTTTTAGTTAAAAATCTCACCTGGTTTGTTTTAGGCTGTTGTGATGGTTTTGGAGTCAACTGGAGAAAAGACCTTTAAAATGATGCTGGATTTGCTGAAATCTCTCTCGAGGTCTTCTGTCATTACTATGGACCAAATGAAAAGGGTAAGTGTGGCATTTAAAGAATGCTGGGTAAGGTCTTCAAAAGTTTCTGTAGTTTTTCTTTCTTTCAGAGACTATTAATCTATTGCTGATTTTACTATTTTTTTTCTCCATTGTCATTGTGTATCCCATACAAATAACCTGTCATTTTCCTCACACATACTCCTCACGTATTGTAGGAAGTGCAGATGAATTCTGGGCAGTAGTTCTCTGTAGAGCAGTGGCTTACAGACTATTTGAATCTTCACTTGAAGATTTTCAACTGATTTTATGCAATTAAATGAATAGAAAGTAATCATTTAGCAAGCTGCCTTGTAGCTTCACATTTTTAAAAATATTTTCACCTGGTAATACTTCACAATTCAAGAAGTGTAACTTGAGCCACTGAAACTACAAATGCCAGCTACAATGTTACATAGAAGCTGATATTTTATGCAGTTGGAATCATCCAGGGCTTTGCTTCCATCTGTGGTTATAGGACAGCTGTTCTATTCTGGGGCAAACTAGGTACCACGCTGAGATTTCTGTCAAACTTTACCCAGCTGTGTCGCTGGCAGGAAGTGGAGTCAGCTTTGTCACCAGCATCTCCCTTACTGCATAAATTAATGGAGATTTGTGGCCTGCACTTTGTTTATCTACAGGGCAGAAACATTGATTCTTCTTCCTTGTGTTACTCCTCATGCAGTAGCAGCCAGGCTATCATATGCATCCTGTACTGTCTGGATTTCTGACTTCTTAAGAAGCTGAAATACTCAGCTAGTGTGTTCGTACAGATAGGTGGTTGTGGAATTCCAGCTGGGTGAGGTTGGCTGGTACTATACCTTGCTTTGCTAATTTGCAGGTGTTCTGCTTTCAGTTTGTTGAAACTAAAGTATACATTAAATTATATTCAAAATAATAATAATAATAATCCTCTGAGTGCTTAATGACTGTTTAAAAAAATGTAATGATAGACTAACCAAATCATTATTTGCATTCTTAAACTGCAGGGCTATGAACGAGTTTACTCTGAAATCCCAGATATTAACCTGGATGTGCCACACTCCTATTCTGTGCTCGAGCGGTTTGTAGAGGAATGCTTTCAGGCTGGAATAATCTCCAAACCACTGAGAGACCTCTGTCCTTCCAGGTACTTCTTTTATTACACATAGGTGGTAGTGCTGCTTTTTATCCCCACTGTAGGTAAGAGAAAGTGGGGTCTTACAACCAGAGTATTACAGATTGATACTGGAAACTAGGGAAGGTGGGGGCACAGAGAGCAGGGTGGATAAATATTTGAGGAAGGTAAGCCTCTGTTGAATACCAGGCAACATGCCTGCCTGTTCTGCAGCAGGTGAAGGCCTGCCTCCTCTCAGTTCTGCTGATTTGCTTGGCAGAGACCACTGCAGTACTGAGATGGAAGATTCAGGAGTTGGAATGAATGTCTCCATGCAGACAAAACTAGAGGGAAAAGAAAGAATTGCTTTAAAAATGGCTTAAACATAGTAAACTGCATTAATAGAGTTCTAGGCCTAGACAACCAATTCTGATGTTTTTGCAAAAAGCAACAAGACATTATTTATGTGGCATAAGCTCTACGTACCTGATAAAAACCATGTGATGGACAGATAGTGTAGTGCTTTTTGTTTTATTATTGTTTGAACTGCAGCTAAATCGGTGTTCTGTACTCTACTGGTCAGAACACAACTCGGAAGCTTCAGTTCCTTCGGGGAATGTGTGAAAGTTTAATTCTAAAATCTAATCATGATAAAACCATTATTCACAATTCTATGCATCAGGAATACTGTTCATCAGATCTTTTCCAGTTTGGGTGTTCTTTTTAGGCTTCTTAAACCATCCTGACAGCCTGCAATAAATTCAGATTTGGAAGCTGTAGTGACTTGATCAAAACGGCCTCCATTGGTGGACTTGAGGCTTAATATTGTCTGTATCTTGGTATCAACTGTTCCATGGGTTTGGGAGGGTTCAAAGTCATTGCTGTAACAAAAGCTTGATGATACTTCAGTTCTCATGAATATACTGAGGGGCATTTTCAGCTTATACTGAAGTTTTGGGTAGAAAAATACCATTTCTAGGCTTTCAAGCTTAGCATCTTTTGGAAGGGTGAAGGCTAATGTTCCATCTTAAAAGGTAAGCAAAGTAGAAAGCGCTTGACGATGCAAGTTTTGAAAAGCTGCTTAGAAGTTAACCTAGATGTGAGGTGCAGATGATTTTTAGGCAGTTTATTAGTGATCAAGAATGTCAAGTTGTCTTGCTGAATCTTGTACACCCAAGACTGAGAGAAGATTTCACAGAGAGAAATGAGAAGTGATGCTACTGTTAACTTCTTGAAAACATACCTTCTGCTTCCTTACAGGGGCAGGAAGCGTTTTGTGAGTGAAGGAGATGGAGGTCGGCTCAAACTAGAAAGCTACTGAATGTTGGAACCAACTCCTGAAGCCTTAGAAGTTTAAAGGGAAACAAGATAGGTGTATGTCTGTCTCTCTATATATACAAACACACGTGCTTTTTTGGCCTGTGTGTATGTATATATGTATACACATCTATACCAAAATTCTAAGAGTTGCTTAGCACAGTTCATATTTTTTTAAAAGCACGTTTTGAGTACAAATCATTTTTTTTTTTTTAATAGTTTTATAAATTTCAGAAAGAAATCTTTTCTTTGGGCATATAGTAGACCAACTGGCCACTCTGTCATGGTGGTGCCTTCAAATAAGCTATCTTTTTGTAAGTGCCATACGTTTATGACCTGATCATTCCATGTTTGCATCGATGTCTGACCGCCGCTATTTCTTTCAAGGACAGTGTTTTCATCGTAAAATCACTGATTTACACAAAGCTTTTAGAAGGGTCATGTTAAGCTGCTGTGATCCCCTTTTCATTGCTGCTCAAGAAATACTGTGCTTTGGGAGGAAAAAAATAGCTGTTTCTTTACAGAGAGCCCAAGGAAATGGGGTTGGGTCACTGGATGAGGTCACCTGTTCCACTGCTCGGTTCTAGATGTTCCAGCACCACGTACCAACCTGGTCATTTTTTCTATGTAACTGGAAAAGTGAAAAGTTCTGGTAAAAAAAAACATTAAAAATATTTTTTGTGAAGCTCTCCTTTTTGCCTTATTTTTAAACGCTGTTCAATTCTCTGAGGCGTGTGCAGTTAGCTGTACTTCTACCACCATCCTCTTGTACTGCAGTGCGCAGAAGAGCACTGAGGCAGTGTAGAATCACTGAATACCCTGAAGGGACCCACGGGGACAGAGTCCACCTCCGGGACCGCCCTCTGGGGCAGAGCCTTTCCCTAATGACCCCCGCCCTCCCCGGACACAGCTCCCCCGCCGTTCCCTCGGGCCGTGCCGCTGTCCCCAGGGCTCAGCGCTGGCGGAGCTGACGGCGGAGCAGAGCAGAGGGGAGGAGCCCCGCCCGCACGGTACCTGGCCCCGCGCCTAGGGCTGGGGCTGGGGGCCCGGTGCCCCCCCAGGGGGCCGCGCCGCCTCCCGCGCCGCGCGCTGCAGCTGCTCCAGCTTCTCCAGCGACACCGACTTGAGGGGCAGCACCTTGGGCTTGCACAGCACCATGCCGGCCGTGTCCTCCACTGAGAGCTGTCCTGCAGGGCAGAGAGAAGTGCCGCGCGTCAGCTCACGCCCGGGCACAGACCCTGCCACCGCCGCCGCCCTTACCTTGCTTGGGCAGCACTGCCCGGAATGCGGCCTTCCCCTCCGGCATGGCGGCTCAGCACCTACGTGCGCATGCTCCCAGCCCAGGGCCGGCGCGCCTGCCGCGGAGAAAACTACAAATCCCTGCATGCACCGCGCGGCAGCGCGCCCACGCGCCCGGCGTTGGGGCCGGCCACGCTTCCGCGGTGCATGCTGGGAGTTGCAGTCCTTCGCGGGGCAGAAAGGCGTTGGCAGCCTAACTCCGTTGGGTGGGGATTGCTGGCACAGGGCGCGTCCTGCCTGCACCTCCGTGGCCACGAAACGCAGGGCCTGCTGGTTTTAATGAGAACCCACCAGGTGCCGTCCGGCAGGTGGGCTTTGCCAGGTGTTATGTGCTCCCGTTTTGAGGCAGCACCTGAGGACTGGTGAGGTGCCTCACTGCTGTTAGAAGGCAACGGCCAGGAAAAGCTTCTGGAGGCTGAGGGCAGAAATGCAGCCAAACCTGAGCAGCTGGTGCACCCAGAGTCCCCCACAAGCGCAGGTTTGTGTTTGCAGAGATCCGTGCCGTGTGGCAGCTTTGCTCACAGTCCTTGCTGCAAAGCCTGGTGTCTCCTGGGTCTGGGGACAGGCCCGGCTGTGCTGCAGGTGGCACTGGGGCACAGCTCCTCTGTGAGGACAGGCAGAGAGCTGGGGCTGTGCAGCCCGGCGGAGAGAAGGCTGCAGGGAGACCTGGGCCTGTCAGCATGTGAAGGGAGCTGTGAGAAAGAGGGGGACAGACTCTGTAGTGGGGTCTGTGGGGATAGAACAAGGAGAAGTGGTTTCAGACTGAAAGAGGGGAGACTGGGACTGGATATAAAAGATTTTTACGGTAAGGGTGGAACAGGTTGCCCAGAGAGGTGGTGGCAGCCCCATTCCCCACACCATGGATCTGTCGGCTGCGGAGCCCAAGGCATCCTGGGGTCTCTGGTGAGACCTGGGACCAACCTTTAACTTCCAGTAAGCAGCACCTCTGACAGTTATTTAAAGCCTGTCTGCATTGTTCCAGAACGATTTCCCTTTTCCTCTTGGGCAACCTGCAGTAGGAAACTGATGGTCCCTCAGGTAGCCTGCTTCCACATCGCTTGAAGTCTCGCCTGCTCGTTGCGTTTGGGGCCAGCGGAGCAACCTGCAGAGGCTGAGAATGGGTCTCAGACTTCCTGCCTTTTGTGGAGCCAGCCAAAGATAACACTGCTGGTTTGGGCCGGGACAGCCAGGAGCGGGCCTGCTTCTGCTGTGAGTCATGTGTTCCACGTGCAGGTCAAAAGATTGGCATTGGTGGGACCATAAAATGGACGTGCTTGCTTGGGACATCCTTCTCAACCCTTTGATGTCCACAGAAGTGTTCTCACTGATTTCAGTAGGAAAAGCTGCCTCTTTTGTCTGGTGTGCTAGCTGCTGTGCCAATTAGTATTTCCTACTGATTGGATGGGAAAGGACAAGGGACTGGGGACTGATTTATGAAGATTGTGGATGTTTGTGGACCAGGACATTTTACGCATTACATGCAATCTGCAGATCAGTGATTTTATAGGCTGTTTTGTCGTGAACAGACCCATCTAACATCTTAGCATCTTAACTATGGCTAAAAATGAATGGAAAAGACAGCCAGTTACAAATGAAAATCTTGCACTGTGAAACCAGTGGTTGCTTTTCTAGTAACAAATATGGCCTGCAAAGAAACAGAAAATTAACTGAAAGCAAGATGTCAAAATCAAATTGTGGGATCTGTTTTTTGACAGTGTCGGTGACCACCTGGAGTCCAGCGTTACATGAGGACAGGCATTAGTAGCAACCAGAGCCCATCTCAGTCATGTGGGGAATCACTTCTAAATACAGTTTTCCTGCCAACGAGGTTTGTTTGCTTGATGATAAGAAACAATGGTCAACTCAGTTTGTTACTTGAGCATTTTAGTGACTGAGAGGTGGAATCTGGCTTCGTGATAAAGCAATTTTCTTAGAAAGTCAAATGCCATTATGGCAGCCCATCTGGAAAGCTGGTAGCGCCGAGACAGGAGCGATCACGGGGATTGTTTGCAGAAGTCTCTGAAAAGTCTCCTCTTCGGACACCTCTTTTCATTGGGAAAAGCACAGTTGCTGTTTCAGGATTGGAAGGACTGGATGAGAGAGAGGCATGGGCATTGCCTGGAGCTTAGGGTTGTACTTTTCCAGGTGCCTGAAAAGCAGTCATGATTTTGGCTTTGAATAGGGTTAGTATTAATCCATTAGAGTGGTATTGAACTCAATTAAGAAAGGGAAAGCATGGCACAGAGGACCTACTTCTGCTCCTTTTGTTGGAAGAGGAACAACAGAAGATAGGAATTTTCCAATTACATATGAAGGACTCAGTTTTTATTCCGCTAAGGAGAGCGTAGCTTTGTTTTGTTTTTCCATTTTCTGCGTATGGGGTCAGTGTGCTCTTAACGTACTCTCATGGTTCTTGCGGGCCTTTCAGTTGCCAGAAATGGCTAGAAAGATGGAACACTCCCAAAAACCTCCAGCCTGGGAAATGCACCTTGAAACCAGATGGTGTTTGACATTGGGAGAGCGGGATCCCTGAAAAGGCCAACGCACTCCAGGTTCCATCCTTGTTTTACTGATGTCGCAAACAAGTTATTCTTGTACACTGCAGAAAGCCTCACAGCCACAACACCAGCAATAATTTTATAAATGCTAAGCTTGTTTTCCTCCTCCTCTTCCCAGATAGTCTGAGTACAGCAGACAGCAGAGATGTGCATTGCTGGAATCCAGAGTTTCATAACGTGGCAGCCACTTGCTGAAAGCCCTGCATATCCAAAACAACATTTAAGTCTTGAGAAACATTCTCTCTTACCAAGTAGAATAAAAAAACACTTAGTCCCATTTGCTTATGAGTCTTGGTTTTTGTCTTTATACATTTTAAATGCTTTTTATTTGTATTCTGATTTTTTAGCCTTTCAAGTTCATATTTTCCTTTTTCATGCAACAAGAATGTCTGGAATCGAGTCCTTACTTTAAAAACAAAAATCTGGTGGAATGTCTCATGTGACCACGTCACTCCAGACACAGGGTGTTTAAAAATACAGCCACTGTCGTGAGAATTGCCCATCTCGAGGGTAGTTTTCAGTTCTGAGTTGAAGTAATTTAAGTAAGTACTTCGATGGTTTAAGCAGCTTTTAACAACACCTGTCTGTGTTTGCTTTTCAGAGAGATTTCTCTCTTCTACTTCTCTGAACATTTAGAGCTTGTTTCACCTCTGTGTGTGCTGGTGAGGTCAGAAATGTAGTGTACCAGCATGACGAATGTGTGTTGAATAATGCATACAAATGCCTTCCGAAGTGCACGTGCAGATTTCTTGCCGTCGTCCCCTTCAGCTGCTGAGTGGTATGGAGGATGCAGAGCTGTCCCCAGGGCAGCAGGAGGTGGCGGCTTTGGTGTCCTGGGAGGAGCAGAAAGCCTCTATGGCTTCGGGGGGAATCACAAATGCCTTCAAGGCCTAAAGCTCGATAGCCTGGTGTTTATTAACCCTGTCCTTGTTTTCGGAATGCTGCTGCCGGATGATTGCTGTTAGTTCAGATTGCTGAATATACTTCTTTTAAATCTGTTGTTGTCTGATGCAGTGGTGTTCTCAAGCTGTACACATCAAGGCAAGGAGGAGACGTCCTTCCTCGTTGCGAAGATGTTGCCTCTCCCTGCTCTGTACATACAAGTGCCTGGACATGCATTTTCCAGGGCACACACACAGCTTTCTCCCCAGCTTCTCTTTCTGTCCTATCCTCGCAGTAACGTCCAGCAGAGACCCAGCTGCTGTCTTGTGGCTGTGTAGGAGCCTGGGCTCCCAGGCTGCGTGCTCCAGACTGGCATTTCTAGGAGGTTACTGCTCGACTTGTGTGGTTTCAATCGCTCAAGTCTTTGGCCTTGTGCCTTGAAGTGCCAGCAGAGACACGCTGTAATTGCCCGTAAACGCACCGTCTGTCATATCATTGTTTAATTATTCCAGCTTCTCACCGCCACGCACTGCTTAGTGTCTCTCTTGCTATCTTTATTTAATTGAGTGGAAAAAATCTGAGACTTGTGCTTCATTTACGTCATTTTGTATTTACCCAGCATCACTGGATCCCGCTTTGAAGTCCCAGCTTTTGTATGCAGAAGTCAGTCTTCTATACAGAGAAAATAATGTCCATGTCTAAAGCATATGTTAGAAACAGAATCAATATTTTAACACATGGTAAACTCGGGCCATAAAACTCTTAACACAGTCAGATGATTGTATTATTATCCTTTGAAACTTGGCTCTGCCCCTGAGAAACAAGGAGGGGAAAGAAAACTCTTGAATAACCAAGCCCTTGTCCTCACAGTGCAGGGCTGTTCTCAGCCTGTCGCTTTGTCTGTGCCACTTCTCTGTCTACCAGCTCTCTTTTCCTCCATGTCTAATGCCTTCACCTCCAGGAGCTGTCTTTCCCCAGCCCGTCCCTACGGATCTGTTGTAGCGAACCACGGGGATGTGTGCTTTGTCCTGAGATCAGCCCGCAGTGACCCCGTGGCAGTTCCATTGCCCCCTTCATGCAGTTTCAAACACCTCTGTGTTTCTTCCAAACTTGCAACAAACCCATTATTAACATGTTGAAAAACATCATCTTTCAGAGATCTCTCCAACGCTCCCCTTTGTCCGTATGGCCTATAAAAAACTCAGCAGCATGTTGGCTGCCTTTCTTTCCTCACGTTCCCTGTGCCTGTGACAAATGCACATTGTTTTTGTGGTCTTAAGTTCAGCTTTCAGTCTCGGAGCCAGAACAACACTTTGTACAGCACCTAGCACACAAGATCAGTATCAAGGCAGCTGTGCACTCCTACACTAACAGAAAATATTAGGGCTGCTGGCACTCACTCTGGCCTAGTTTTCCTCTCTCCAGGCAGCGGGAGTTTCATGATGTCCTTTTGGAAGATCACTGTACACCTGAGCAGATCTAGCTTTCAGGATTTTATTTTTTCATAACTCCTCAAAGGACATTTTCATTCACCGGTGTACTCTGTGTAATGCCTGGCTCCCTGACAGAGCCAGCATCATTTTGGGGGTTGTACTTTTTGGCTTCCCATAGCTGTAAGATTATTCATTTCATGCTATTTTCTGATTTGTTTTTCATCCATCTCTTTCCTTCAGGAAAGAGCAATTTATATAATGATTTCACTGTGGAGTTGACTTCAGGCTTTACTGCTATTTGTCACCATTCAGGAAATCCATCCCTGGCTCCAGAAGAACACTCAGTCCCTACTGACAGTCTGGGAGAGGGAGAGAAAATAGATAGCAGAGCTGCAGCTATTAAGACCAACAGGCACATATTTTATTCCAACTCAATTTTCCATTCCCAAATACCTTTTGAAGAAAATCTTTCTCTTTGATAGAAAGTGAATGAAGATTGTGGTGTTCTGTGGGATTTTTTTTTTTGGGGGGGGAGGTTGAGGGGGTGTTGCTTTGGTGGTGATGGTTTCTTGTTGATGTTATTTCATAGGCACTCTCCTGTTCTTGCTGATCTTCATTTTCTTCTCTCAGACAGCGGAGCTTGCAGCAGTGACAAGACGTAATCCCAGGTAAAGCTGCTGCTGCCTCTGGCCTCGGTTAGCCTGTTAGCAATGGTACTTGCCTGGGCATGGGGCAGCTGGCTTTTCACACAGCTCAGCATGGATGTGCTGCCACTCCCAGTTGCTTTTAGGACACAGCTGAGTTGTTTTTCTTAAGATTACTGTACCCATTAATCTTAAGAAAAACATGTAATAAAACTGTTCGGCCTTCCCGAGGCCACCACTCCCAGAGACCTTTCCCCTTTCTTGGCTTCTGCAAGAGTTTCTTTCCTTCGGCTCCGCACCTTTATCAGCTAGAAATGATAAACTCCAGAACTGGTTGGCTTCAGACTCCCTCTTTGCAGGACAGGCTGCACTGCTACGCTTGTGCCTGTTGAGGACTGGAAGATCACGGAGGACAAGTGGCAGGTGGAAGGCTGCTCCCTCCTATACACAGAGCAGAGGCAGGATGCATACAGCCTTCTGTGAAGCTCAGCAAAGAAAAACTTGGGCTTTTCTGTGTGCCGTGCCATACCAGTCAGCCTGGTACTGACATTCATGGACCTTTGAAGGCAAGAAACAACATGCAGTGCAAATGAAAGCTGAGCCTTGCCACACCAGAGCATTGGTGCCAGCCAGGTTTAGAAGTCTGACGTGTGAGCCAAGTGGAGCAGGTACCATGGCAGGAGATGCCATGTTCCACCTGCAGGCATGGAGAGCTGCGGTGCCGCTATGCATCCGAGCCCAACCGCGATGCGCGGCATGTGAGAAGCTGGTGAACCCATGGCCACATTCAGCTTGAATGCATTTTCCTAGGGAGGAAGTGGCTTTTCCCTTGGAAAGCTCAACTCCCCAGGGTCCCCGTGAGGTCAATGGAAAAAGTGATTTCTTCAGAAAATGAATCAGAGGGCCTGAACACAGGCTTATCATTTTGATTACCGAGCAAGCTTAACCTCTATAGTTTTAAACCCATTTTTGTGAGTACCCATCCCCTCCTGCCCCTTAGCTCTGGGAGTTAAGCATTGCATCCTGCTTTGTCCTTTTGGCTTATCCAGGGATGCCAGAAATGGGTTTGCAAGTTCCAGAAGAATCAAATGAAGTCAAGAAATGTTGGTTTCTTTATGGATAGCCTGACTGGAACTGGAATAATCAGCATCTGTTTCAGTTTAAGTGAGTTTTCATTCCAGCCTTTCTCCCTTGTCAAAGTACAGACAACTGAAGCCTTTAATTTGCCCTGTCTTTCACTGCAGAGAGAAGCAGGAGTAACAGCCGATACTATCCCGTCTAGAATATCTATACAGAAAAAATACAATTTATTGTCTGTTATGAATGAAAAAGCTCTTGCTTGTTTCTCTTGTTGGTAGTGTTGACTTTGAAAGATAGATTGTTTGCACTGGTTGACTCTCCGTTTGTATAACTGAAGATTAGCATGCTTGATAGCCTGATGGATTTGCAGTTTTCCCTTGCACTAAATAAGCTGCAGAACTGCTAGCCTTGGGGCAGTTAGGACACAGCATGTACTTGAAAAAGTTGTCATTTTTACTGGTAAATAAGAAAAAATAATCTCGTGCATGGCATCCCGGATGTGCTGTGTCAGGGTTGGTATGTTCTGTTTTTCCACCTGGAAGATCCCCTGCAGGACCTAGGAAATATGTCTGAAACTGACCCACAGAGAGAGGTTGCTAATGAGTTTAAAGTTAAAGCTGATAGGCCCAGAACTGTTTTTACATGGTACTTCTGCAACCCTAAAACATGAAGCTTGGTTTTGAGAATGCAGGCACGTTAAACAAACGCCATCCTTTTTTCATATGTGTGTTTGCTTTGTAGAACCAACGGGAAGAAAAAGTAAAAATAAATTTCTTGTCACTCAATTGAGCAGACCTGTCTCTGAGCACAGAAAAGGAACAGACAGTAAAAATAGCAACATCTTGCTGTACTGTAGTCCTTCAGCAGATAACCACAGTTTGAGGTTCCCCTTTGCATCCTTCTTTGTATTGCAACAGAAGCTTTCGCTCTGCTGGGCAATCTCTCTCTTCAATGTGATGGATCTTGTTGTCAGCCTCTCTGTCCCAGTGCTGGATTCTAGGCGTTGCTGATGGCTCTGGATGTCTGTGTGCATGCCCCAGGTATGGTTTCTGTGCACCCTGCCTCTCTCCCCTGTAGCTCCTAGGTTGTGCCAGCTCTTCCAGCCTCCTCACTTTCTGTGTACCCGAGATAATGGCATACAGCTAAGATTACATTCAGGGTGAAGACAGAAAAGTAGTGATGAAGGCGTGCACTATTTTCATGATGGGTATGGTGATGAGAATTTGGAGGTTTGAGATTTGGTGAGGGAGGCTGAGATTCACAAAGAAAGTGAAACCAGGAATTAGAGGAGTTTTACGCTGAGAGACTGTGTGCAAGGAACCAGTAGCAGGGGAGGGACAGAAGTCATAGCAGGATTGTTTGTCAGTGCAGAGAAAGTCATGGGGGATAGGAAGTTAGATGAAGAACGGGACAGAGGAGA
The DNA here is from genome assembly GCA_013396635.1 of Penelope pileata. Taxonomy (NCBI): domain Eukaryota; kingdom Metazoa; phylum Chordata; class Aves; order Galliformes; family Cracidae; genus Penelope; species Penelope pileata. Next base: position 2,190,069 of record WBMW01004623.1, on the reverse strand, counting down.
CTGAATAAGGCATGGGGAACTGAAGCTGGAGGCACTGTTGGAGGCTAAGGAAGGAGAGACAGGTGGTGGATGTCTGAATGTGTTGGTCGGGCACAGGCAGAGGTGAGCAGAGCAGCGGGGAGAGCTGTGGGCTGGGCAGCAGGGAAGGCTGCAGGACGAGGGGCATGTGCTCACAGGGACATCTGGCTCCTGGGGCTGGCAGCCGAGCTGGGCTTCCCCAAGGCTGGCCTTCAGTGCAGCTCGGCTGGCAAAGAATTTGCTTCTTGTTGGTCTGCCCCAGAAATAATGAGGATTTAGTGCCCTGGGACCAGGCGGCAGCAGCTGCCTGCCTTGGGGAGGAGAGGGCTTTCTTGTAGTTAGATGAAAAAATAAAATTACAGTTGGGAGGAGGTAGTAAAAAGGCCACATGAACAAGAGAGAAAGGGTCAATTCATTAGTCTGGCAGCCACTAAATTAAGAAAAGGCAACTGGGGCTATAACATCAGAGGTATCTGAGTTCAGTCAGAGATGATGCTGAAGTTGCTGGATTGATCTTGTGGTCAGCTTAAGCAAGCTTAACAAATTAATGACATTATTTTTGTTCATTGTGTAAGAACTAGCTCCTAATAAATCACAGTGCTTTGTAGAAACATGCTTGAAACAACTGTGTCAATACTAAATAGCCTTAGGAATGGTCTTATGAATCCACCGAATAACCCAAATTCCAGCACTCATCCCCCTCCACCGCTGGTCTGGATATGGGATAGCAGTCGCTGTTATCTGCTCCTCTTTGGGGCAGGGGGCAGAGGGCTGTGTGGGGCACGGGAAGGTACCAGCACTGCTGGTCACCCAGGGAGCTGTCATGATGCTGCGTGACCCTGCAGCACAGCTGTCCTTTTTAGGAACGGGGAATGCTACACACATTAAAGGACCGTTATGAAGGTCGCAAAGCCAAGCACTTAAAAGTTAGGCAATGCCCACATGAAATGCCTGTGAAACCTTAATTGTGCACACGTAGGTCATGAAATGCTCATTAATTTTATTTGCCCTGCTGTTCATTTCAGCGTGAATGGCAGTAATTCAGGATCCTCTCACAGTTCTATAGCTCTTCCTGTAGAAATGGAGACCGAGCACATTCTGACTCCCTGCCTGTGGGTCTGTCTTAAGGAGAGGTACTCAGCTGCAGCACGACCGGGTTCAAAATATGGGACGGCCAGGGCAGTGTGATGCAGAGGGACACCTAACAAACACAGCTAAGGATGCTGACCCCATACTCATCTTCCCCGCTGCCTCAGGTCTGTGTCGATGAGGATCTGGGGAGAAAGTGCTGCTGGAGGCTGGGGTTAGGCTGGAGCTCATCTGTCCAGCACCCAGCAGGGGGGTCTGAAATAACCACTCCATTTGGGCCGATTAAAAACAAATCTTGCCTGCATGAACTCTGCCTTTGCAAAAGCATCTGTTAGCTCTGGTTGCTGCCACCAGTCCTGCTGTGGTACCGCTCTGATCTCCCGGGACAGATGCAAGGAACGGCAGCAGGAGGGCAGAGTTATCAGCGTGTATTTGCTGGCTGGTTCCCTGCCGAGTGGCAGTTGCCCTGCTGTGCGTCCTTCCCAGCTGCATGTTTCCTCATGAGCCTCGCTGTGCTCTCAGTGCAGCACCTGCAGCCCGGGGCAGGAACGCAGTGCAGGGAGAGCTGCTCCGGACCAAAGCTCCCGGGGCAGAGCTGTCCCTGCGCGCCTGGCAGCACTGCGTGCCTCCTGCAAGAAGCTGTCGTTGTACGGCACAGTGTCACTGGGAGCCGCGCCTGGCTTCTGCCCCGGGCCTCGCCACGCAGAGGCCGCTCCCGCCCGCACTGCTGCCCGGCGTGTGGCAGTAGGGCAGCACGCGAGCACGGCCAACTGAGACCACGGAGAAACGCCGCGCGGCCGCCATCCCCGGGCCGGGCCCCCACCACGCGGGCGCTGTGCTCTGAGCGGCGT
>WBMW01004623.1:2119008-2187873 GCA_013396635.1 Penelope pileata | reverse complement strand
CCGGGCGCGGTGACAGCGTCCCGCGGGGCTCTGCCCGGGGCTGCGGTGCGAGCGGGGGGGGACGGCGCGGGGATCGCGGCGTGACAGCACCGTCGCGGAGCCCCGGAGCGGCGGGGGCCGTGTCCGAGCGCTGCGCTGGGGGCTGCGGGGCTGCGCTGGGCGCACACGTGCGGACACAAAGGCGCTCGGGGAGGAGCTGGGAGGGAGCGCGGGGCTGCCGTCAGCGCTCGCGGTCGGGTGCGATCCTGTGCCGTCCGTGCGTTTGGGTTTCTGCTTCTCCTTCCCCTTCCCAGCCCGTAAGCTGTTGTTTTGAATCACCGGGCGCTATTGGGTGCTTCTATTTATAAAACCGAGGGCTTAAAGTAGGTGGTGGTCAAATTAAGTCACGCTTATTTACAGCCCCGTTTCAGACATACGCTGTGCAGTGATCTCCCTATAATCCTCTGCCGCTTTTGGGGAAGATTTACTGTATCCCATGAATTTATTAATACACTGTTGCGCGTATGTTTTAATTTTAGCAACGCCCTTATCCTCTTAATTCCCTTTGAATGATTTGGGCCCGACTGTTTTGGTTTTTCTCTGCAATTACTCTTTGTTCTGGATGAGCAAAGGCTGTTGCCATACTTTGAAGCTGCGTTCGCTGGGATTTGGGCTGATGCTGTCCATCTCCATGCGGGTGGCACGGTGACACACACACATTGGGCAGCACCGATTTGGTGCCCGACCCCACGGCCCAGCGAGGTACTCCCAGATAGAGCTGCCATTGTGCCACAGTCGCTGGAGGAACGCATCCCCCAGAGGATGCTGCCTTCTGCTGTGCCCCTCTCCCGCTCTGGAAGCTCCGTGCCACATGCCCAGGGTGGAGGTGCGGGAGGGGACGTTCTTTGTTGTGTGACACTGAGACTGCGATGCGTGGCATGGGGGATTTCCTCAGAGGATGGATGTTTTCTTGTCGTGTGCTCTCAGCTTACACATAGAAATGATTTTCTCCGAAGGCTGCCGGGTATGCTCCTTTTAGGAAACCCTTGGGTTCGTTGGTTCTTGGCTGTGGCTTTCTAGAAAGGCGCGTGCTGCCCTGAAAGGGGTGGGCGCGTGCACTTGGCTGTGTGCGCAGTGCTCGCCTGTGTCAGTTGGGTGAGGAGTGTCAAAGCATCTCCCGTTTGCTCTGCTGGGTGGGAGCAGCTATGGTCTCTGCCTGGCCGGGCTGAGGAAGCCGTGCAAATAGCTGCGCTCCCTTTTGGGAGGGTTTAGCTGGGCGATAAGGAGATAAAACCGTGCTGAGAGATCTCAGATGTTTCCATAACGTCGCTGTGCAGAATTGGGGTGGGTGCTAACCCCAGCCAGTTCCCTCTTGCAGCAGTTTGCCCTTCGTGGCTGAGGAGAGAGAAAAACCCGTGTGTGGCTGTGTGTGCTGAGGCCGGGCACCGCCTCGCCCCGCTCACCCCCAGCTCCAGCCCCCGGGCTCTGCTCCTTATCCAGGCTCTGCCCCGGCGCTTCGGGATCGCTTCAGGTGGGCGAGCGGTGCCCAGGCAGCCCCCAGCCCATGGGCAGCCCCGCCACTTCCCGCTCCACCCAAAGGCGTTTGAGTTTCATTCCTTCCTTTTTTTTTTCTTTGTGGATGCTCTTTTAGTGGAAGCTCCGCTTGCTTTCCTCTTTCACCCTAATACCTTGTGTTTGTTTTTACTGCACGCAGCTCTGCATCTCGGCGGAGATATTTGTCTCTCTTTTTTTTTTTTTTTTTTTTTTTTTTTAATGGTGGGTTTGTTTGTGTGCGAGAGAGGGCTGGGGAGGGCAGGCAGCGCAGATTAAGCAGCCAGTTGTAGCTAGATGGTAGAGATAAGAGGAGCCCTTGTTTACACTGAAATGCACCGGCTGACAGACTGTAGTCTGTGTGGTACAGCACTCCTGGCGTGTTACAAAACCCGCCGGGATAAAATGTAACAGGTTGTATAGCAGGAAGGTAATGTTTGCAGTGTTAGCCACTGACCTGAATTTGCTGGCTTTTGTTTTTGCTGCATTGCTTGGGCTCGGCTGCCTTGTGAAACGCAAACAACGCACTGTTAACGCTGAGCGCGCCCTGACACCAAGTTTTGTTCAGTGACTGCGATCTGGGTGCAGCGAAACAATGATCCCTTGGGAAAGGGGGACTTGAATTGCTAAGAATTTTTGCATTCTTAACCTCTAGGTAACAGATATGGTGTGAAATTATACAGTGTTGATTTCCTTTAAAAAGCAATTCAGGAGCATGCAGTTAGTTTGGGCTGTTTGCGGGGAGGCACTGGGTCTGTGCTGCTGAGCAGGAGGAACACAGAGTTTGGAGGCTGTCAGGGAATTAATTGTGGCTGTGCTGATTGGAGAGAGAATGTGGTAAGAGGCTGTGGTGTAGACAAACGCAGCGATGGGTGGCCGAAGAACTTCTTCAAACGGCCTGCCGTGCCTGTGTGCTTGGTTCTTACCGTCAAGGTGGACGTATGAAATAATTATAATCTGACCATCCCCAGGAGCAAGCTGCAGTGGTGCAGGAGATGCTATTGCCACGCAGCCCCGGTGATGCCATAGCTGCTGTGTCCGGTTCAGGGAGCTGCCTCCCCGTGCTCCCAGGCTTTTCGTCATGCATGCATCCTAATTGTTCTTTCTGCTGGCATTGTGCTGGGCTGAAGGGGCTGTGCACCGATGCAAATGGCCCTTCTAATACCTTGCGTATTTGCATTATAATGGCCGCATAAATACTGCAGCACATCTCAGTTCCCTCTCTGGCTGCTCTGACTGTAGGGTTTAAAATAGGCTCTTTCTGTAGCCTGGATCTTGGTGGTGGCTGGGGTTGCTTTGGAGAGAGGTTCTGAGGCACATCTTTATGAAACACTGCGATCTGTTTGCGATGAGGTGCGGTTTGCACATTCCCGTGCTCTGTCTCCCACTCCTCCAGCCCACAGGTTGGTACAGGCTCCGGGAGGAGAAAAACCCAACAGCAACAAACCATCACCCCGAGCAGCGAAGCAGTTTTTCACCAATTATTTCTAAACTGCCTATATTTGGGGTTGCAAAACATGTTTGCTCGGGACTCGGTTTTGCATGTATGCTATTTCCAGAGCTCCTATAGATGTCTGTGGGAATATTTTGTGCAGAAGGAATGCAAAATATTGTGCCACCATTGTTTTGGTGTTGAAACGCTCCGTGGCTGATGTGCAGCTTTACCAAAAGCACCCCGAATTTCCTTTGAAATCCTCGACCCAGTGACATGGCTGAGACCAGACCCTGGTTTTGGGAACCGGTGGCAGATTGCCATCACCTCTCTGTTGTCATAAGTTGGCCTCACCAAGTTGTTAAGCAGATGGGCAACACTTACCTGACCCGTACTGATCAGGAGGTGCCTGGAGATGTTTGTATCATTACAGAATGCCGTCTCGTAAAGGTTTGGATTCACTTCCTGTCTCTGCAGCCTGGTTGTTAGCGTGTGATGCGTCAAATTTAGGGAAGGGTAATGCATTATGCTACTATGTGTAGTTTTTGGCTAGTTGGCTGTGATTGGTTCACTCCATCTGTGATTTAAATAGTGAAAGCTGCAGCAAGATGTGTTTAAATCAAACGTGGTTGTATTTTTATTTTGTTGTGTGTGGCTGTCATGCTAGGAGTTTGTCTCTCCTTTGCACATAATGAAGTGGCAGTAATCGTTGAGGTTAATGATAGGATGAGTGACTTATTGTTGGAACTGAAGTCATGAAAGTGGAATTTTCTGAAACAGTAAGTGATACTGTTGCAAGAAACGATACATTTGCTAAACTGAGGTGTTCTGCTCAGCGCTGCAAGCTGTGTACTTATTAGTGTAGCACAGGGCTTCTCGCAAACCAGCCAGAGCTTGTGTTTTGTCTCCATGAAGTTCAGAAGTTGTATTACCTGGCTGTGGATTTAGATCTATGCTTTCATTATTTCAATTCTAATAGGAATTAGTATTAAACCAAGACATTAAAGGGGTGCTTCGTGACAGTTTAAATGGTCAGGACTCTCTGTTGGGCTGTTGTGTGGTGACTGGGAATAAAAAAATCAGCACATTTATTACCTTTACAAAGAATTACCTGACTGACAGCCAAAAAGACCATGGTCTGATATTTATTCATGGACAAGGTGCAGCAGTGATTGTGGAGATCTGGGCTTCTCTGTTTTCCTTCCTCTCATCTGTGTCTCGGTCATCTAAATCCTGGCAGGCAGGGCTTTGCTCTCCCTGGGGCTCCTGTGCCGTGCCTGGCAGCCTGGCAACCTGTGTGTGACAGCACGTGGGCTGCCCGCTCTGCTGGGCCCTGAGACGGTCCCTGTTGTGCTTCTTTAATGCTGAAAGCTAGGTTCTAGCCTGTTTTGTCATACACAGCGTTGATTGTGTTTATTGATAATTGTCCTGAGTGGGAATATTCGTGTTGTGTGAAAACGTTTGGAGGAAAAACAAACAAAAAAGATTTTTACTGTTTTAACTGTTTTGTGTGTGTGTGTTTATATATATATATATGTATGTATGTACACATTACGTAGTTGAACAAGAGAGGATGTTTGTGTATGTCACTGTGATGTAAAGCTCGTGTATAGCGCAGTGGAAGTCATAGTAAATCTGTAAGTAATTGGCCAAGGTGACATAGGGTGCAAGGGCAGGTGCTGAATGAAGTGCATGGTGCTGGAGGAACGTTCAGATTCTCAACTGAGCTCCAGTCTTGCTTTACGTTCGTGATATATCTAGTGCGTTAAAATACTGGAGTTTATTCCATCCTCATTAAAAACAAAGAATAAAACCCCCACAGCCTGTATCTCTCCCCTCCCCAGCTTGGTGGTGAACAGCCCCGATGAGTGAGCGATGCTTGTTCTGCTCACTCGATGAACAGTTGTGTGTCTGAACTTGGGATGGTAGTTTTGTGCTTTTTGGATGGTGCTTTGATAGTCCCTTCCCCCTGCCTTGAGTGAGCCACTGCAGAAAAGCAGAACTGCTTGTTTCTCTTAATTCTAAGGGATAACCACGCAGAGAGGATTCTTCCAAACAGAACTCGGCATTTACGGAAATCTGGAGAAGTGTGGAGATGCACGGAGTCACTGAGTGCAGCAGAGAGAAAATGACCTCACTAGCAAACTGTGCAGCTCCTGGAGGCATCAGGTGCCTGGATATGCAAACACAGTTACACTGCACTCTGACATAGGTCCTCAGATAAAGAAAAAATGCAAAAAAATGACCTCCTAATCAAGGAAGTCAACCAGAGAATCCATCTGCATTGTCCTGCAAAATACTGATCGCAGCAGAATATGAGGGACTTGTAATGGAAACCCATTCTGCTGTTGCTTCTGACACTGCAGTTAGAGTATGGGATTTTTGTCTTTCCTGTTTCTTGTAGATGGCTTGTGCAAATGATTGTACAATCAAAGGCTTTAAAGCCAAGAAAAATCCTATAAAATATGCATAGTTTGAAGCGATTTGCATAATTTTCTTATTGAAGGGATGAATGGGTTAAATGAAGTATGTTAACAGGAACGTTTGAGCTAAGGCTTCATCTGTGGCAATTACTTTTCTAATAAATTTTTAAAATCTAATGGCTGTGCATATTGTATAGTATTTGCAAAACGTAAAATACTTCTTATTAAAGACAATTTTATAACAGACAGTTACACGAGTTACATTGAATTGAAGATTTTAGTTGATCTGCTTTCCTGAAAACGAGAAATTTGTAAGTAAGAATATGAATTAAGGTACATGGGAACTTGTGGTTGTGCAGCAGATTTGTGTTCTGGTCAGTCCCTCAGACTGCTTTGAACTCAGTGTGCAGAGTGAGGCAGATTTCAGGCTATCCTATTTGTTTTTTTTTGTGGTGGGCTACATATTTGCTTTTTGGAATATTCCAACAATTGTTTGGCAGCTTTCTTGATAGCATATTGTGTGTGGCAGGCCTCGTTAGGAAGGAAGCAGAAGTTTAAATATTATAACCATGAGTTGAAATTCACATAATAGATACAACAACCTGGATTATTTTTTTTTTTAATGACTTCATCCATGAATTTACTTTCTGTGCTTTAGGGCATTACTGGGCACATCTTTACGAGAGTAATTCCTCATCTCTTCCCTAGCAGAAGTCTCCAGAGCAGTGTTGGCAGCCATTCCTCGCAGGGCTGAATGCTGCAGTGCCTTTTAGAGGCGGGTTGGTGCCCAGCTCTTCTCGCAGCCCCGCGTCCCATCCCAGCAGGCTGCGAGGCTGCGGCCGCACGCTCTGGCTGCAGCATTAGGTTTTCTTCCTCTGAACCAAGATCCTGTTGATTGAACCAATTAGGGGCTGGGTGCAGGCCAGAACTTTCTCCTGAAATCAGAATTAATGAATAAGCAAATTAGACTGGAAAGATTCTTATTCTCAACGGGCAGTGGCAGTCAGTGTGTGACAGGGATGCGGTTCACGTCCCCGCCGCGGTGTGCGTGTGCTCCGTCCTGTCGAAGCCACCGGGGCACGCTTCTGAGTGTGGATCACACATTTGCATCATATATTTGACGGTATGTCCGCCTCGGAATGTTTTTGAACCTATTCCAGCTCTTCTGTAGCAAGCAGATGGGGTGCACACGCCTTCATTAGCGAGCACTTAGCTCCGCTGCGAGGGCCGCGCTTCCCTCCTGCTCTGCTCTGCCTTGGCTCTGCCTGCAGCTCCCGCTGCTCGCTCTGCTCTCTGCGAGCAATTGGGAGCAGCACTACGTGCTCCTGCCCTCCTGTGGCAATGGAAACGTGAACGTTTTGCTCATAATCAGGTTGTGTAAAAATAAAACAGAAAGAGATGATGATAAGGAAGTAGTTTTTCTCTTCTGTAACAACTTCTTGCATCTCTCAAGACGCATGTTTGCTTTGGTGAAGTGTTCTATGTCAAAAGCACTAGAGAAAGAAAGCCAGGTACTTTCTCAACTTGCTGTTACAATATCAAAAATAGCTTGTAGACTTTAGGAGCTTTGAATTAACCCTCTGACCCGTTTATGTGATATGTACTATCCCTCTTGCGCTAGCGTAAATGAAGACACAGCAATTAGAGGGAGGGTTCTGCCAAGCACAAATGGAGATGACAGCAGGAAGGCACAGATCTGAGCTGGTGGGGGCAGAGCCCCGGAGCGCAGCTGTGTCCTGGTGAGTAGGGAGGGGAGGTGGGTTCCAGCCCCAGCTCCTCGCTGTGTCCCCGAAGCAAACAGCAGAGCCGAGCCAGTGGGTGCAGCACGGTTCCTGCTGTGAAATCTTATCAGCAGTTAAAGCCACGCAGAGTGACGTGCCAGATCTCGGAGCGTGTGCTGCGATAACAAGTAGTCGTGTTGGCTGAAAGGGTCCTCAAGTGGTTGTAGCGTGCGTGTAAGTGACCCCTTGTTTCTTGAGCATGGCTGGAAAAGGCTCTTTCAGCCTCCTTCTGTCTCTTGTACTTCCCCCTCATTGTATCACAGAAGACTTTCTGCCAACATCAGTTGGCCTCAAATATGACGCACCTGGTCGTCTTCCGAAGTGCTTTTTATTTCTAACTATATGATTCTGAGGCAATAATCTTCTTTTGGAAATACTCTTAAGAATTCAGCTGGCACCTCAGTTTCAAAGTTGACAGTGTACGTAAACGATGGACAGACAGCTTCTGTCTCTAGGCAAATGTTTGTGTTATTCTCAATGTGTAAAGTCTTGTAATCAGAAGTCTTTGTCACAGCTTTCACTCTTGTGAATTCCAGTTTCTACTAATTTTTTTTTTTTTTTTTACACTCGAAGGTGCTTCATGTTAGCAGTTTCAGAACTACGTAATATGGACTGATGAGGTGTGTACCATGGTGATCTGATACTGTATCACTTCTCACACTGTGTTCTGTACGGTTTCATCTTTGCTCTCCCCTAATTAACAGTGACAGAAGACCCCTAATTAACAGCATAGGTACGGCACACAGAGTTCCAACAAATAAGAAATGCTCCAAAATAAGTTTGTGTCTTCCTTGTTGTAAATGCTGTATTTTGTGGTGCCCAGAGGAGTTTATGCAAGGTCAGATGGTGAGAATTCAGAGCATGACATCTGCTCGCTGCAGCTGCTCGTCTGCCCTCCCCTGTCCCAGGGCAGCACGAGGTGCACAGCCTCCATGCACCTTGACCAGGGGGTGTGTGCATGCCCAAACTCTCTACAGATAACTGCAGTGCTGGAGCCTTCCACCATTAAGTCGCTGTTTGTGAGCCTATCCAGTAGGTAAAAGTTTTCAAACAGAAGTAGGGAGAGGGAGTGTAGAGGGTTTGTATGGGAGTGCTAGCTTCAAAACTGCTGATTGTTAGATTTCTGTTTAGGGGAGGCTTTGGATAATGACTTGAACTTCTCTCTTGGGCTCTTTCAATGACAAAGCTGTGACACGTTTGCCATGGTTGGAGATGGTGAGCACAGGATGGTGCAGAATTCAGCGTGGGCTGCGTGTGGCTGTAACAGTTCGTGGGCCGAACTGCAGGTTGCTGTGTTTCAGTGCCGAGCGTGAAGTGAGTGCTCAGACCTTTGCCTCCCTGGCAAGAAGCAGCTCTCTATTGAAACAATTTCTTCAAGCAGCAGGGGGTGAGGGGGTGACAGCCTTGGCTATCGATTTTAGTGATGATTTTAATTTAAACTCGCTGCTGTATAAACTGTTTTATGAGCTGGATGAGAGACTGTGGATCTTGTTAACAAGTTTACATTTCTGCAGTTGTGCTTTGGCTGTTCCATATGTACTGCAGGTGTGTGTATCTATTCATTCACCACAAACGTGTGCTGCTTTTCAGTTACCAGAAGCAAATGGTCAGAAGTTGATTATTCCTGGAAATGTTCCTTTCTGTTCAGATCTGACTGCTGTTGAGGTGGCTGCTTTAGTGTGAGGTTTGCATCAATCCATCGTAGAGATGGTAACTCCACAGCTCCAACATGTAGGATTCATTTAAATTAAGATTTTCCTTGCTGTCTATAATCACGAGCTGGCAAGCACTGTGAGTTCTGTTATTGGTCAGATCAAGGGGACAGGGTGGATGATCCTTCTTCATCAAACGTGGCCGTGGGTATTCTGTATGAGAGCACTGTTTGGCTTTGGCTGTTACTAACACACAGCTTCTAGCGCTGGCTAATGCTTACAGCCTGGTGTACATAAAATACCCAAACCTGAAAAGCAGTGACAACTTGAACTGGTTTTTGTTTTTGGTATAAAAGCTTAAACGTGATCACAGGGCGGACTGATTGGCCGGTGCAGGGAATCTGATTTGATTCTTCTAAACCAAGCTTTTCATTTGCCTCTAAGGTTTGTTCTTCAGTGTGAGGTGTTCTTATACGTTGTCATAATAAAAGAAAAAAAAAGGAGGAGGGGAGAAAAAAAGATAATTTTGCAATGCTCTGGCTTGTGAAGCTTGCCACATTCACTTGTGGATTGCTGCCTGATTTATTTATTTTCTGATGGATTGTAGCGTTTCTTGAAGAAGTAACGTGCCTTTTAAGGAAGGCTTTTAATATTTGAAGAAATATCTAGAAAAAATAAATGATAAAATGAGAGCTCCTGACACAGGCAAGAAAGAAATTTTATCTGGGACAGATGGTATTTTTTTTAGCTCCATTCAGATTTACTCCTTTATATTTATTTGTTTTAAATAAGACTTCAAGACTTAATTGTGCTCATCATAACTGTCTTGCTCTCTGGAAATGTCTGAAACTTTTCTCCCGTGGTTAGAGACCTTTTTTTAACATCCCTTAAGCTAAACAGCATTCTGTTGATTCGGTGTTTGAAAAACTAAAAGGAAACTCCAGGAGATGATGCTGGGTAGGTGCTGAGTTATGGCTGTAGCTTCTACTTGCTTTAGTTTCCCTAAGAAGACATTTTACTTACTAGATTATTAATAGTTAAATTTCAGTTAAAGCACAGCTTTTAATGGCTCAAAATCACCACTTAGCCGATCATGATCAAATTTTCTTGCAGTATTCTCAGACTTCAATATTTTGTCTTGGGATAACTTTGCCTTACGACTGCTCTTTCTACCATGGTTTGTGTAGTGGAAAGATTCAGGCGTCTTCTGATGGCTTTGTGCTTGCTTTTGGTTTGAGTGTAAGGATGCATACAAGTTTTTGATCTCAGAAAAGATATAAACACTGTGTAACTTATGTGAAATAGTCCAATTTTGCACTTTAAGTAATCACTGCTGATTGAGCTGCTGTTTTGCTGAGAGTTGCTCTCTAGTTCTGCACCTGCGTTTGGGTCCCCAAAACAGTGGTCAAACACAACTACTATTTGCAATTACTTCTGATCCCAGAGGGGAAACCCAAGTAAATATCTTTCTTGCCATAGGGATCTGTAACAGTTGCAGTTTTACAGTATACCTGAGTTGCAGCAGTATTCAGATTGGTCACTGAAAGTTGATAGCTGAGCTCCAAATTCAGAGCAGGGTCAAACTCTAATTAATTGATGCTTTAGATGCTGTTGTTTCTGCCGGGACAGGCGAGCCTCTGCCATCCTACTTATGGGTCTTCTGCTGTCCTGCCCCTCTGCCTTCTGCTGCTCTGGCTGCTGTTTCTGCAGGCTGTCCTGTAGTCCTTGTGTTCTGTACCTTGCTCTCCTCTCCAGGTAAATGCTGGTGCTTTGGCTGCTGCTTCTCCTCTGCCTGTACCTGTGCTCATTCCCTCTGCCTGGTCCTCTGAAAGTGTTGTTCTGTGTCTTTTTACTTCGGTTCCCACTACTTGGGGAATGGTTGAGTAAAAAAGGAGCAAATAGGTCGCAAGTAATTGTTAAAATCAATCAACTTCATCAAAAAAAGTATTTTTAAGAAGTTCAGGTACCTCTCCAGTGTTTTACTTTAATGTTTGTCTGTCTGTCCAGGAGCTCTTTTTCACATCTGCAGCTATCTCCTCGCATCCTCATAGTGCTCCCATATCAACAGAGCATCCCGATGTTGAACATACCGTTCTGGAGCATATTGTCATGTAACATCTGTTCAGTCCTTCTAGTAGGTGTGTCTGTATGCCTTCTCAGAGTGCTGTCTACATACATCCCTTACAAACAGACCTACAGCACAAGGTTTGTGTCTCCTCTTCTGCTGGAGCAGTGCATGAACTTCCATGCACCTCTAAGCTAGTCTGCCCTTTCATCAGCTTTTCAAATTTCCATTATTTTATTTAATTTAGCAGAAAGCGATGAATTATTATTGCATAATATTTGTAGTGTTAATTCAGTTTGTCTGATTTTTTTCATGACTTTTTTCAGATTTACACCGATGCTACTTTCAGCTTTTGTGATACATGAACCTTTCAAGCATGTTAAAGACTGTATCATGCAGATGATTTTTGGCAAGCAGAAATCATATTTTCCACTATTTCTAGTATAAATGTCATTGAAGACCTTTAAAAAGAAAAAAAGAAAAGGATGCCTCATATGAACAGATTTTGAAGAATCTGTTTGGAAGAGATCGCAGTGGTTTTCTTCTCTCTTTTTGATTTTTTTTTTTTGTTTCCTTTTGAAGGAAAACATCTTGTTCCTGTGAAGATGCCCAATTTATCATGTATTTTCCAGAACTGTTGGTGTGTGAAATAATCTTTTACCCAGGCTGCTTGTTATGAGCAGGATGGTATCCAGCTCATTAGCTGATTGATGTCCTGACCGTCAGAAAAAAAATAACAGCTAGAACCTAGGGCTTGCACACCCCTTGTGTGTTTTATACATACATATATTTTATATATGTATATATAAAGACTGGTGATGTAGGCTAACAGGCCTTTCTTAGGCTTCTGCAAACATTTAGCTAACGTTTGAAAGCATCACACAAGATTGTCCTTTTTTAACAAGATAACCTAAAAACCAAATAAACCAACCAAACACCAACCAATCAAAAAAATCCCCCCAAACAGATGAAGTTTAGTGTAGGATGACCTAGGATGCTTCTCTTTCACTGAGTGATGGACTGAGTTAATGAGTGCTTATCAGGAAGATGCATGTCTGCAGGTTGCCTCTATGGAGGAGCTGGCAGACAGGTAGCTCATATCCCAATTTGTTTGTTACAGTTGTTGAAAATACATCCCCTGTTCTTGAAAAAGCTTGTGGAAGCTGAACTCCTCCTTAACACTCTCCCCTTGCAATGCAGTGACTGTTATCTTTAGCCATGGGAACATCCAGCGCTGGGGGAGGTCGCAGCCTGGAGTGCCCTGCACTCCGACACCACGCGACCGCGCTTACCTGGGGTCAGTGTGTGCTCTGCTTGGGGCAAAACAATCTCTGGGATCATCACTGGAATATGTAAGAGTGTGAAAGAGTCACACAATCACAGAATCATAGGGCTTGGAAGGGACCTCTGGACATCATCTAGTCCAGCCCTCTGCTAAAGCAGCTCCCCTGCAGCAGGTTGCACAGGAACACGCTCAGGTGGGTTCTGAATATCTCCAGAGAAGGAGACTCCGCAGCCTCTCTGGGCAGAAGGGCTTGCAAGAATTTCAGATGGTATTCTTCACTTTCTCATGCTTAAGCATTAAATGTTGATTTTTTTTTTTAAAGTAAAAACTAAATAAAAATGTTGTTTCTAAGAAGTCATGGAAGTTAGGCAGGCAGTGCAAAGCAGCCAGAATTAACCAGGTGTGAGCTGGATGGCCTCTGGTGCTCGGGGTGGCTGTGCTTGTCAGACTGTGTTCTTTATGGATCTGCAATTGGTGCATGCTGCTGCCTTCTGCAAGACCCCTTCTTCGTGCATGGTGCAGGAGCAGGTCTGATACTTGCAGAGTGATTGCTGTCTCAGTATTTTTCTGTCTGTGATGCTCTCTCTGGTGGAGTTCCTGGCCCTTCAGCGCCCTGTGTCTGCTCCAGCTCCTGCGCGGTGCTCCTGGTCCCGTATCTGGCAGCGTGCTCCTGCTCCAGGCAGGCTGTGGGTGCCTTTCTCCTTGGCATGGCCGCTGTGACCTCTTGGAAGCATGGGGGGCTGCAGGAGAGGGTTTCTCAGCAGCTGGGAAGGGCCTGTTTGGCCACCGGGCCTGTGACTTGCTCGGTGGGAATGCCTTGTATAAAGAAAGTGGTGTGTAGGAGTTGAGGAGGTGAAACAGGCTCAGGGTTTATGAAATATTCAGTTCTTTGTTGCCAGAAGAATTCCTCGCAGCTTTCTTATTACAGGTTTTGAAGTGGCCAGAAGTGAACGTGGTGAAATTCAGTACAGCACAAGACAGGTTCTCACCAGATGGCAATCCCTGAGCTAAAACAGGATGCTGCCACTGGTTTTGTGAAATCAGTTTCAGGCTGTGTTCAGCATGAACACCATGCCTTTACCAGCTGTCAGTCTTAGAAACCCCTGAACCAAATAACGTACCTTGCCTTTTCTCTCTCTTCTTTTCCCCCAGACAGTGCTAAAACCAAAACCGTGAAACAACTGCCCCAAAACCCCATGGGTTGGCAGACAGCTGCTGGTAAACATCAGCTTTGAGGAGTGAAGCCTGAAAAAGGTCAATGGGATTACAAGAGCCCTTACCACAGGGCACTCACTGCCTGTGTGCAGCTGTATACGGTGCTACCTGAATCACCCATCATATCCATCTATTTGCTTAAATAACATTTCACTGCTTTATGCCATTATATTTAATTTTGCTTTGCTCTTGGGGGAAAACATTTGAAAGCTTTGGAAAAGTCTTGGGAGCAATCTTATTCTGCATCACCTTATCACGATGTGTAACGAGCCTACATTTCTGTGGTGCTGCTGATTTACCAGGTTCCCCGAGGTGTTCCAAAGTTGCTGTGTTTCTGCAGCTGAATTCCATTTCCAGCAGTGCTGCAGGGTGCTGGTCTGTCCCTTGGAACGTGGATGCTGCTTCTCCCTGGAGCAGTACAGCACAGGTGGTGAGGACAGGAGGGGAACGATGCAGCATGCAGCTGGGGCTGCAGGGAGCCTGGGCAGGCAGAATGCAGGTGATGCTGGAAATACAGGTAGCACTTGCTAATGAGAGCTTAGCTGGAGTGGGCATGTGTACTGCAGGGAAAATGCCATTTCTCAGTGGCAATTTGTAGTTCTTAACGTCTCAACAAGAATACTTGGAAGGCAGAAGTGATCCATCACATCGTGGTCAGGCAAATGCTTGCTGGAAAAAGAGAGAAGAGTATTACAAATGACATTCTGAGGCATAGCAGTTCCTTGGTGTGCAGATAGAATGACAGTACAAACTTAGCCTGAATCACTTAGCTTTGACCAGGTGTAATGCATGGATCTGAAATGGTCAGAAAACAAAAAAAACTCACTGCAGGGACATTGATCAAGCAGCAATGGGGGAAGATGTGTGGATCTTTTTATCTTTTTTTATTTTTCACTTAGGTTTCTGGATTTCCAAAGTTTTGTTTTCCTGTAATATTTAAATATATAATACTAACTTTTGAAAAATGTGTCATTCTGAAGGAAACAACTTCAGCTCATTATTGAGCAGTTTCCAAATAAGTTTTATTTTTGTTTCATTTAGTTGTAAATGAAGTGGAAATGTGCATTTAAATAGGAGCAAATTTGGTTCCGATTGGGGTTGTTCCCTTTTCTCTGTGAAGAACGCCGATCTTTTCGGAGAGGGTTTTATTTTCTGGGAGCAAGTTAGCTGCAAAATGTGCTGATGACTTTTAAAAGCGAGGAGATTTATATTTGGAGGCTTGTGGGTAAATATGTATGTTTTTGGACTTTACCAGACACACGCATGTCTTCCAAACTCACTTCTGGTGGTTGGAGAGTGAATCTCACTGCATATGTCCTCTGCTACATTAGTTATATTTATACTAGGTGTTCAGGGAAACAAATCCAGGCTTCTCTCTTCGCTGAAGATCAAGAACTGCAAATAATTTTAGCTAGAAAAAAATGTAACAAAGGCCAGACGCTGTGCAGTAACGAACTGCCATATGTAGTTATTGTGGCTTTGGCTCTTCACGTTCTGTGTTCGAGCAGACATCGCTCCTTTTCATCTTCAGAATTATGGTAAAAGTGCCTTTTAAGTAGATTTTCAGATAGGCTCTTTTCCTAGCATAGTAACCCGCTGCAAAGGGATCTTGTGACTTACAGTCACTAATTATGGTCAGAAAATGCAAGGACTGAGAGTCATCCAGCGCTGAACTTTGCTAAGTGGTCATAATTATTACATAAAAGCATGTTGAAAAAGATGAGCAAACTTACTGGATCTAATTCAGAGACAAAGAAACGAGGAGAAATGGTACAAACCCAGTAATTTTGCTTTTTTGTAAGGTAATTGTGTTGCTGGTAGAAACTTGGGTAAGATGCTACCCTAGGTAGTAATAGAGAAATGCTTATTTAGCTGAGCTGAGATTTGTGGTTTGTTCCTATTTCTGTAAGATCAATGTGGTGTAAGTTCGTAGAGAATATATTACTCCATTGCTGCTTTGTGTTTACGCTTTCTCTCCTGCCCATCATTCTTATTTTGTCTCCTGTTTGGGTTTATTTTGATATGTTGTACTTACTGCTCTGCGGAGATGAAGAATAAGAAAAAGTCTGTGATGCTGGTTTCAAGCTTGCACCACCCCATCTGGTGAGACCGATGGTGTTTTCACTGACGTTTGTAACAAAGCAGCGAGTGACAGACTTCATCCTGTGTTTGGAGGAGTTGTTGAGGGGTTGTGATGGACTACTTCTGCCTTCCAAGCATTCTTACTCAGGTAGAGAACTACAAATTGCCAGTGAGAAATGGTAGTGTCTGTGTGCTGCATGGTGGTAGTGGTGAAGCTTTTTGTGGTGAGCAGTAAGTTTTTGCCACAACAAAGTGATCTTTGATCAAATGAGTGTAGTGGGTAGGTTCTACCATTTGCTTTTGTGGAAGGTAGTGTCTGACTGTAGATGTAGGATTTGTGTAGTTGCAAAAATGAAATAATTTACAGGTGAAGGAGATGCTGTTTTTGCTTGCTCTTACATGCATCTCAGTCCTTGTTTCCCTTAATTTAATTCCTTTCTGCTTTGTTCATGGATTTTCCTAGTCTGATGTCCGTTTTGGATAACTGCTTTTTAGGCACATCTAGTTTTCAGGACCTATGCTAAGTCCAGGGAACGTGCTTCATCGAACAAGTTCCAGTGCTCAGGTTCCATGCCCCGCGCAGGGGTGCGCTGCCTGCTGGTACCACGAGTTCCCATGGGAACAGGGACGTGCGGCCCCCAGGGTGCGTGCTGGGGGAGCAGCACCTCTTTACTTCTTAAAATAAGCTGCCTGGTGGAGTTAGCAGAATTCTTTGTACTTGCTCTTAGAGACTATTTCTGCAAACACGTGAAGTGGCATTTTATAACTTGGCTAACAACTGGTGGTTTTTTTTCTGTAAAAGAGAAAAAGAGCAAATGCTTCATACAAATAATGTTGGAACATACAGCGTGAATCACAGGAGGTATATTTCTGTCCTAGCTAAATGTGTTCGAAGGCAGGGCACAAAAGGTTCTTTCTACTCCTAGAAACATAAGGTGTGGGTGATTTCAACCTGCTACGTGTGGGCTTTTTGTCGGGCTAGAGCTGGACTTTGGTGTGTGACATGGCACTGAGTGCGAGTACACAGAGGATGGGCAGGTGAGCTCAGCTCTGAGAGGTTTTGTTCAAGTGCACACTCAGGTTTGCTCAGCTGCTCCGTGCCCGTGGAGGCTGCAGACAGGCAGAGTGGTCCTGAGGCAATGAAGGTATCCTAAAGGGCTTGGCTGGGCTGTCGTGGTCACTGCAGGAGTACTGCAAGCAGGCGGGATGGGGAGGCTGCAAGCTGTTCTCTGCTGGCCCTTCGTTGGCGGGACCGAGATGAGTGCTGTGCTCTGCCTTCCCTACAGGACAAGCCAACCATGGCAGCTGGCTCTGAAACCCTTTGCACTGTTGTGCTGCTGCTGCTGACAGTCCTGAGCTCTGCAAGAAAGGAGCTTTCTGTCCAAGGAAAGGGGGGGGAAAAAAAAGGCAGTGTCTGGCCAGCATCTTTCAGGAGCACTCCTTTTGCCAGGATGGATCAGGCTGCTTTTGGGTGTGGGGCTGCGTGCTGGCTGGTTGCTCTGCTGCCTCCATACCTCCGAGTGAGGTTTGGTGTGAAGGAGCAGCGCGGCCGCCCGCGGGCTGAGTCAGCACTCTGCTCCCAGCTGGGCCCTGCGGCTGCAGCGGCTCGAGCGCACTGACACAGATGAAAACTCTGTAGGTCAGATGTTTGAAGCTCATAAATCGTAGGAGAGAATTTGCTTTGTTTGCAAGGGATTAGTTGGCTTTGGCTTTTGGGGTTTTGAAATGAAAGTAGTGACCATCATTTTTTTGCGTATGTGGTATGGGGAGCGGAAAGTCTTCGTAGCCACTCTGGCTGAGCTTGAAGTTTCATCCTTTGCTTATGTGTGGCTGTGGCGTAGTGCAAAATGTGCGTTCCTGATACATCCCATGCTATTCCAAGTAAAAGGCAAGTACTTCAAGAAGTAGATTTTTAAAAATTTATTCTTTGCTTGTGAACAGGTGGTGCTGCAGTTAGCAGGTAGCATGTGAACTCTGCCTTGTTCAGGGTCTGACCGATCAGAATTTCCTAGATCAGAGTTGCCACCTCAAATTTGTCTCATATTTCTTTTTTTTATTACTGTGTAATAGAATCACTGCTTGCCTACTCTGTCTGCTGATTCCTCATTTCTTTGGCATCTTTAATGTTCAGTGATCCTCGTCTGTGATTTGGGTTGAAAAGCCCATGCCATGGCGTCTGCCCCTTTGGGTTTGGTTGAGCACAACTGGAACAAAGAGAGAAATCATTCCTGTTCCATGAGATAACTTTATTCCATGGGTAGTTTTTCCTTTTAAGCACCAGCCTTTAGGCTTCCTACTGCATTACAGCATAAGTTGTATTTTGTTTGAGTGCAGTGTATTAGGTTTTACTGAACAGAATGCCTTAAGTTTCTCTTGTTATGGGTGTGTGATATACCTGTGGCTTCACGTGCCTGCTTTGTGTGCTGAAACGTGAAGGAGCCAGGAATGTTCAAGCAGAGCTGCGAAGGGACCGCTGCGTGGGATGATGTGCCACGGCCCTTCTCCCTGGGCAGAGAGGGAGCTCCTGGCTGCTGCCAGCAGCGAGGGAAGGGTGTTTCAGCAGCGAGGAGCGAGTTACTTCACCCCCACACCCAGCACCTAATGCGGCTTTTCATGAGCCGTGCCCAAACTGCTGAGACCTGTGTGTGTCTGCTGAGGTGCGTTGGCCGCCCTTGTCCTGTACCTGAGTCACTTTAAGGAACTAAATATTCCCATCAGTTCAGGGCAATGCACAAAGACCTGAGTATTGCTGAGTATTGATATATATATATATATATATTTTCCTTCCTCTTGAGCTCTCAGCCTTCACAACAAAGCCTGCTGGAGCTCTACAGAACCTGAGGAATGTTGAGAGTCTGTTCTTAGCTTTTGAGAACAGAGTTTTGCCTTTAAATACCTTATTAAAACTAGATATTTTTTTTTAATCATTTATTCTTTTTTTTTTTTTATTAAAGTCAAATTTAAAAGTTGGAGGGGAAGTCTTTACTGAGCTGGGAGGTAATATTGGCAGCAGGTTTTCTGTTGGTGTGGGTGGGGAGGTACAATTGCTCAGTGGTGGCAGGTAGGAGACAGTTCAGACTTTTACAGCCTTCCCTGAATAGCAGCTGGGTGAAACCCTTCATGTCAGACATCATATTTCATTAGATAACGACGAGGAAACAGCAGTATTTATTTACCAGGTCACAGGTGATTTGTTGAGCAGTATTCCTCGGGCTGCAAACATTACTGTACCTACATCAGTGCGTTTTTTATACAGCAATCATTGCATGAATGCTTTGGGTTTTACTTCTTGGAGAAACTGCAGCCTCTTTTCTATTTCTTGTGTATTTCAGCATGTACGAGGTAGGTGTGTTCCTCACAGGCAGCTAAGGGGGCTGGTACGCTTCAGGCTGAAATCATTTGTTTCTGTAACTTCATCCGTCGCTGTTGTCAGGAGAATATGAGTACATCTGGGTTCTGTTTGCCAGACCTAAGGAGGAGGGAATCGGAATTCTGGTGCTGGTTATTTATATCTGTTTACAAAGATTTTTTGCATTTAAAGAAATATTTGGAACAGGATTATGGTCCTTCTCTAAAAGTTGTGTTTTCCTTCATACGCTGCACCAAGCAGGAGTCTGGCTCCATTTCCCAAGTTCTCCAGCACATAACAGTTAAATGGTTTTATGTCAATTGATATTGTCAGGAAGTCAGTTTGAACAGCATTGGAAAATGGAAGTAGTTGGCAGAACTGGCTAATTTCACTGAATTTCCTTTTGCTAAAAATATCTCTAAAAGAAGCTCTCCTTTGGAAATACAATGAGTGCTTGTTTGACCGCCGTTTGGAATTGATGGTGACTCTTGTCCTTTAATGAAAAGGACTTGAAAAATATGAATAACCTTTTGAAAAATACTCAGCATCCTCTGGGCTGTATGCAGTTGTGGTTGTGTCCTCCAGAACTGTACATGCTCGGCTTCGGTCGTGTGCGTAACCCCCTGAGCTCGAGGGGTCTGCCCCAGGGGTGGAACTTCTGTGAGATGCTTACGTGGAGTCGAGAGTTTTGTGTGTGTAACTGGGGTGTGATTAGGGAGTTCTGAGGTAAAAGCAAAGAGCATAGTTGCTGTGTTGTACTTTAAGACGACTCATTCGTTAATAGATGAAATAGCAAGATTTTGGTCCTGCTGACCAAAAACATGCTGCATGAAATATGTTTTCATCTATAAGATACCTTAAAAAATCACTTCAGGCTGCAGTGACAAGTGTTAGGTGTTGTAGAGTCCTGGAAATGAGGTGACTTCGTGTCTCCTCTGTGTGATGTGGTGAGTGCTGCTAGGAAGGCTGTTCAGGATGTTTTGTGGTCTCAGGCTGAAAATCCTCAGAAAGATAAAACTGGCAGAGGTGCAGAACACTCAGCTGTCAGCCTGTAGTGCCTTTGTCGAGGTGTAGGTTTGGAGGTGTGCTGTGCTGTGAGCTCTGCTCCGGGGTCTGTTACAAAGCACGGCTGTGTGCTGCTTGCTTGCAGGCTGACCCCCTCCCAGCATCCGTCGCTTTGGGCAAGGCTGAGCTGCCTGGTGGGGACCCTTTGGATTGCTCTAACGTTGTGCCAGGAATTGTCTTTGTCTTTTGGATGATGATTTTAATCCTTCTTTCTCAGGTTTTATCCTTTTGTGCAGGCAAAAATGTATCTTGTTTCTTACTGGAAAATGAAGTATTAAGCTGGCATGTTGTAACAGGGTTGCGCACTTCTTTTTTCAGGTGCAGTTACAAGTCACTGCTGGTGAAGGCAGTGAAATGCTGCAGCCTGTTTGCCCTGCTGAGCTCCTTTCACCAGCACTCATCTCCAGCTCGTTCCTTTCTCAGTCTCCTCAAAGCCTGCTTCTGTGGTGCCCGAGACACTCACCAGCTCTCTTCTTGTGTCTTACATTCAATGGAACTGAAAGCAGCGGCCTTTTTAAAATTATTTATCTTGTTTTAAACTATATATTTACATATTTTTTCACTTTAAGGGCTGGTCTGTAATAATAGCTGTTGGACACTGAGCAGAGTTTTCTCTGTGTTGCCAGAATTTCACAACTGTGTGTGTTAGTGCTTTTAGTGCTGAAAACCAGCTGACAGCCACCCCGGGCTCTTCCCCTGCAGTCAGCTGTGTTTTTGCATTTCAAGTCCTTGCATTTCCTATTGCTGGAGGTTTGCAAGCATGTCGATTATACAGTGCTGAGGAGAAGTTTTAAAATAGAATGCAGTGAGGCTGGTAATCTTGAGATTAGGACAGGTTAATGGATGGGGTAAGAGCTGGGTGTAAAATCTTAAGTATACAGTAGGGAACTGGCTTGTGCTGCTTTCGGAAGCCCTGCAGTGGAGAAAATTTTAAGTTAAAATTAAAGTTAAAATTTCAAAGTTAAAATTTCAGAGCTCTCATGCTGCCCTTTACAACTGAGTGCTCCAGAACACAGTCATGGGGCAGCAGGGCTTTGCTATGGGCTTTGAGCTGTCTGTGATACTTGAAGGTAAGCAAATGTAGCACAACTGTGCAATTAAATGTAGCTGATGAAGCCTTGCTGTACGATTTTTGTGTTTCTAGTTATTGCTGATGGTCCACGCATGCAAAATATTGTTTGATTTTGATTATCAGTTTGATGAACTTGTGCAGAAGATAGAATGCCAGGAAAGAGGCAGAGTTCCTGTGGTGGCCTTGAGGAGATCTGAGCAGCTCCTGTGGCTGGGAAGAGCTCCGTGCTCTTCTGACATGCCGGTGTCTGTCAGTGAATGCTGCCTGCAGGGGAGGGTTGGTTCTGGGCTAAAAGGTGGGCCGATGTGGGAACGTGAAATTGTTGCTGCCATTGGTTCTCCATGTGTTTCTTTTTCCATGAAGATACATTCAAAAACTTCCTCAGAGTGTTCAGAACTGTGAAGTTCTTGGGGATACCCATTGTTTTGAATTAATACATGAATCCGTGCTACTGCCTATGACGTGTGGTGATTTTGTATAAATGCAAACAGGGCTCTGTAGGTTTCAGACAGTTGTTAGGCTGCATTATAGTCATTTTGGGGAAAAGTCAAAGTGCTGTTTAAAGGTATGCTATATCCTACTCTTACGAGAAATTGCTTCATAATTTTGCTCGTCTGGAAACATAACGTGTTATATTCCTTCTGAGCTCCCACTAGGCTTTTCAATAGGTTCATTTTAAAACGAACTTCAGATTTTTAGAGCTCTGCCAGCTCTCTGGTGTCCGCACGCTGCTCCGTGTTGGGAGCAGAGCGCGGTGGCTCCGAGCAGGTCGGAAGATGTCGAGGCAGAGCGTTGTGTTACAGCGCGGCGTTGGATTTCACTGCAGAGCGAATTGAGGCTCTCTTGTGCTGAAAGATTAAGGCTGTATGGGTGGAACTGAAGAGAGGCACTTAAAATTAAAGCAGATCTCTATTGAGTGGGGGAAGAGAGAGTATTGATGTTGGTGACCAGGGTGCTGTGCTGAGAACTACCTCTGACATCAGACGGTGGCTCATGACTCAAATGAAGCACCGAAGGCAGCATTGTTTAAGAATTATATTGTTTTTTACCTTGTGTATACTAACTGCTGTAGCTTGTCTCCCACAGTGGGTCTTCTGAGCAATGGGCATAGTATTTTTGTATTAGCACTGGTTTTCATTATGTTTGAAGCGAAGGACAAATCATTAACCTGAGTGAGTGCCAACTTGCAGTAGGAGCACTCAACACTTAACTGGAAGGGAAGTTTTATATTTACGCTAACTTTGGCTTCTTTTCTCTCCTGTGTTACAGAAGTACTAATACGGAGCGCTTGACCTTCTAATCTCTAACAGCTGAATCTCCTGAGACCAGGATTAGGAAAAGAGTGCCTTCGGAACCAATATGTAGCAAATGGGTATCGCACCGCCGGAGCTCCTCCCTTGGTTCAAAACTTGCATGTTTTCAGGATCCTTGTAGCTGCAGCAGTGAGTTGTTCTTGTTAACTTCGGGAACGGATTTCATGTGGTGCTTGCTAAGCGTTGAGTCACCATGAGTAGTAATCTAGGAAAAGAAAAGGACTGTAAAGAGAAGGATCCAAAAGTCCCGTCGTCAAAAGAAAGGGAGAAGGAGGCCAAAGCCTCTGGAGGATTTGGGAAAGAAAGCAAAGAGAAGGAGCCTAAGACCAAAGGGAAAGATGCCAAAGACGGAAAGAAGGACTCCAGTAGCACGCAACCTGGGGTAGCTTTTTCAGTGGACAATACGATAAAAAGACCTAATCCAGCTACAGGTACCCGCAAAAAATCCAGCAATGCTGAAGTGATCAAAGAGCTAAATAAATGCCGGGAAGAGAATTCAATGCGCTTGGACTTGTCCAAGAGGTCTATACACATGCTTCCATCAGCTGTCAAAGAGTTAACGCAGTTAACAGAACTTTATTTATACAGTAACAAACTGCAGTCCCTCCCAGCAGAGGTGGGCTGTCTTGTGAACCTGATGACACTGGCCCTGAGTGAGAACTCACTCACCAGTTTGCCTGACTCTCTTGATAACTTGAAGAAACTGCGCATGCTTGACCTTCGGCATAACAAACTGCGAGAAATCCCTTCGGTGGTGTACAGGCTAAGCTCGCTCGCCACTCTTTACCTACGCTTTAATCGTATAACTACTGTGGAAAAGGATATCAAAAACTTGTCAAAGCTCACCATGCTTAGCATACGAGAGAACAAAATCAAGCAACTACCTGCTGAAATTGGTAAGCGATTACACTGATTAAAGGCTTGATTCTGTGCATTGTGCAATTCAGTTAGAAATCCATGACCTACCTCTTTTTCAGGTGCTCTGCTCTGTTTAAAGCATGCATTAAAATATGGTCTCGATCATACCGTTGCAATTTTAGCTTATACTGAAAGTAATCAACACCCTGGATAAATTTTTTCAAACAAAGCAACCCCTCTTTTTCTTCTTCCTCCATCATCTGAAAGCCAGCTACATCTTGTTTTCGTCCTTGCCTTGTGCTTTCACATATTGTATCCTTGGAGCCCAGGTGGTTTAAAAGAAAAGATACAGGGGCACATTTTATTTTCAGATTTCTTTATAAATCATTTATGAGCTGTTGCAAGTTATAAACACATTATGGGCATGTTACAGTGTTACAGAGGGGTATGACCGTGGTAATAGAAGGCAGAGAAGGTAGCTACATGCTATTACCATGAGCAAGCAGCTGGATGCCACAACAGTTAATAATGCAGGTTAATGATTCGTGAAAGCCTCTACCTTTTCTAAGTCCTGAATATATTAATACATGGAATCTGAGGATAAAATGGCCAAATGTTGTATGCATGGTTGTTGATTCTTATGACTTTTTAATGGATAATATTTGTTTTTCCAAATGTTGTTACAGAAGTTTGAAAGATGGTTACTTGAAATGATATAAAAGTGGTTTATTGATTTAAGTAGTTTATTACAGAAAGTGTGCTGGAATGGCTGTATTTCAATAGCTGCTAAGTTGTTCCTAATAGCTTCTGATTCATGGAATACATCTCTTCATCAGACTGTTCTCAAGCAGTATTTCAATAACTTAAGTGCTTCATAAAAGGGAGAGTGTATTGTAAACTTTTTTCTATGTGGCTCCAGTTCTTAAAATACAGGCATAGCTTAGTGCTGTTAGGGGGAGAAGGCACAGAAACTTCATGCATTGAAGAAGGTTGAAACAGCTTCTTAAAGTGTGGAGAAAATGCTCCCAGAAGATGCTTGGCCATTGTAACACGGAGTGGATTCCTGTGCCCTTTTTTAAAAATGGATGTGGGACTTCTTCCTGTTAATGCACTTCTGCACTGGCTTGGTAGAGTGTTGCAGAAGCTGGTCACTACGTTCACTAATTTTCCCAAAGTTTGGGAAATGCACTTATTTTTGGATCATTTTCAAGCCAGCAGTGTTTGCCTCCTCCTGCACTTTGATATGTAAGATATGTAACATAACTTTTTCTGGATAGCAGGAACTCCTGGAACTTCTTAAACGCTAATTGAGTTACCAGAAACGTGCAGCACAGACAGCTTCTGAGGGTGACTGATGAAATGTAATGAAACTGTCTGTTGCTGGTGTCAGTCTTTGGCTCCCTGCAGGTGCTGATGGGATGGATTCTAACAGAGCCACAGAAACAGTTTTATTCTGGCCAGAAATTAAAGAGTTAACGTGGTATGTTTTCTGATGAAATGATTTTTCAGTTGGCACTGGCATTTCAGCAGTCCTGGGAATTTCCCCTGGGAGAAGGAAGGAATGGTAATTTTGACCTATTGTTTGACACTTCAGTTTAAACCTGACGGCCTCTGGATCTTTCACTAATGGAAGAATCGTGCTGGAAAGCACGGGGCTGGTGTTTGCAACCAAAACACAGTGTGTGTCTCTACATCCACTGGAGCAATTGTGACCAATTTAGCTAGCTGGGTTACGTGATGTGTTTGTCAGTGCTTTACTTGTGTCTGTTTTGTGGCTTGATTATTAAATATAATCTAGCAAGAGTCTGCCTCTCCAGTTCAACTGGGGATAGTTCGCATAAATTGAAATTAATAGTAGTGTGTGAAGAGAAAACCTTCTCAATGTTGCATTCCAGTGTTTGGTGTTGCCCTTTAAAACCTCTTGTAGGTGTGTTAGATACTGCAGATATTGCTGCTGTTGGTAATGCTTTGTTTCTCAACTGTTTGTTGAGTTCTTATGTTAAGTTTCCATGAAGGTACATCACTTCTGTATGTACTTGTTCACAGCAGTCTTGAAAGAGGTGATGTGTAACAGTTTCCTGGAGAAACTTAGATAAATGGATCGTGATACATGTAGATGTGACTTTTTATTATTGTACTTTTCCATTTTGCTTTTTTTTTTTTTTTGGTCTCGATACGCGTACTGGCAGAATTCTGTTCTTTATCAAACTCCAGCTACGGGAGCTACTTCACTTCTGTGTGTACCCAGCAGGTAGTTGTGCCTCTGTTTGTGTTGGGATAGTGGCACTGTTCCTGCTGTGGATCAGCACCTCATGGTGCAAGGCGTTTCAGAAGCTCACATGGGAGACGGCTGGCACTGCTGAACTTCAAGGGGGTATCACCATGTTTAGCAGCAGACTTCAGGCAAAGTAAATTTCTCTGATGAGGTTGCCTGCAATTAAGCCAGCTGAAGAATTAATTTAAAGGATTGTTAGGTTTAAATAACACCATTTCAGCTGACCATGAGAGACAGGTATTTGAAAATCTTTTTCCTCAAGTAGTGAAACAGACACGATAGTTTCACTTCTGTGATTTTCGTGCACTCACTTTCATGTATCTTTGTTATGGTACAAAGATGAAATGTTTGAGTTGGACACAGCTGAGAAATGAAACTGCTGAGAAATGTAGTTCTTACTTTCCAATGGAATTTGTTTCTTTATACACTTGTTAGTTCTCTTCATTTTGTGAGCAAACTTTAAAAAAGTATCTTTTAAGTCCCAATGATTTTCATCTGTACATTGGTAATACAGTTCCTAAATATTATATGCAAAGCTGAACTTAAAAGTAAACATTCTTGTATTATCAACTTGTAAATACCATAGAAATTTTTGTTGCAGCAAAGCAGGAAGTAAAATGAGGCCATTATCTTTTGGAAAGCAATATCATGTGGAACATTTCAAATTCTTTTTAAAAATGCCCCATTGTTCTAAGGCCCAGGGCTCACGTATCTGATGGTGAGCTAGTGTACTTATTCATATTTTTAAAAATTCACAGATCATGTAACCTGCTGGCTTGTCCATCGAGGGAGAGTCTTGCAGCACTTAGCTGTGACATGTTCCCTTAGCCACCCTGGTGTGCAAGTGTGCAAAGAATCCCAGGTTCACTTTTGGGGGTAGAGCTACTACAATTGCTCAGAACAAACATATTAGAAGTCCAGACTTTAGGCTGGAGCGGTGGGATGTTGCTGCTGTTCCACAGCGAGAAGTTTGCTCAGAGAGCTGAGGCTGAGTGCTCTGTGTAGTGTTCAGGTGCCCTTCAGAATCTCCCCTTGTTTTTGTTCCTTTCTTAAATTTTAAATTGATCTTCCCCAGTCCTATGGTAGCCTGCTGATGTCTTGTTGAAACTGCGCTGCTGGTCATGTGATTGCAAAATAAGTTTCTAGAAATGCTTATCTGGAGCATCCAGTGCTAGCAAGTGCTAGTATTTGTTAGAAAGAGATTCCTTCCAGGGAATCTTGAAACTAGTGCTAAAGCATTTCGTAAAAGCCTGAGTGAAGGTAAAATATTTTACAAAAAGTTTGCAAAATACGTAGTTAATCAGATTTTAAGTGAAATTTGCTAGAAAATGACTGAACTGTTAGTGTATGTACGGTGCTGAGGAGAGCCTATATGGGATGAACTTTCAGGCACTGAGCTGTTGGGGAGCAATCTAGTATCTGTTTGGCTCTTTAGTGTGTCTTTAGTAGTTAAACAACGTAAACACAGATGAGGTGACTGCAGTGGGAGAAGTTGCTTTGCATTCAAAATGTTTCTATAAGAAAGAGGAAGTGTTATTATCTATAGTTCATAAGCAGATGTGTGTGCTTCTGGTCTTTTTTTTTTTTTTCCTTCTCCAGAATGCAGTACAGCTTGGTCCCTTGCATCCAGTTGCTTTGTTATAGATAGGATGATGACAGGAAGTTTTCCAGTCTTTCCAGTATTCGGAAGATTTCCTAACTCCAAATAGCACCTTACTGAACTCACTCAGTAAACCGATAAAGGGAGAAAATATTCTCTGTACTGCGGAAAAAGATTTTAGTAACTCAGCAGATTCAGGCTCTAGGTACATCGCAAGCCATTGCTACCAGTCAGTTATTGGACTTCCCCTACCACTCATCCATCAACACACATCACCACTGAACTTTTAGTGCAACTGAAGTGATTCTAGGAGGCTGCATAGTAAGCTGAGGTCTTGATATGCGCTGTTTTATTTTCAGATATAGATTTGTTTGAATAAGATCTAAAAATACTTAAAAATTCATTTGTCTGAAAAAGTTCAGAAGTTTTTTTTAACCCGTTCTTTTTTGCAGGT
This sequence comes from Penelope pileata, assembly GCA_013396635.1. Lineage (NCBI taxonomy): Eukaryota > Metazoa > Chordata > Aves > Galliformes > Cracidae > Penelope > Penelope pileata. The sequence continues at coordinate 2,160,422 of WBMW01004623.1, read as the reverse complement.
TTAGCTAAAAGCTGTGTTGAAGAGTGGCTGAATTAGGGAGTGTTTTCCTGGACCGTCTGTATGGTGTATAACAGCCACTTCCAAGGGCTTGGCCATTTTTTCCTTTAAACTTTTATAAACTCTTCCTTCTCATCCTTGGCAAGGTCCACAAGTTTGCTTTGAATGCGGCTTTTGATTGCCTCATTTGGTGAACTACGGGTCTTACATTCTGAGGTGCTCAGCAGTCATCCTTATCTCCATGCCATTCACAATTTGCAGATTATTCTTCCGAGTTTTGCTTCTGAACACGAGTGGATTGTTTGAAGCTCATCACTTCATACATGAAGCTAGAGGTGTCTTTTCCCTGGTCCCCCATGTGCATTGCTTTATGTGACATGGGTTGCATTCCATCTATCATTTTGTTTCTCAATCACTTGATCTTGTGAAGTTCTGGAGCGTTTCACCCTGCCCTTGTCCTTATAGTCAGAAGCAATTTGGTATCAGTCAAGACTTCTGCTGCTCAGCCCTACACTGGAAGGTCATTGCTGTGCACTTGCTGATCGCATTTACATTCCGGGTGCAAAAGCAAAACTTACCCGTTCACTTGGCTGTTCCATCTCTGGTCCCATTTGTAGGGGAAAAAATGTTAATGGGGAGGATTCCAGCTTTGCCAAAACAATCTCCAAGGATAAATGTGGAAGTGAGGTCACAAGGTGGACTCCAACTTCATCACCATATCTGGTAAATTGTCCATTCCACTGAGATCAGAAGTTGAAGATTAGAATGGAAGAATGCGAACACTATGGTGAGTCAGACAGTGAGCACGAGGAGGATGAAAGCCAGAGGAGCTGTTCTGGGTTGAAGCCAAGCAAATGCTTCAATCTGCAGTTCCAGTTACTTAAACTAGCCTTTTGCATTCCTTATACTAGAGTTTATTGCGTTCCCCCACGATGTGTTGAAGGAATTGTTCTGCGTAATCAAGTTGGTGTTTTCTTTGCAAAGACTTTTGCATATTATACAAGTTTTTGACTTTGTTTCTTTTCAACATAGAGATCAAATATTGTCAACACAGTTGCAATTGCATCTACCTAGTTTCTGCAAGTTTCTTAAGACTCTAAATGTTGTGTTTTCTGTCTGTGAATGCAACTCTTATTCTAAGGAGAATCTGGTCAGGGCTGTTCTGCAAGGGAAATATTTTTAGATTGTAATTCAGGGAATCTGCCTACACCAGACTTGGAATGTCTCTAAGACTCTCTTCTGTTCTTCCCTTCCCCCATCTACCCAATATTTAGATCATTTGTGGTTTCTTTGCTACTTTGAAAGGTTTTCACAAGACTTGCACCTGTTTGGTTTCCAGCAGCACAGACAGCAAACCAGAGGTGTGCAGCTGCGTGGCTTCACGTCTGCTGCACGCTGGATGTAGTGCCACCTCACTCAGTGACTGGGCAGCTGCAAAGCTGCTCAGTGGTGCTCTGAATTTCATTTCCCCTTTTTTAGCAGTGCTGACAATACAGAGAAATATTTCTCTATGTTGGTCGTATCTAAGAGTCCCTTTGTCAGTTTCAGCAGTTTGAAAGAAGCTGAGTTGTGTTCCTGGGCTGGCCTACCACGCTAATACCTGCAAACACAGCGGCTGAGAATGTTCTTGTGTTTGTGTGCTGATGTGGTTAGAGCCTGGAGCTGTGAACAGAAGTGCGATAAATAGAGGCACTGATACATGTACCCTAGGAGTCACAAAATGACTGAAGCAGTTCTGGTCTCTTCCTTGAGCTGCAGGAAGGGTGAACAGCTTGATTTTGGCCAGCTTCAGCTTTGGTGCCTGGGTTCCAATTCCTGCCCAGCTCTAGGGGGCACTCGGTTTGGTGTTGTCAGCCTGTTGGATTTGTCCTGATTGCATTTTTTCCAGACTGGCTTTATGATAATGATTAAGTAGTCCTGCCTCTTTGATTTACTTGCAGAGCTTATTGGGATGATGCCCTGAATGTTATTCCAGGGAACACTGACAGCTTGTTGGAAGTACAGCATTTTTTAATATTAGTCCTGCAGTTATTTTAACTGCTTGGATACTTAAAGTGAAGAGTAGAGGGGAACATCCAGCTTCCCTCTGCCTGCCCTCGAGAATGCAGCGGTGTGTGGTTGGCCATTGCTATTTGTCAGAGCACACGGACAGGTCACTGGGGGTGGTCCTGGGCCCAGGACCCCGTTCCTCTGAGGCTGCTCATCTCTGCAGGGCTGGGAGCAGTTCTGAGCTCCCCGAGCTGCTCTGCCCGTCTCACATCCCGTCTGCAGCCCTCCTGCCTATGTCATACACTTACACTGTTGTTTGAACACGTTTTTATTTGTATTTCTTTATTTATAACTGAAAGTAACTAAAAGTGGTTTTACTGTTGTCCTGTTGGAGCTTGTTTCAGACCAGATCTGTAGGTTTTCTTTCCAGTTGAGCTTAGCCTCTGTTTGGTTCCCATAGCTAGATTCTGTTACACGTTCTGCAAACTTTAAATATTGTACTGTGTTTATCACTGGTTTATAGGAATATTTTAACTTTGATATGTCGTTTGTGACCTTGTTAAGATTCATTCTTTCTACTCTAATTCTTCTGTATAAGTTACAGAAGAATTACACTTATATTTTGTCAGTAATAATTCAAAGTAGCTCTGTTTTATCAGCTGCCCAGCAGTTGGTTACATGCATCAAGGAATTCATTGTCTGTTACAATGATGCACTCAACCCCTGTTGTAGTGAGTCAAAAGGCTCTGAAATTGTAAACAAACAAACCAACCTAAAATAATATAGGGAACTTCCTAGTGAGAGATGAACAATTATCACAGCTATGGGAAACAGCTGGAATTTGTTCCCAGCAGAGCTGACTGCAGGTGATGGTCCCGCAGAGCGCGGGCACGCACCGGGTTCAGCTCCATTACCCTCTGTGTTCTCTGCCTCGTGCTTTCTGCAAGTCTTTATCCTCTTGCTGTGTCATCTGGCCCAGGATTTATCATGTTGTGAAGGATTTCACAATTTTCAATCTGCTTAAGCATGGGCAGGCATGGAGTTAATCCAGTGGAAAACAGGTTCTATTACAAATTGCGTTTGCCACGCAGCAGAATTGCCTACTGGGGGAGTTTGCGGTAGGAGGCACCGAAGCCTGTTTGATACTGCCCTACGCTGTCTCCCTACGTTATTATTAATTTGCGAATCCTTTGATTTCTTTTTTTTTTTCTTTTCTTTTAATGCAGCTGTGTGCTGGTTTACAGGGCCAAGAGGCACGCTGCGTTACGTAAGTCAGGGCATGCAGCTTGGCCCTCCTGTCACAACAGGCTCCCGAGGCTGCCCCTGGGATGGGGCTGCACTTCGGGGTGGAAAACACCCGGCTCTTCCTCGTGCTGTGTTTTTCCAGCAGGTATATTTAGCTGTGTCATGCTGTAACATTCAGCCTCTGTGTACCTCTCGCTAGCAGTGAGGTGATTGCTCATCTCACCTCTTTCAGGGGTTTTTTGGAGCTGTATACTTAGCTGTATTTTTAGCAGTGTTTTTAACCAGAAGGTAGTCGGGAGACTTCAGAACCTGTGTTCTCTGAAAAGTACTTGTGAATTGCCTGAAATTTTTTTTACCTTGAAGCACTTTTTAAAGTGCAAGATTTTAAAACTACGTAATACGGTGTAATTAAGCGTTCTGTGAAGATTATTTGTGGAGAAACTCTTTTATGTATTTCATATGGACATTACTTCTACTTGAAAATTTCTTAATACCAAACCAGCTAGGACACGCAATTTCTGCCTCCTGGCTTGGCAGACCTTGGGTTTTGATAGCTTTTTTTTTCATGTGAATTGCACTGTAATGTAGTATTAGAAAAATAATAATCCATCTCTAATGCTGTGCAACTTCCTCACTTGTTTTCTGATTCTCCTGAGGACGCTCATCTCTGCCGTGCAGTTGCAAGTGCTCTGTAGAGAATCTTTCATTCACTGCTGTGATCCTAACATCCATGTATTTTGGACGTTACCTGTGATAAAAAGAGTTTGTTCACTGCACCTATGATTAGCATTTCCCTAAAGAGCTGCCTGCCTTCCTCCAGGGGTTTCTGGGGTTTATCTGGTCTTTGGTGAAGTGATGCTGGGGTTGCCCATATGGGGAGGGGGGCAGGGGTGGGTTTCCCTTGCTAAGCTGCCTCTGGGTGAGGCTTGTTTCCAGCTGCAGGCAGTGGGCTTCCAGCCAGAGGGCCTTTCTTAATCTATTTGAGATGCAAACATGCTCCAGCAAAGTTTATCAAGGTTACACATTAGAAAAGAACAATTTTTGATCCTTTGAATATGAATGACATTGTGAGTTCCTCACTCATTAGTCACTTTTTCTTTTTGTACCTGTGCAGATCTTTCCTTTAGGAAAGTTTCAGTTTTGGTTTCTGATGTAGTTAGTTAGAAGTGAGCATAGTGAGAAGGCAGGCCGTGTTGTCCTCCTGGCTGCAGGCCACGGCCTGCGTTGGTTTATAAAGGAGTGGACCCCTTATCCCCATCTTTTCCTATGCATATTCTTCCCAAACTACATTGACTCCTCCCTTTTCCTGCCCCTAAAGACCCCATATTAAGTCTTACAGTTTCCAGGTGCTCTCTCCTTGCATCCCATGGTGTCAGAGCACTCCTGGGGTTCCCCTTCAGTGCTGGACCTCTGTGTGCTTTTCTGCACGCAAAGCCTCTACCATGTTTCCCAAATATTTTTACCCTTGTTAAGAGAAGTGTACTGATGTAAGAATTTATGTTGTAGACAGCAACAGGATAAATTCACTTTGCATGCTTTCTGTTAGCCTGATCTAGTACTAGATCTAGAGGTTGGCAACTCTGCCTGCAGCAGGGAGTAGGAACTTGATAATCCTGGAGGTCCCTTCCAACCCAGGCCATTCTATGATTCTGTGACTTGCAGGTTCTTGGTGTTGTCTCAGCAACACGAGATGAAGTATTGAAAGAATTTCACTTCCCCTCCACTCTCCTTCTACCTCTAGGCCAAGAAGGACATTTTGGTGAGATGCTGTCAAACCACGAGTATCACTGTGTCCAAGAGCAACATTCTTTACAGAGCAATGTGAACTAAAAGCTGGATGATACAGCGTCACTTGAATGTGATAAGGCTTTAGCTTTTGCTTGATTTCCATTCTAAGATTAAAATTTTTGGGCAATCCCCAAACTATGTTGTCATTAAATATATTTAATATATACGACAGTAGTTTATTAATTTAATATTAAATATATTAAATATTTTTATAAAATATATTTACCATGCTTGCATCTTCAGTACAAAAATATTAAGTGTGCCTGTCCAAATCAAACCAAACCATTAGCTTTCCCTTAACTGGCTAAATAACCACAGACATCATTTCTTTCTCCTGCTTCCCAGAATTAGCAGTGAGATGTTTGTGGCAACGCGTGTCTTGCTGTTGTCAGTTTTCAGCAGGTGCAAAAGGGAAGTGCAGCAAATGTTGCTGCGAAAATCCTAGTCTCTCCTCAACAGATGTAGAGTGGGAAGAGTCAAGTAAATGAGAAATCAGTGTGATGAAATGAAATTTGTGCCACATCTTGAGTTTGACATCATTGATTTAGGTCTGCAGTGAAAACAAATGAAAACAAGATTGTCAGGGCTGAACTTCAGCAGTCACGATGTGGAAGCTGCTGCCTGAAAGTGCTTTGAAAATGTCTGGGTTATCTCACTAGAGATGTATGGGGTTCTTTTTGGTTTGTATACAGGGGAGCTAAAGTCCTCCTCTAGCTTTTCCTCCTCCTTCTACTGCCTTCTACACTTTGCCCACTTGTTTTCATGAATATCAAGCAGACACTGCTACCGCAGAACATTAACTCTTGCTCAGCCTTTGTCTCAAATTTGCTTTCTTCTGTGTATTATTGGCACTGAAATGTGTGGCTTATGCTGTTCTGGGTGCAGCACGGTTGCCTTTTGACTCTGTGGTTTCCTGAAATACACTTGAATGCTGACTTGAGAAGTGAACGCAAACAGTGATGGAGGTGGTACTCAAACATCGTCTTTACATTTTCATGTGCCTAATTTCTAGAAAAAACATCACTATTTGGATCAATAAATACAAGACGTAGGTTCAGTTTTGCATAAACTTTTATTTTTGGCTGGCGTTTAAGAACTGGTTTGTGATGCACAGTTAGTACCGTGGATGTATGCCACCTGCAGCTCAGGCACAGAGTGTGAGTTAGCAATCTGTTACGGTTTACTAAATCACTGTTTGTGATCCTCTGCTGACCTAACGGGCGGACATCTGCACAACAGAACTGGCAGGCCTGTGGGAAAACCTTTAAAGGATTGTGCCAGAGATACCAAACTTAAAAACAGACATTCACTCCTCAGAAGGAGTTTACTGCTCTTCCAAGTTTGTTCCTCACTGTGTGATGCTCTGATACACAGATACAGGGACCTCATCTTTGCTGGATAGAGTTGAAGTCATTCAAATCATTTGCATTAATTTTACCTCAGTCAGATCCAACATAAAGGAATGCTTGCACTTGTGTTCCTGCATGCACACACACTTTCTCAAATAAACTCAACAAACTATTGCTGAGAATGCAGTATATTTGCATTAAAATAAGTGGAACTACCGTACTTAGAGAGTGTGCCTAGTTGTGCCTTTAAATTGGTATCTGAAAGTCAGGGGTGAAACAGTTCAGTGTAAAGCTGCTCTGAACTCTAAGTCCAAGGCTTTCTAAGGCTTAACAGATGTCTTTTGTTTCAAACTGTACAGACAATACTATGCCTATGCTTGCATATATAGTATATCATAATCCATATAAATAGTTTTACAGTTTACGTATCATAAGTTGCCTTTTTTGATGACCAAAAATGATTAAATGTGTCAGCAAAATAATTTTGATATCTCTGAAGTATTGATTCTGTGTCTGCAAGTAATATATGCTATATAAGCAGGTCTCAGTTTCTCATAATTCGATACAGCCACTCTATGAGGTTACAAATTTCTGGTCAGGGTGAAACAAGTGTGCAGTATAGATTTTGTATTCCTCGTATTCTACAGCTTGAACTGTCGAAACCTTATTTACTGATTTTCTTTTACCAGAGAATCTATGAAAAGCTTTATCCAAGTTTTTAAAAATCATTAATCAGGTTTTAGATCTGTCTGATGAAATTATGATCCTCTAGGGCCTCGCTTTATAAATTTATGGTAGCAATAGGTGATTTTAATTTTTTATTTTTTTTAATATCGTGAAATCCTTCTGCTTCTGTTAATCTCTGCGTGGAAGTCGTTGACTTAGACCTGTACATTGAAGAGTTTGATGATTTGATTTTCCTGTGTGCTTTCAGGTGAGCTGTGTAACCTCATAACGCTGGATGTAGCGCACAATCAGCTTGAACATCTTCCAGAAGAGATTGGAAGTTGCACACAGATCACCAACCTTGACTTGCAGCACAATGAGCTCTTGGACCTGCCAGAAACCATAGGTATGTCAAGAGGCTGGGGAAGGAAAAATAAATGGCTGCTTCAAAATGTCCAGTAAGGGCAGCATATTTATCAATAAGTGTTTGGTTGGTGGCTATAGAATGATGTTGTGCTCAAGGGAACTTCACACTTGAGATTAGAAGCAAGGTGTGTGTCTTCCTTTAAACGTAGTTTTTGGTTTTCAGAATTTCACTATTGAATCTAGCTGTGCTGCAGTCTGTGTGGCTTTGTCTAAGGAGGAGAGTTATATGGGAAAAAAATCCTTCCCTTCTAGCTCTGGCCTAAGGTGTTCTGAATATGACTAAATATTCTGTAATGAAATTGAACATGTAAAGGAGTAAAAGACTAAGAAACTATTAGCTGAAGAGAAATACTGTGGCAGATACTTTTAATGAATGTTTTTGGCTAAAAGAAAATAGAGCTAAAAAGGTAAATGATTTAAATGAATTCAGTTTGCTTTATGCTCTTTGGTAGAAAAATTAAAAAACCTCCCTAGTCCACGAAGTAATCATGCTGTAACATGATCAAATGTGGAGTGTTTGTGACTTAAGCTGGGAATAATACACTGAAATAAATGCTTTCCTGGTTGGTTTCAGAATCTTGTGTAGGATGAAACAACGAAATATGACTTATTTAATTTAATCTGTTTTAAACAGATGGCACAAAAAGATGCATGCTGTGATTTGAAGAAGGCAAAAAACAAGGCCATCATGATTTTAAGCCGTTATTTGTCACCACAACATGCTAAAAAGAATGTGCATTATTGCTTAGACAATATTTAATGTTGAACTGCGTTGAATGTTTTCTTTTAGCTATCGGTTGTTGTGTGGAGTTGTTCTGGCTTTTTGTTTAGAAAGTTTGACCTAAGCAGAGTTTATGTTGATGAATTATCCAAGGTAGCTAAATTTTCTTTCTGGTTTGATGATATTTTTAATCTGTGGAAATCTTATTCCATCTGGAATTTGCATCTAACTTACACAGTTCATAAGCACAGCCTTTACTTTTGTAGTGGTTTTGTAAATCTTACTGAAAACTATTCTAAATAAAACTTGTGTTCTGTAAATTTCATGTTTAGGGAGAGAGTTCTCTGGATAAAGTGCTGATTATGGGAAAAATTATGTAAGCAAGTTGGTGATTTCCATTGTCAGGGCTCATACACCGCTGTTGTTGCTTCTTGTGGCAGGAAGATGTACCCAGTTGTTTCGTGACTGACAGCCACTGGGCTTCTCAGAGGACCTAAAAAATCTTGCTTATAACATACTGCGTGACTGTGCTTATGTGGAAGGGTTCCTGGGTAGGAGAGACATTAAGCAATTAAGACATTTGTGATAGATAGGAAATTGCTGACTCTGCCATCAAGATAGTTTGGACTCTCCTGTTTCTCTAGGAAGCTACTGTAGACCTAGATTGTTTGCACTGAGTCGAGTTTCTACCTGGTCAAACTGGATTTCTGCGTGTTTTCTTTGTTTTGTTTTCCCACTGCAGTGTTTTTATAGGGTTTTGAAGTCATTTATTTTATTTTTAAATGTATACAACTGTCTCTTTACATAGCTTATCAGAGCTGAACATCGCTCAGCAAACCACCGAAGGCAGATGAATAATTCCAGAGCTCTCTCCTGTCTGACTGCACGCTGGTTACCTCCATGTGCCACTGGAGAAGCCCTCCCCTTTGTACTGAGCAGTGTGTCAAGGAGCTGAGCACTTCAGTGGAAACTTAAAATCAGAAAGCAGTGTTGGTGCCACAACTAGCTCACAAACAGCCAGAACTGAAAACCTAAGGGAAAAATGTTGAACTCCAGCTTAAATGATAATGATCAACCTACATTTCTGCGTGTTACAGAGAAGGCAGCCATAGCCAGTTCAGCAACATTGGCTTTATTTCTTAGTCATCACAGTTTTGGTTCAACATGAAAGCAAGTTGTGGCTTGATTTTTATATTACAGCTTACTTTGTGGTTAGGATTGTTCAGCGAGAGAATGTGAGCACTGAGAAAAACACCCAGGGCATGGCTGCTGCTGCTGCGTGGGGCTGGGCTCGGACGCCTTCCAGCCCCGCCGTCCCTCTTGAATTTTTGGCTTTTCCTTTTCTCACCGAGATCTGCCTGGCGCTGGGCATTGCTCGCAGCACTCAGCGCTGCCAGCGTTCAGCACGCCGCGTGTCTGAGCACTGTCAGTGTTTCCCCAATTTGCTCGAAGTGCTGTGGGGGTTGCACACTTGATATAAAGAAGACCAAACACTTTTGCTTGTTATAAATATTTAATACTCTGAGCCTTTGAGCCTCCTGCTATGGAAAAGACTTTCCATTACCACTGGAGCCATCCCCTCCTCCTGCACCAGTACCCTGTACTGGAGGCCTGCTTCTGCTTGTGAGGGGTGTTTTTGCCAAGGTGTTCTGAAAATCCAACAGATTTCTTCCCTACTTGTTTCCCTGCTTCTCCCTCCCCTCAAAATACACCCCCTGGTAGAAAAAAAAAATGAGGAAAAAAAACCACCAAAGCTTGCAAAATCCTTAAATTTATTGCTGCACTGTTTAAGTTTTGGTTGGTTTTACCACAGAAAGATTTCTAGACGTACCAATAGCTGGTTTTTTTTTTTTTTTTTAATGATAATAAAAGCTTGTTTTCTAGTTCCCTGTGCTGAACCGAGGGGGTGTAGGAAGGCAGGGACGTTGAGGGATGACGTGCAGGGGAGTGGCAGGGAAGGGATTATGCATCAGCAATGATTGCAGAGGTAGCAGAGCCAATATATCCACTCTGTAAAAATATGAAGTTCTTGTTTCAACTAACACTTTATAAGCACACCTTCTAGCAGTAACAAATGTCAATTTTAGATATTAGTTGTCAGGAAGTGACCTCATGTCTTGCTTTATAGATATTGGCTTAATACATTCATATCTGTATTTCTGTTGATTGAAAATTGTGAAGTACTTTGTATATTAGGTCACTTCCTGTAAGAAAAATGAGCTTTGTGGAACAGCTTAGCACATTCCAAGAGTCTCAAGTCTAGAATCGAAATCATAGTGGGATCTTAGCTTCTCGGTGGTGTAACTGCAGATTTCCCCCCACCCCATGGGGCTCTGTGTGTGTGCAGATAATGAACTGCTTTTATTTTCTGTGTCTTATCTCTGTATACTTACCTGGCACTCTAATAAGAGGAAATATCCAAAAGATATATAAAAGGAGGTAAGTTATTGAAATTAATAATTGGACTTGTGTGAGAGAGGAAATTTTGGGTGGAGTATAGTGTTTCTGTTAGCTGGTTGCTGGATTACAAGCTAGCTTAGAAAATTTTGTGCTACAAATACCAGATGAAGTGTTCTCTCTCTTCAAAAATTTTATTTGAGCACTCGGTGTAAATGTTTGCAATTTTTTATTTAAAAGCTTAGCAAGCAATGCTTATTTGAGAGGGAACTTCAACAGAATGAGAGCTACGACTTTTGAAAAATCAGATTCTTCAACTATTTTGTAATTTTCCACTTCTGTGTGTTTACGTCTGCAGCTTGATTATAGTCAAATGTGGCATATTCATAGACATTTAAGGCAGCAGGCATTTTAATAAGAAAAAGAATAGTCCGTTGTAAATGTTCCAAAATGATGCTTTAAAAGCACAACAAATTCTGTCACTGGACACACTTTGCAGTGTCTGACATGGCACTACTCCTAAAAGATGGTTAGGAAAATGAGAGCCTAGGATTCATGCCCTTCGCTTCAACAGAAGAGCTCAGAAGCTGAAATCACAACTTGTGTGAAAGCAAATGTTCTCTGGGGAAGCTTTGCCGTTTGTGTTGGTTGTCACTGTGCTACAAACGGTGCTTCTGGCTCCTTCAGCTTCAGCTTACCTCGCAGAGCACTGTTGTGCTTTTGTGCCGTGTAATTGGTAGAATGGGAAGCATTGGGAACAGAGCTGGACGTAGACAACTCACACAGCTGAGATCATACAAGTCGTTGCTGAGAGCCTTAAGTCCCCAGAAGTCCTCGTAAAGATTTTTCTGTAGAAAGTGGAACTACTTATAAATGGTTTTTTAAGTATAGCAGGCTTAGCAAAAGCTGGAGAAGTCTTACTCTGAAACGTCTGACAAATGTGCTGGTCTTAATGAAAACCTGATGGAGCACTGTATGGACTCCAGCTTTGGTGGCAATGTTTGTGTTCTTAAAATGTCAGCATGTTGACTTGGTGCTTTGGCCAGGCAAGGTCTGAGCAGTCAGTGCTCCACAGGATCAAGCCCATTTCCAGTCTCACAATGAGAGATCTGGTCAGCATTCGTTGTTCTTGTGCTGTGCTGTTAATGAAGCATTTTTAATTAGATTCTGTTACTTTTTGGCTATCACAGTAACCTTTTTGCCCCATCTTTACCTCCTTGAAAGCAATGGCTCCCACTCTTTTTTAGCTTTTGGGTTATTATAAGCCTTTTCTGGATTTCATGGCATCCTCACAAAAGAAATGGAGCTTCTGGTTCTTGTTGGCTTCGCTTCTAGATTTAGTCAATAGAAAGCAGCGAAACCGCCCAGAAAATCCTGGGTGGCACCAAGGTGGGAGGTGACAGCTCACTGCCTCCTCTGATGGCAGAACTGGAGGGTTTGGAGCAGAGCTGTGAGCTGGCAGCCTCCACATGTGATTGTCTGGATGTGGAGAGCAGCACGCCCTTCATGCGACGGGCAGGTGACGCCTGGGCGTCAGTGTTTGCACAGCCTGGGGGAGATGCCAAAGCTCAAAGGACAGCTTGACAATTTTGCAGAAGAAAACTGAATCAGACGCTGCTAAGTGCAGGGAGTCATTGAGCCACGTGTTGTTGAATCCTTGCAGGCTCCTTGGGCAGTGTCAGGAGGTGCTTTCCCTTTCCTTGGCTGCTTCTCTTGGCGTTGGCTGCTGGGCTCTTTTTTCCCAGAGAGAAGCTGCTTGTGATTTGGGTATAAATTGTGCTTGGTGATTTACATTTTACTGGAATTAAGGATAAATATAGATGTTTTTAATATTCATTTGAAAAGGAAAATAAGGCAGCCAAAGAGAAATTCAGTGAAATAAATTTTGGTTGCTTTGTGTTGTTGGATAAAATACGAGTCAAGTAAAATGTAAGAATTTCATTCAAATTTCATTCAAAATTTCATTGAAAAATTCCAAATAAGTACAAGTGTCGCAGTGATTTTGTATGATTTTTATTACTAGAATTTCGCAATTTTGTTTCAATAAATGTTTCCAGTGCAAGCCTGATATATAGTTAAATACATATATACTTTTCTATAAAAATTAAGCTTGCTTCTATTAGCTTATTAATTCTGATTTTTTAAATCCGTATTTATGAAAATATTTTGTATTTTGTACTTTGGGTATTTTTCCTGGTAAGACTAGGATGGAGACCTTTTAGTTTAGTGAATGCATATGCCATCACACAGCAATTAGATGCAGAGACCAGTGTGTAGGGATGCGCTATAACTGCAGCTCAGCATTTTCAGAGTGATTTGTATACCATAGAAAGAGAAAGACCATGATCTTACATGGAAGAAGTAGGCGTGAGGGAAGAGTGCTTCAAAGGAACGCGTCAGAATGGAGACAGGCAGATCTATTAGCTAAGTGCATTTTGAACACATGCTAAGAAAGCTGAATTTTCCTGGCTTAGAGACAGTTTCAAAAACACGTCACTGAATTTGTGCTCTCCTGCCTTGTACAGGCGTTGTGTGCAGTGCGTGTCAGTTACTTTAGCCTCTGTCACTGTTTTTGCCAGCATCTTCACGCAAGCAGCCTGCACTGATTATGGTATTGAATCACAGTTTAAAAACATCTGGTGATGTGATCATGCTTTTGTCTCATTGTTGAAGTAATGAGGAGACTTGTCTTTGGTTGATACTGTCAGACTGAAAATAGAGAGGAATCTCTTTGCTCTCTCCCAATGGCATTTAACTCAATAAGGGTGGTAGAGATTTATTTTAAAGGGATGTTAGAAAGTTTTTTAATAGATGAATATATTTTTGGAGAATTTCTAGACTTCCTGTAAGGAGGAAAATGATGTTTCTTGGGTGATTGATTGGCAAAGCGAGTTTACATTCATACAGATCTATGGGCTTTGGTTTAGGAAGGAGCTGCCCCTAGATCAGATGAGCAACAACTACAAGATTTTGTTCTTTCTACTTACTGAGCTCACATTCAAGACATCCTGCCTGACCAATAGCTTCTCGCTGCAGCAGTGCTGAACGTTGAGTGGCATGGTCTTTGCTCATGGAGTGTGAATGGAGATTGAAATGTTTTATCTGAAGCCTTTCATTTTGCTCTACAGCTATTGGGAAATGTTTTGCTTTCTGACAAGTGATTACATTAAATATGTCAACAGCTCCTTTCACCTAAAAATCTGTGAAACTGTTCAACAATTGTCATAGAATGTGGCCGGCATCTGGAAAAACTAATACATAATAAGTACAAAGTGTGATACCGACATCTTCTAGCCTACCTTACCGCTATTTTAGGTTGCAAGCCCTGCTGAAATACTTGAACAGTGTTTAATTTCTGTCCATAGTTGGCCATCTCTAGCTTAACCAGTCTCTCCTTTAAAGTTTTCGACTCTTTTATGGCCCTTGTTCCCGCCTGCTTTGGGTTTTATAATAATTTTTAGTGTGTTCACTAAACCTCTTGTGGCTTTTTCTTCCATATTGTCAAGTCAGTTATTTTATACAACGTTAATGTAATGTGGTGTTTTAAGGTTAATTAATGACATCTGGTACCTTCTGTGTGCAAAACAATTTTTTACTTCCTTAGAAGAAAATTCCTTAGGGAATTGAGTGAACTGAGCTATGAAATAACGCGTAGTAATGTAAAGTAAGTTTGTTATTGGGTGGCTACGTGCAGCATGCAGAGTTCAGTCAAATCAAAATCTAAGAATGTTTAGCAGAGTGAGATCATCAAAAGTACTTACTAGAGCCATGTTTGTAGTACATTCTTGTGATCAGCTGTTCCATGATGAAGTTCATGTATACTTTTTATCACAATCTTAAGGGAAAGGTTTTGAGGAGCTATTGTAAGTCCAATTTGTGTCTTAATATTATCTGCAGTAACACTTTTTCTAATGAACAAATTTTAAGTTGATTTGTGTATTTTTGATATATTTGGGAACCAGCAACTAGCAAGCTAGCCTGATGAACTAAGTTGTATAAATCAGACTAATTACTCCATGTTTTAGTAATTATGCAGTAGTGTTTTGCACGAAGTAATGACCCTTAATCTAAGGACAGGGAATTTTAAGGATTATTTTAACTGAGGGAGGATGAGGAAGAGGTATGACGAACTTCAGAAAAACAGAACGTATTTCACCCCTCTTTGAAGGTGCTGGTAGGACTTTGAAATAGGAATTTGGATTTCTTTAACTTACTTGATGTGTCAGATCCTGTTTCTCTTGGTTTTGAAATATTTGAGAAAGAGATGTGTTGCTCCTAACTAGAGAACCAATCCAGGCAGTCTTTCTAAAAAGTGCGTTAGGTAAACGTGGTTTTCTGCTTCATTTCACTCTTCTTTCTGAGATTTGCTTGAACTGATTTTTTTTCCCTGTATTTGACTAACACTTTTGAAGTATCTTTATTAAAGAATTTAAAACTATTTGGAGTCCCATTTGTAGCAACAGGTTTTAATTTAATGGTTTCAGATTTGCATGTTTCCGCGTAGTTTTCAGTTCATTTCTGTGTAAATTAAACGGCTAACCCTGAGAGACCCGAGATCTCTCCGAGGAAGTGGCTGGGAACTCTGCACTCAGGTCTCTCCAGAGCTGAGCCCTGGGAGGTGAGATGCTGTGCTGGGCAAGGTGATGCTGCTGCTGGCTGTTGTACACCTTGCCTGTGATAAAATCCAACAGGACTGCTGCAAAGGTGGCTGTGTGAAATGGGATTCCCAAGACTGTTCATACTCGCTTATGCCTGGCATGATTTTAGGGCTTAGTTAGGCTTTAATATGATGTTTTAGAAGTATCTCTTCATGGGGCAATTGGATTTACAAGCGCTTTTTTTGTAGTGGGCTTCCTAAGAAAACAAGTTGGAAGGGTTTTTAGTTGTTGCTTTTTCTGCCAGTAGCTGCTTTTCAGTTGTGGTTATCAAACTGTCACATTTGTGAACATCTTGTTCTGCCTTTTCTGAGTCACGCTGCCTGCCAGGGGCTGCTGAAGAGGAACCACCGAGGTATGGTTTCAGCAGCAAAAGCACAACTGCAGAGGATCCTCATCATCTAACTGACTGAACTGATCACCATCAGCTGTTACCTTACCTGCTGCAGATTCAACCTGATGGGGTGTGTTGGCCAAGAGCTTAATGTGGTGCCACATAAGAAACCAGTACCCAAACTGGAGCAGGCAGAAGAGCACGGTGGCAGCGAGGTGGCCAGAGGGCTGGGTGAGGGAGGTGGCAGCGGGTGGTGCCATGAGGCCTGCAGCTCCTCTGGGGCCCCTTCTGGCGATGGCGCAGCTTTGGGCAGCAAAAGAGAACATCTGGAAATGAAAGGATTGCTCACCATGATACGCTCACAATGAGATATGAGTATGAAGTGTGATGTGGGTGAAATAATACCCGAATCTTGCTGACACAAGACAACATGTCAGTGAATTGGCTGTAAAGGCATTCTGGCTTGAAACAAGGCAGCCCATGCTGACTGGACAGGCTGGGCGCTGGGAGCAGAGCTGTGAGGGAGCTCCCTCTGAACCCTCGCTGCTCACGTTGCTGTTCTCAGGGAGAGCTGTGCTCTGTGCTGTGTGAAATGGTCACGGGGAAGGCAGGGCACGCAGGGTGTGCTCTGTTTTGCCTGTGGCAGGCCTCTTCCGTGGAGGCAAAAGATTTCTAGAAACGGTGAAACAATTTTATTGAGAGCTGCTGTTTGTCTCCTTTCTGACAACACCGTGAAGATAGCCAATTTGTGTAGTTCTCTCCTGGGAAAATCATGGCATAATCTAACTCTGTAATGGCTGCCTTGCTTCGTTTTTCTGAAATGCCACATAGCTGTGTGCCGCAGCCATACAACCTGTGCTCACAATCTGGAGTCAGCGCAGCGACGTCGCATTGCTAAGCAACAGTTGGCATCGCGCTGGCTGCTAGAGCCGTGCCCTGCCCGTCCGCTTTGGGAGCGCCTGAGAAACCAGCACCAGTGTCTGCCTTGAGGTTTATGTGGTGAAAAAGAGTAAATTGGTATCTTATTTTAAGTAAAGTTTGTCACTTGTTTAGTACGTAAAGCCTTAGACACTAATTCAGAGAAGTGCAGTCAGGATGGGTTTGGTTCATCCCTAGAACAGCAAATCCTAATGATCTTGGTTCCTCACAACAGAATGCCCTTCTCATGAAGGGAGCCAGGTTCCTATGCAGACAGATCAGACTGAATACGGCTCAAAATAGCTACTTTACTTACAAATATGCATATTGATATTAGTGAATTATAGGATCAAAACAGGTCTTAGTTACTCTGCTTAGTGCGTATAGGTACTCTGGGATTTAACATCAAAAGACGAATATTTGTGCATTGGAGAGCAACGCTGATAGCCTTGAATTTTAAACGCCTTTTTTGATTGAGGGGAGACTTATTTTGCTGTTTCTACAAAAGCAAATTGTATACATGCTCAGAAAGAAAACACATAAAAATCCCAGTGGGAGATGGAGCTAGGTAAGCAGCTCCAGGTGGCTACCATTGTTAGAACTTGTGTTTCACTAACCAAGTGAAAATTGTTACTAAGCTTGTTAGTTTGCCATCAGATATGCACTGAAAACTTACCCTCTGTTCTTTCTTGATTTGTAAGGCTTGGAAGATTTTGTTACATAGAGGATCTTTTCAGTGTTTTTTGCCTTTCACTGTTCTTGTGAATCTCCAATTTAGTAACTACTAAATCATTCTATGTTCCCAATTTCAAGTTTTCATTAGGTGCACTCCCAGTCGAGCTGCTTAATGATTTAGGGTCATTTGTAGAGTATATTTTGGCCAGTCCAGGGAAGTTCAAGAAAGAGGTATATTGCCACTTCCTTTGAGATTCTGGACCTCATTGTATCATTTGTATTAATTTTCATTTTCCACTTCTTACATAGTTTAAGTGTATTTCATACACTAGATTTTCTGCTTCCTTCGCTGTGTTCCAATAACCTTTGTAGAAGTGCATATGTGTAGACATCATTATATCCTCCAGTTAACATGTAATTACTCAGACTATGCATATAAAGCTCCCATCATATTTTTACAAAAATTTTTCTGATTATTCTTGCTGCTGTTAAATCTTCTGTTCCTTGACTAATGTTATCCTTCTGCTACTTCAATGTGCAGAAGAAACACGTTGTCCTGTGAGTGGTTGTAAAAACGTAAAATAGGGAATGTTTTGCGAGGACTAATTGTGTGAATTTATTCAGAAGCTTCTGCTACTCAAAAGTAAACATGTGCACAAATGCTTTCTAAATATATGGATGTGCCAGGAAACTTGCACTGCTCTATGTGCTGGTTGACTTTTCGGTGAAGTTCAGTGCTGCCTTCTCAGCAGGAGAGTACCACATGCTCTGGTACTAGAAATGTAGAAGACATCCTTAAGCACTTGATTCTGGTCCTGAGTGCTTGTTAGCTGTCACAAGTTGGAGCTAAAGGGATCTTCAGATGGGAAGCTTGCAACTTAAAACTTTCCCGATTTTTTTTTTTTTTTTAAAAACAGAAATACATATCAACTGGGGCTGTTGGCTTAGTAGTATTCAAAAATATTTTTAGACTGTTACATCTGGAGGATGGTAAAGATATTTTGGGGTTGTCTGGAAAATATTAGAGTTCTTTGCTGGTGAAAAGATAGGAGAGAAAACTTACCTAATACGATGTAGGCTTTCCTTACTTACCAGATCATGCACAAGTTAAGAAGAATGTGTGGTATGTACACTGTACTGCTGCTGCATGGTTGATCTCAGCATTGGAAAGCACTGTGAGCTATGAGCGTTCTGTTTGGGGATGATAGCTCCATTTCACCCTATGGAAAGCTGGAAGTGAAGAGTATGAGACAACAGAAGAATCAGAAATCAAACCTTCTTCTGTTCCTTGGTGTTAATGTAATGATGTATTAATAACTGTTTCCTCCCTGCAGGAAATCTGTCCAGTCTAAGTCGTCTTGGCCTGAGGTACAATAGGCTGTCAGCAATTCCGAAGTCTTTAGCAAAATGCAGTGAACTTGATGAACTGAACCTGGAGAACAACAATATTTCTACTTTACCAGAGGTGAGAGATGGAGTGGATTTGGGAGGGAATGTGTCGTAAGGCATCTTTGTTTTTCAGAAGGTTTGGAACATGTAAAATAATTTCATCTTGCCTTGCAACTCTGAGGAATACTATTTGTTTTAATCTACACATGTGACATGAAATATTAAATTCAGTACGTATTAGGTATGTCATACAACTTCTGTCAGAAGTGAGAGTAGTACATGTGATTGTATTTGCTGTCTTGAGTCTCTTTAGAAAACTTTAAGCAAGGAGTTCAGCTTCCCATCATTCAAGCTGTTTACAAGGTGTTTCGTAGAGGCGGGGAAGAAGTAGAAGTAGAGAAAAGAAAAAAGGAATGTCTCTATCCACGTCTAGTTGAGGCAAGAATGACCTTTAAGAGAGTGGATAAAACCTGGTACACAGCTACTTTACCTTAGCATTCTCATTTTAACATGGAAAATAGTATGCTGTTGACACCAATGTGATGTAATCCGGCAACTCATTGATGCTCGTTTTGTCAATTATGAAAAACAAAAATTTGTGTAATTTTTCAATTTCCATTGACTCTGCAAAGATCTCAGGAGAAAGGGGAAGAAAATTAGTTTTCGTGCTTTTTTTTTTTCTTTTTTTTCTTTTTATTAATTGCTGCACTTGGTTGTTTTACCTGTTCTCTTGCTTCAGTGTGAGAGCAAAGAAAAAATCCGTAGAGTTAAAAGTTCTGGAGCCACCTTTTCTGTCTCTTCAAGCAACATGGTGCTTTCTTAGCTCTAAGGTGGAAAAACAGAAGGTCCTAATCCCTAGTGCATCCTTATTCCTCTTTATTCCTCAGGAATTCCCTGAAACATGCCCCATAGGACACCATCCTGGATAGATGAAATAGTTGGGTACAGGCTGTTTATTTTTTTTAAATACAGTTTTGATGTCTACGTACTTTGAAACTATTTATACTGCTGAGTTACACATTTCATCCTGACTTTTTCCTTTTCATAGTTTCTTGAGACTGATTTATCAGGGCACCAGAATATAGGGTGCTCAGCTGCGTACTATTGGTGCTAGTAAACATTTAGAGGAAATATTTGAATTGAATCATTAGTGCCGGGCAGAATTGCTAGGATGATGGAGGAAAAATCTGATGTGATTGATTCTGGTTTTGGATATTTCTTCCATTGATTTAGAACTGTTTGGGGATTAAGGCTGTAGGATACAACCTAGAGTTTGTATTCTCTTCTGTTTTAATGATGGTCCAAACTGCTTTTCTAAGCTGTTTGTTTATTTAAAAGATTTATATCAAGTCCTAGTATCAAAGAGGCATATTTTAAAAAAGCCCAAAACTATACATAGAAGAAAAGAACCAATGCATTTGGAGTTAGGCAAAGTCTTAATAATAACAAAGTGCAGTAAGGTTTTTTTTTTTCCAGATAAATTTCTGATTTCAGTGATGATAGGCTGAAAACAGATAATTTAATAAATGTTTGGATAAAACTGTCATTTAAGAAAATGCTAATGAGTGAAAGCCTCCAGGCTGCTTTCAGTATGAGAGCTAAGCTAGCCCATCCCACCCATACATGTTATAAAAGCAACCACAGTGTAATTACGAAAAGATAATGTGAGGATGGTTACTTGCTTGAAAATATGTTCAATCCTAATAGAAAACTCTTCAAGGCTGTGCTGCCTTCTTCATATAGTTGCCAACAATATATTAACGTCTACGCTGCTACCTTGCAGAAATGTATAATTTATTCTGTAATCTGTTTAAAATAAAACATTCCTTGCTATCATGTATAAAGAATTGCATTTGTAAAAGAAACTTTGGAATTTCCAAACATAACTGAGGCTGACACAATGCCTACTAAATATTTTATCTTAAAAAGATGGATTGGGAGAAGACAGTACTGCCACAGATTTCATGGACATAAGAGCATTGTTCTTCTTGTACTGCCAAAGCTCTCTTGCTTTCCTTCAAATGTGTTTAATTACTCTAGGCTATTAGAATGTATTAGCTGACGTTTTTAATATTTTTTTGTATGGATGCAGGCTTTAAAAAATGACTTTTGGAAATGCCAAGATCCATTTGAAGCCATAAAGTGTTTTTGTAACAGAGCTCAGGGACTGCTTAACCCTAGGACAAAGAATATCAGTTAATTAAAGTAAAGTACAGCTAGAAGCAATATTTCCTAACCAAAGATTATACCAGTTAATGATTAAGTTTTGATGACTAATAGTGATTTAATGATCCTTTATTTTGTCTTTGGGGGAGAATTGCTTCATTGATACTCACTGTGGTGTGCCCAGAATTATATTTCAGTGCTAAGAAATTTTAGCTATGACATGTAGACAGTTCCTATTTAATCCTGTTTTACTTACAGTAATGTTAATAAACTACTTAGAGAAAAATGACGAAAGCTTCCCTGGTGAAATCAGCAAAAGCATGTTCTTAAAGTTTTTACAGTGCACATAACACAGTTCAGGAATAGGAAATAGGACTGGAATCATTATCTTGTTACCGCTCTTTCCTGATTGCAGATGTTGCATTATTTATGGTATGTAATGCCACGCATAAATCTCCAATTTCTGTAATACTTAAGCAAATGGGGCTGAATTCAAGCTGGCATAGTAATAAGCAAAGGTGACGCTTCAGCAGTAATTTAGCTCTTATTATTCATCCCCATGGTTCCAGTGAAGTGCTTGGCACCTCTTGAACAGATATGTGAACTTGAAGTATCAAATACGTGTTTGAAAAATGGTGTATGCATTTGGTGGCTCTTTGGGCCTCACTCTCGTTTGTGAGCAGCTGCTGGGGGTGAGGGCAGCACAGGTCAGCAGCGTGGGCCGTGCTTCCTCAGAGCCAGGGCACGTGGAGGGGCACGCTGCTGCCTGCCTGCCACCCTGTCTGCTCCAGAGTTGCCCAAGAGATAGCAACGTGTTATTAAAAAAATTCCTTTTGGAGGAGAAGAGAGTTACAAAACCTCCTAAGCTTGTGCTTTCAAGTGTGATGTGTTTGCTTTTTTGTGTCTGGCAGCGTATAAGCCGAACAGGGGAACCAAGGTAAAGGCTGTGACTGTGAGGGGAGACGGCTGCTCTTGGAAGTGTTATCAGATTTAACACTGGTTTGAGTGTTGCAGTGCTCATTTAGGGGAGAGACTTGGGGGGAAGCATTTTTAATTAGACCCGTGAGGAAAAAGAGATGTATTCAAATAAATCTGTCCTAAGTTCCTGGGTGGTTTTCTTCTCTCTACAGGGTCTTTTATCCAGCCTTGTCAAACTGACGAGTTTAACGCTGGCCAGGAACTGCTTCCAGTCCTATCCTGTGGGTGGCCCGTCCCAGTTCTCCACAATCTACTCTCTCAATATGGAGCACAACCGCATCAATAAAATCCCCTTTGGAATTTTCTCTAGAGCTAAAGTATTAAGCAAGCTGAACATGAAGGTGAGGCACAGAAACATGCTACTGTTTGTAAAATCAATGAGGAGCACTGTTTCCTGTTCCATGAATTCTGGCAAGCTTAATGATTTAAGGAATGAATTTATCATGCTCAAGTGGACACTGCTGCTCTTAGGTATAGAAACAATTCTGGATTAGCTTAAAAGATGTACTGTCAGAGTGTTTTTGATTTGTCTTAATTTTTGTTACACGTGGTGGAATCTGAACAGCAACAAAGTGGGCTGCAAAGTTCTCTCATGTTCAAGTAAGACACGAGCATGTAGAGTGAGGGACTTCTTCCCCCCTCCCTGCACTATTGCAGTTCAGGCTAAAAGCAAAACTATGTAAAATATCTTTTTGAATATGTTATTTCAAAATGTAAGCTTGGAGGATTTTTGCAGTAGTTTTAGAGCGCACAGGAAAAAGAACTTCTAAGTGTGTGCTACGTACACATAGAGTGAAGAGAACCAGGGAAAAGAGATGACATTTTTCAATGAATGGACGTGTTTTTAGTTTTTTTTTAAATAATCAGTTTAAAAAAAAAAAAAAAGTTTGAGCAGTAGTTAAGCTCAGCACTATTTTAGAATATTTTTTAGCACACATGGATTCTCAATTTGCATTATTGCCATTTTTTTTAATCACAAGCCATCTGTAATTTCATGTTTGCCAGGACTTTGTATGACCTATATATATATATATATATTTGACTTTATGGTATCTGATCTAGATCAAATATCACAGCAGCATTTTGAGCACAAGGATGTTTAGTTTAATTTCGTATGCTTTTAGTCTGAGTCATTAAAGTATATTTCCTTTGTGTTTTTTCTCTTTTTCCCCCCACTTCCCCTAAGCCCCATGTATCTGTTGTTTTCAGACTGAGTAATGAAGCATTGCTGGCTGTTCCTTGTGTCCCAGCTCAGCCAAGTAGTCAGAGCCTTGAGTAATGCCTTTGCTTATGTTTGTCTACATTTATTTTTTTTTAACTGATTGGGATAGAAGAATTTTTTTTTTTTCTTTTGTAGTAAGCTCTGTGTATTCTTAGTATTTCAGCATTGCTGGTAGCACCTTTCTATGTTATGGTGAATTTTCTGTTCTTTTTTCTCTTCATTGTATTTAGTAACAAAAGAAAAAAAATTTCAACTACCGGAACGTGAAATCTTGTGAATTTATGTACTCCTAATTTTTACTCTTTGGTTCATGTTATACGGAGTCTATTCTGTAACTGTAAATTGGGACTGCTTATTACATTTTGAAGGATTAAAATTAAATTGGCCAGTTGTAACCTTTATAATTCTGATTTAATTAGCTACTATTTTGTTTTGAAGTTCAATCTCTCAGATGCCCTGTTGACGTCTTGCAAATGCAGACCCTAAATGTTTGGTATGTTAAATCACAGGACAATCAGCTGACCTCTCTCCCCTTGGACTTTGGGACTTGGACTAGTATGGTAGAACTGAACTTAGCAACTAACCAGCTCACAAAGATCCCTGAGGATGTGTCTGGGCTTGTTTCTCTTGAGGTGAGAAGAATATAAATGAACAGCTATTTGAATCCCTACAAATAGGCCTTTTCTACTCTAGGTTTAAATAATGTTATTTTGGGTCAAATAAGGCCAAATCAATATGTGTGGGTGTACTACTGGAATAGATGTATTTAATCTGTTTGCGGTTGTTGTGAATGACTTTGAATGTAGTTCTTTAGGCTCTAGATTAATGTCTATGCACAAAGGGTTAAGTGCATACATATTGTTAACTGTGTAGATATAAAAAATTTTTTCAACAGAAAGCATTGGAGATCAAATGGCACTGAGCTGAGTTTGATTCTGGGAGACACCAGCATGGAAACAAAGGGGATCAGGAAAACATAATGAAGTGGTCTGCAGTCAGAGGTAGCTGCACTGTGAACCTTGTAGGCAGCCAGGAGTGAAATCTCAACCCTGAAGGGGGAAGAGCTCTAGGTGGAAATCATGAACGAAACCTATCTTGTCCCCAGTGCTGTTTCCCAAGGTGCCGTCAGCCCAGACGATCAAACATCGTTGTTTGAGGGGCATAAGGATAGAGGTGCTCGTTCAGGCAGCTCTGACACGCTGTTAGGGGACTTCACAGCCTCTGTGAGTCACTGGAAAAAGTCTGTTGAAATACAATAGCAAATGGCATGTTTGAGATCTTAAGTTTCCAGTGTGACTGCTGCTCTGAATAATTAACAATTCCTAGAGTTTGAGGCAGAAATGATGCGAAAGAGCAATAGCTGTCTAGTAGCCCAGTTTTCTTGAAGTCAAGTTCCTAGCTGGTTTGATGGGGAAGGTGGAAGCCTCTGACAGCTGGATCTGCAAATGCTCTGCTGGCTGCTGAAGCTAGAGAGCTGTGTGGTCCCCAAAGCCATGAGTGCTATCTTTCTCTGCAATTAAAGAATCAAATACAAAGAGCTATTTGGGCAGTGTTTACACTAAAGTGAAGGTTCCCACAGCAGTGCTAAGTCAGCTGCATTGCATGTAGGTAATATTTTCTGTTCCTGCCATTGTTTCTTGATATGCGATTAGAGCACAATTATTCTCACTGTTATGTGTCTTAGCACATAAAGGAAGGCCACCATAATAGTGCTTGAGCTACTGCTAAGTTTTTGGCTTTTATTCATTTTGATTTTCACTTTGATTTTAGCCTTGTTTTGTATTCTTCCCTGCTTTCAGTGTTTCCAGTCTCCATGCATCTAGTGAGAACAGGGGTTGTTAGACCTGGGCATTTGTAGCCTTGGCTGCCTTACTTGAGATGTGTGTCTGTGCTGGTGCTCTTTCACACACTGGTGTGTGAAATAGTATCATTTAGTCAGTAATTAAGTTTTTACTCACTGTGTTGTTATGAGGCTTGATTTTTTTCTAAGGTCTGCTGAGCTTCTCTGGAGAAAAACGGTATACTAGTATAACTTGTGGCTTAATGAATAACTTTGCTAATTGACATTGCAAATAAGGGCACATTTCCTGAATGCAGGATATCCAACTTAGAAAGAAGGAGAAACATGAGAAAATAATACTCTAGAAAGGGTGAGTGCGTAGTAGGAGACCATTTTAGAAAGCCAGTGAATATCTTTGCAATGTTCTGCTTAGGTGCTCTGATCCATGCATTTACTTGCTGCTACTTCAAGCCAAAGGGACACAGGGAGAAAAGGAAATATGCAGCATTTCAAGGACCTGGCAAGCACAGGAAACAGTGTAAAATATGGCTTTGAGATAGCTATGAGGAAGAATAACAAAATGATATGAAGAACCAGGAAAAAAATATTTTTTTCTTTCTTTCTTTGAACAAATAAGATGTTCTTTGTTTTTGATCTACGTTTATTATTACATTAAAATAATATTTGAAATAATTTTGCCATAGAACTATGGATTTGTATTGGTAAAGACTTCCTTTTTTTAAAAAAAAATCATGTTAATTGCTGACTTTTGTTTGTTTGTTTGTTTACGTCTTTTCCATAATTTGAATGCAGGTTAGTCTTAGACTTCATTACTTCAAAGTTAAAAAAAAAAAAAAAAGATCCCGTGTTATTACGTATCTTGTCATCTTGTTTGTTTATTGCATTGCTGAAATTCTGTCTCTTTTTTAAGGTTCTTATATTGTCAAACAATCTCCTAAAAAAGCTTCCCCATGGAATTGGAAATCTACGGAAACTCCGAGAGTTAGATCTAGAGGAAAACAAACTGGAATCCTTGCCAAATGAAATAGCTTACCTCAAGGATCTGCAGGTGAAACAATAATTGGCAGAGATAAACACCTTATGTCCTTTATTTACACCATACCAATTTCATTACAGCTAGTTTGGTGAGGGAAGCTACTCAGGACTGGGTATAGAACCAGGAGTTAAGAATCTTGCACAACTTCCTCCACAGTCTGTTAATTCTTCCCGTTAATTCTTCCCCAGATTCATCAGTGAATTTTGAATAAATAAATTTTCAAGAGTGTAACAATGTTATACCATGACTACACTACTACTGCAGGAATAGCTTCTGTTTCAGTCGTGTTCCTGAAAGCTTTCATATTTAGGATAGAAGGTGTATGTTTTACTGTACGCTTTTTTGTTTTTGTTCAGTGCTGCTTAGTAGAGGTTTGAAATATTGAAGAGTAGAAGTTTTTTCGTTCAAATGCTGGAGGGTAGAACCCATCACTTTATCAGCCTTGCATCTTATTTGCTGTTATTTAAAGGCACAAGTTAACTTTTAAAAATGTGTTTTTTTTTCCTTAGAAATTGGTTCTGACTAATAATCAGTTGACCACCCTTCCCAGAGGTATCGGTCACCTTACCAATCTGACTCACCTTGGGCTTGGAGAGAATCTTCTCACACACCTTCCTGAGGAAATTGGTAAGATTCTTTTCTTTTCTTTTTTTCTTTTCTTTTTTTTTTTTTGGTTTTATGTAGCATGGCTGAGCCAAAGCAGTTACTGACACAGAAGATAGGCATCTATTGTGCTCACAAGTGGAGACCACAGAATTAATGTGAAACTTCCAGATATACACAACCTGATGTGAAACCTGTGCCACTGAAACAGCGCTATATCTGTTTGATCTTTATCTTGCTGAACTGTAGTAAAATAAACAGTCTAGCTTTTTTCAGTTGTTCTGCAAAGAGCTGCCAAACACACACCTAACTTGGAATGCTGAGGTGCCATTTTTCTTTAAATTCTCCCACAAGTGGTGTAGTACTGATCAATTCATAAACCTGTTCTTATTCTTGGAAAGAGGTCAGTGTTAGAAAGGAAATGCACAAGTCCTATTCTAATTCCATGGTGTAGACAAAAATCTCGTGTAAGGTGTAGGCAGCTGGAGCAAACGTTTCTGTTGATAGTCCCTCTGCACACGCTTTGTAAAGCATCGTTTGGATTTTTATGTTGAAGAGATGAGAATGGGAAGTGAAGGAATCTACAGAACTGAGGAATGAGAATATTTTTCTATTTCTTTAAGACATCCCTTCTGTTATGGGAGATGAAATAGACTACTAGGTTATAGATTATAATATGTTGTGGAAGATGGGGAGGGTTCTGAGGAGAACTTGTATGTTTGGAGGATGTTTCAAAGTTGTATGTTTATTTTTATAATTGATTGCTGTGGAGGTATTGAAATCTTAAGAAAGAAGAAGCTTACTCCATGGTCAAACTTCTGGTTAATTTGTATTATGGTATCTGTAGTAGAGATATTGTAAAGGTTGAATTCAGAAGGAATTTTTCGCACAGGTTTGTTGCATTTAGTAAATGCACTGCTGTGTTCTCTCCTGCTTTCTTCCTGTGGCACATCACAGCTATATCTTCAGGTCTCTGATGTACAGTTTCTAACTATTTAAGAAATATAACGCAGATATTTTATAAGAGATAATAGATATCATATGATATGAGTATTTTCTAGCCCCTTCTAATTTGATAGTTTTGCAGTGTTGCCTGCAATTGCTAAGTGCTGGGCTGAACAGTTAAGTTTAAATCCCTGTCATTTCTCTTACTCTGTGTTTAGATATTTAGAAATAGGAGTTTAGATGAGCAACAGACTCTGAATTTTTTTATATTGTGGAGTGTCTCCAAGTGGACTTAGAGCTTCTGTCTGAAAGTTAAAAACTGCATGAACCAAACCATATTTCTTTGTATTATTTTGTTTTAACCAGGTACACTGGAGAATCTGGAAGAACTGTATTTGAATGACAACCCCAATCTGCACAGCCTTCCCTTTGAGCTGGCTCTTTGCAGCAAACTGTCAATCATGAGTATTGAGAACTGCCCGCTCAGCCACCTTCCACCTCAGATTGTTGCAGGAGGACCCTCCTTCATCATTCAGTTCCTAAAAATGCAGGGACCATATCGTGCCATGGTCTGATGCTAATCGGATTGTCCAATACACTGTACAAAATACAAACTGCATTAATGTTTTAATTGTCTGCGTATGTATATATAATATAATATATGTGGTTTATATTATATTATATATATATAAATATATAAATAATATAAAAAGGCAAATTTAAGACTGCATTATGTGTTTCTGCTAATAGAGGAATCATAGCCATTTAGATTTTTTTTATTCTGTAAAAATGCTTGTCTAAGTTTTCTTTGCTGAATTTGATGGAAGTTGTCTGAGTAATCTGGAAATGCCAGTTCATTTAAAGCAATTGCCAATGAACTCAAAGTTAAATTTAAGGGACAAAAATAGTTTTGCTTAGATTTACTTTCAGTTAAGAGAAACATATAACCTTTATCTAATGAACCTTTCTGTTTTACTCCCTCTTTTTTTGTGTCAAAACCTGAAAGGGTCACGTGTCCTGAGGTTGGGATTTTCTTTTAACTTATTTTGAGATTTGAAGCAAATGGTGTTTTTATATTGTTTACAGTCAGAGTAAATCACTGGATTGTGTTTTATTTTGATTTGCTCTGTTTTAATCAATCATATCTAGAATTTATATGCCTCTGCTGATGAATTTTTATCAACCAGTTTGTATACTAAAGACATATACTCATCAGAAAAACTGGCAGGTGAAAAGGATGCAGTCAAAACAAAGGAAAAAAAAAAAGCTTGAATTCTTTTAAGTCTTGCTTCCCTGAGTTATCAGTTGCAGGCGTAACATATCTGAACTGAGCCTTTTGCGATTGGTCTTTTCTAGCACAAGTAAACCTTTTCAGATTGGTAAGAACATGGAGTATACTCAGTGAAAAGCGGTTTTCATTTTGTGAAGTAACGATTCCATGAGGTCTAACAGTACAGTTAAGTGGCAAGGAAATAATATACGTGTACATTTTTATTACAATGTTGAGTCATAAACTACAACAGGCAATTCTAAGGATTCCTTATAGTCCTTGTACAATAAATGAATGTGTCTTACTTTTAAACACTGCAATATATGTAAGTTTTAAGGTTGGTTAACAATGTACTATGGTTTTATATCTTGACTTGCCTTGTACCTCCTTCCATTATGGAACTTCTGTGTCCAAGCACAATATCTTCACACTGTGCTGTTTTGCTGCTGAACTAAATGCACTTTTCCCCACAGCTGGGGCACTTGCTTCAAAATATTCAGTTCAGTATCTTGATTCTTCTTTTTTTAACTTCATCCTATCTGTTTCAGTATTAAACCAATCTATTGAAAAAGAGGCACCTTTTTCATTTGTGCATAGACGTTGATAGCTCAAGAGAAACACTGTAAGTAGCGGGCACTCAGTTGTATCGTGACTTTCTCGGTTGCTCAAAAGACAGAAGATGCTTCAGGGAGATGTACGCTGTTGCTGCACTTGCAGGGCCAGTTGTCCTTCTTCAGGAGGGCAGGAGCTCGAGGCGGTTGCATTCCACGTTTACTGAAGAGCTGTCCAGTTTGTACTCATTGGAGTTGCTGCTGGGGTAGCGTGGCTTAGAGGACTGTATCTGTTCAACAAAATCAAATTAGCTGATGCTCTGAGAAATCTGTTTCACATGCAGAAGCTTGGGGAATATTCTTTCTGGCTTTCAGGCATGCTTACTCATGTCTATTGCCTTGATCTAGTTTTTTTCCAGCATTGCATTGTTTTGTCTTACGTCTTTTCATTAACAAGGAGTAAGTTTTAAATGGAAGGCAGGTGGAGATATAAAACCTTAGAGGGCTCAGAGATGCTGTAAAACTATTGTAGATGTCACTGGATTTTACTAAGTAATATTCTTTTCTTTCTCACACAATCACTCTGCCCCCACCCCTCCCTCTTTTTTTTTTTTCATCTACTGTAGCTTTCCAGTTTAGATTTTAGTTTATAAAAGGCTATTTTCTTACAGTTCTGCCTGAAGTTAATCTTTCTCAGCATTAAGGTGTTAAAGTATGAAGATGCTGTAATGCATAGTTTCAAGACTGTAACTTCTGAATCTACTGCTAACCCCGTGCGTGTGCCCTCAGGGCACTAGGGGAAACTGGTTCGATTAATTCGGTTCCTTAAAACAAAAGTGGCGACCCCTTGTGTTGTAAAGCATCTTGGTCTCATTCCCTGTCTGCTCCTCAATCCCATTTCTATAAGGGCTGATGGGATTAAATTTGTTTAGTTTGTAAATATGTTGATTATTCACCTTGTTGAGGTACACGGTTAAGGACTGTATGATTGCAGCAGACCCTCTCTCGTGGAAATTCTTGTGGAGAGGTCAGCTACCAAAATAATGCTCGTTACACTCGCTTAAAAACAAAGTATTCTTTTCATTACACTTAGAGGAATAAATAAAGCTATGTTTTAATTCATTACTATATTAAAAACAGGATATTTTTTCAAACAATCTTTGTACTAGTATGGTTGTCACAATGCCAGATAATCCCGAGCCCTGTTTAGAAGTTTAATTTTATACATACTAAGTGAATACTTTTTCTTTTTTTTTTAGTTTCTCAAGAGAGATTTGAATAAAAGCAGTGTGACAAAAGTTCTGGTGCAGGAGAAATTAAGTCAGAAAAATTTGAAAGGTTATTTGAAATTATCCTGAAGTTTAGATCTTAAACATGTGGCATGGATTGGGAGTGAGTGCATATAAATCTCTGTATGTGCATACATAGATTTATATCCAGATCTATTCATAGTTCCATATAAATCCAGCTGTTTTGATCATAACAGGCTTCTGCATTTGCCAGGATGCTGGGTTGTTGACTGATGCAGTTTCTAAATGACATTTAATGCCTGGTGGCATTCAGTTGGACACATGGTGGTTTATACATTTTTAAATATTTTGTTGGGCCTAATCAATTGAAGTGTGAATGGAAATAACTTCACCCTGACAAGTGTATGTATACATACATACATGTATTTGCGTGTTTATACATGTGTGAAAGCGCAGACAAGGTGGTGAAACAAATTCTTTTGGGCGCCTTTCAGAACGGAATGGAGAAACAGGTGATTCCCTGACACTCATATTCATGTCTCCCTTGCCCTACTGTCATCTTCCAAATAATTTACAGGGCTTAATGAGAAATGTGACAATCTTGATGTTCGGTGAAAATCATGACCTTTATTGCTTCCCTGTAGACAAAATGTCTATTTTGTACGTGTCTTTGCCTATGTACATAAAAATATGTGCATATCCGTATGCTCTGTAAAGACACTGTCCTGGATCATGCCTTGACTTAATGGAAGCTGAATTACTGTGCTACAGGTTATATAGTATGATGGAAATTTGATAAGGCATAAAGCAGATTGGGGATTGGTGAAAGCACGAAAGGAAGGTTTAATTGCCATTATGACTCATTTTGGTCATGTTGCATTTAAATTTGCAAAATAGAAAGTTACTTGGTAATTATTCTCTGCAAAAATGTTTTCTTTTAGTTTAGGCAGTATAAAACCATTAAAATTCTATCTCTGGCTGTCCCGTATTCCACTTCCTAAACAAATTTGTCCAGTAAAAATGCAGCAGAAGGGCTGCATGTAAGGCTGGGTCACAAAGCTATATAATTGGCACTTTGTAGTTGGTCAGATGCTATTGAAGTCTTCTAAATGTATGCCCCCCTTTTTAGAAAGAGATTTATGCTGTAAGATATTTGCTTCAGTGCCTCTTTTGGGTTTAGGTTTTCCCTGCAGTTTTGTCCATCTTTTGCTAATGTTGTGTGAGAAAGTGCATGTTCAGACTTCTTGAAGGTCGTGTTTGTACATGATTTAGTAAAGTAGTATTCAAACTGTCTGGCTGGTTAGCACTTAAACCCATTGTATCACCTGAAATTCAAGTATCATCACTAATCCTGGGAATTTGAAAAATTCCTTTAATTTAAAAATCAGAGAGCTTTATCAGAGTGTTATTTTTGTTTGTTTTGAATTTAAATTTCTGGATCAGTACAAACTCTTAGCTGGAGAGTCTTCATATCTGGATTCAACGAAGAATTTTCATAGAGTCAGTATCGCACCTCAGTTGTATCAAATTGGCATGCAAGAATAGCTTCTAATTAGATGTGCAGTTGGCAGTAATTTGCACAACACAGACTTCAAGGCACAGTAAGGACAATTACAAACAAACGATAGCATCTACAAGTGGTTTTTGTTTTTACGCTGGCAAAGATCAGAAAATTATGTTTATTGTTCTGATGTTTAGGTCTTAACCAGGACTGCACAGGACTTTTACTGTGGAAAAATACCAGACCACACTAATTTTGTGGTTAAAAGCTAAACAAGAGTGTAAACAGTCTACAAAAATGTACTTTTAATCTGAATTATTGTAATGTTGATTGTTATGTCTATATAAAAGATTGCCTTGCTTTTTTATAAGAGTCATTCTGTATCAATGCATTCATTATAAATAGTATATTTGTAAATGAGCTGCCACTGAGTCTTTTGAAAGTTTTCTAGTATTTCTAGTCCAACGTGAGCTGGATGTGTGTCATATTTTTGCAGTGCCCCAAGTGATCAAGAAATGCTTTCTCATCATATACTCGTAACTCTTGAAAAGATGTTTTTTCAAATATAATTCAGAAATGTTTTCATGTATAGCAATTACAGGAAACTTCGGAGTTGCTTCACAGTAGCTACTTTATTCATAAGAGATACCAATTACACACTTTATAAAGCAAATATTGGTAAAATCTACTTTCCTTTTCTTACAGTACAGTAAGGCATAAAACAAAACAATAATGACAAAGCTTTCTGTCTGAAAGGGAAAATAAATCTTGGATTTTAGCGCAAAATGCACTTCAGCGACAACAAAATTGAAGTAGGTATAAAATTGTGCTGCCTACAAGGCAGTCACCTGCATTTAAACTTCTGGCTTAATAAAAAGCAGTATTTCAAAGCTGACACGGCAGAGCTCTGAAATGCATCCTTTAACTCTGTAAAGCTTGCTAGGATAGATGCTGTTTTGGGAAGTTCATGCTTACATCATGTCCTATGAACAAAAAAATGCTGGCATCCTTTGAAATCAGAACATAAAGGCTCCAGCAGTTCAGATGCGATGATGACGAGAAGGACACTGAAGTACTTGCTATGACAGCGTGGATCAGATCAAACTGCCTCACAGTCCGTCTCTGAGTGGAGGACGTTCCTGTTACTGTAAGTGATTCAGGGATCTGAACACCATGAGTCCAAGGGGTTCTCCCATTGCACCACGGGAGCAGCTGTCTGCTGTCATGGTGTTGGCCACATCCCATCCCTCGCCATCTAACGGTGCCAAGTGGCAGGTGTGTGAGGGCAGTCGCCTGCACCTCTGGTATGCTGCTCCAGAGCTCACCAGCCAGAGCCTGAAGGGCTTGCCA
This sequence comes from Penelope pileata, assembly GCA_013396635.1. Taxonomy (NCBI): domain Eukaryota; kingdom Metazoa; phylum Chordata; class Aves; order Galliformes; family Cracidae; genus Penelope; species Penelope pileata. The sequence continues at coordinate 2,127,200 of WBMW01004623.1, read as the reverse complement.
AGAGGGAAGCAGCATCTTGCATCCCTGCCCTTGATAGATTTGGCAGGTCCACAGAAGTGCTTGCTTTCCTTTTTCTTTTTTTCCCCCTAAATCTATTTATTTCTGGCCTCTGCAACATCCTGTGCCTAATAATTCTACAATGTAATTATATGCTGGGTGAAGAAGTACTTCCTTTTGTTTGTCTCAAACCACACCACCTGATTTTATTTGGTGACTCCCAGTTCTTGTATTCTGAGAAATTTAAGAAGAACCTTCTTCCTGTTCAACTGCTTTTTACTATAGGGTTTTTCATAAAGGGTCATAGTTTTTCTTCAAGTCATGGAGTTCTAGTTTTTACCTTCAAACAAAAACTTTTCCATTCTGGATAATGTTGCTTTTCTCCATAGTTTTCTTGCCCAGCTCTGACTCTTTCTCAATTCATGGTCTTTAGCAGGCTATTTTGTTCTTTGCATTCTAGTTTGTGAAGTAAAAGCACAGCTGTTACGAAAACCTGAAGTTGAATGGGTGATAAAGTTTAGTGCTGAATTTCAGTGGGGAATAATCCTACTACAAAATGATCAGATTGAGGTTTAGATTTCAGATGCCAGCCACCCACTGCAATAATAAATTGTTTCCTCTGATTAGCTGTAATGCTGATTTTTCATCGTCTCTTTCAACTAGGTTCGAGAGAGAAAATTGATGTGAGAGAAAATTGATGTTAAACTTTATACAGGTATGCTGATTTAAATGATGCCAGAATTTAAAGTCCTGTATAGGACTTTCGAATATTTCAGCTGGCTTTTTTAATCTGTCCAAGCTCAGGATTTTCTGAAAATATTGAGAAATTTCTGTTATTTTTTTTCAGTTGTATATCGGTACTGCGCTGGTTGGGTTCCATTTTCCAAGGGTGGACCTTGCCAGCCATGACCACTTTCTATTCAAATGCTTTAAGTGAACATCCACAGATGTGCCTGGCCTTAGAAGAGCAACACGTTTGGGCTCCAACTGAGTGAAATGTGAAGAAAACGTCTGTTCCTGGCACCCTGTATCCTAAGGCCTGTATTAAGGCCTCAAAAAATGTGCAGGTGGTGACTTGGGTGACTCTAGTGAGACCGATGGATTGTGTTTTGGTGCAATGAATCCAGCCTGAAGTGCTCCGGGATGCAGAGTCTCCCAACACTGCTGTCCAGTGGCAAGTCCTAACTTCCACTGGGAAGTTATGGATTTCTGTGCCTAATGTATATTGAGGCCTTTGGTGTGCAAGTACTGTATAGCTACTGCTTCTGAGCTGTGTGTGGTAGCAACAGCAGCCTGTGCCAGAAAAAAAAAAAAAAAGGTGTTAAAGGGTTGGAGATGGTTGGCTTTGATCCAATTAGAAGAGACAGAGTGCCTTGAAAGCTAATTTGTTTTACTTTTGCAAGCTATCTCAGTCAAATAAAATATATCATCTCTTCATACAAGCCTTGCCTCTCTTAGGATTGTAAGAGTGGGAGATAATTTGATTTACCAAGATCAAATGATGCTGTTTTAGAGGAGGAGCCATCTGGAGCATTTGAGTGAGCAGCTGGCAGCCTGGGCTGCACAGTTAATTATCTGACTGTACGCCTTGCAACTATTTTTCCACTGCAAAACCTTTTAAGAGTCTTTAGAGATCAATCTACCCCACTGCCTCTGAGTAAGATGCTATCTGCAAAATTGCACACAAGTGTTCCCTTTTAAAAGCTCTTTCCACAACGCCATCCTTTTCTTTCTGTTGGTAGAGTATCGTTGCTATAGCTCATAGCGAATCCTTAATTTGCTGTCGTTCAGTACTTGCTTTGGTCAAGCTGGTAGCTGCTTTGGTTTTTGTCCTGCATTACTACAGCTGTGCTGTCTGAAGTGATTTCCAAACTTTGCATGGATAATTTTAATGGAAGTGCATTTTTTTCAAGAAAATCTCAAAATGCAGTTTGAAAGCAGGCGTGGTAAGAATAGCACAGCAGAACTCCTCTCTATATGACCTAAGTTTTCTTGGATGCCTTTCAATTTATTTTTATTTTTTGTCCTTGCCAAGTATGTTAACCGGGTGGGAAGTTATGACTGAGAAGTTCGAGTCATCCGTCCTTGGCAGCAAACAAAGAGCGAGAACTGCAGCTAGGTAGGGAGCTGGGCACCTCTGATGTCAGGCTTTTTCATCTCCACTTTTTGGGTCTGCTGGGCCATGCCAGCCTGCCAGGGTGCTGCATTGTGCAGGCCTGTGTGGGGCCGGTGTGGGGACCGGTGTGTGTCCCAGCAGCCTCACAGAGCTGGAGGTCTGCCTGAAAGGGCCGAGAGGAGCTGGGGGAAATCCCTTAAAAGAAAGTTGTGGTGAGTGGGTCCCTGCAGGTGGCCTTCCCTGATGTGTGGGAGGCCCAGGGCCTGCCGGGTGCCGGGATTGTTGGGCCTGTGGCTCCACCAGATGGATGCCTGGAGCCAGGCCTCCGCCTGTGGGGAAGGTCTTGCAGTTTGGGGCAGGTCGATGTGGCATTGAAGTGTGTTTGGAAGTAGCAGAATCCTCCTTCAAAAGGAGGGGCTTCTGCAGCAGTGCTTGTTTTTTTCATTATGAGCTCCTTTAGTGTCTCATCTGGATCTTGGTGGCTGAGCACCTACAGAATACATGGTTGGACAGATGGTTTGGCCTGGGCTGTGCGTAGAGGCTCGGATAGGAATGAATTTGAATTAAGCAATTCTGTGGCTGATCTTTGCTCCAGCCCTCTCAGGAATAAGGATGAATGTCTTAGTTTCTGAGATGACGCAGCAGTCGTTAAAGAGCTCTGAAACGTGCAATGCTTAATGCTCATCACTTTTGCTTTAGGAAAACCCACATGCTCCCACAATTAAATTGTTAGTGAAATGTTAATGAGAAAATGTTTTCATTTTGTACATACATTTAATTTCTCATAAATATTTCTTTTTTAAAAGTTAGCTTTTCTTCAGCTGTGTGTTAAAGCTTTGCTTGTCTCTAGCTCAGCTTAAGGACAATTCAGACCGGGTGGTACTGGTGGGTCAGAGGTGATTTTCAGCTCTGGAGGCCTGGGCTGTCCTGGCGAGGTGTCCTGGTGCTTGGAGACCCGGGAACGTTCCTGAGTGGACCTGGGCCTGGTTCTCGTCTGCGTGGCCAAGAAAGGTGTCCCCAACAAAACAGGTTTGCAAGGCTGCTGGTTAAAGCCAGCTGAGATCTGCAGTGAGCTGTCTTTCTGAGGATTTGGGGACCGCTTCTAGCCTAGCTGAACTGAAGGAGTGGCGTGAAGTCCTGACTCCAGTCGCACTGCTTTCCTGCCAGTACATTTGATTGCATTTGGGATATGCCTCTGGTAACACTCGGATGCCGTGGTGGTGGTTTCCACTTCTTTGTGGTTGTGGCCAGCAAGTCACTTGGGCTCAACGAGTGCAAATTGGAGTTCAGAGAGGGTTTGGCCCTCCCCATCTGTGGAGGGAGCTCAAGCATCTCTGAAAGCTAGCTTTCCCTTTCTGTCCTGCCCACCATTTAACTCACGCTGAAGGCTGAGTGGTGGAGCTGTAAGGGAAGCCATGGAGCTCTCTCCTTTCCCTCCTCCCAGCTGTGGTGCCCACCAGCTGCTCTCTGAGTGGCAGAGGACATTGCAGGCGTGGGGCTTGTGAAGGTGGCAGTGGCCTGGCAGGGGAGTTTGCTGGCATTGCTCTGACTCCTCAGGGAAGCAGGGAGGAGAGTTTGTAGCAGTAGAGATTCATGCTTGTTTGTATGTGCTTAGTTTCCTGTGATGCTTCAGAGCAGGACATGGATTATTGTGCTCTTGAATTCTGTGTGGCAATGGATTAACTTGCTGCCTGTGGTGTTCAAGGGAAAAGGAAAACCAGAATCAAAAAGGCAGAAGTGCAGATGCATTATACGTTTTCTCTCAGCATCTCATGTATCAGCTTGCCTTCTCTGAGAGCCTTATCCTGGTTACATGTCACTGCCCTCAGTGTACTATTCCAGATAGGATAAATGTTTCCTGGGGAGAGAGAGATGTTGTGTTGCTGAAAAGCAGGTGATAGTGCTGAATAAGCAAATAAATCAAAAGCTGGTGTTTAAACTTAATTTGAACCTCTCAGGAAAAAAATGTACCTTGCAATCTGTGCAGGGCTAATTGCATTGTAGCCAGGGAGGGAATGGGCTCAGTAACGATGATGGATTCCCCTCTGTGGAGCGTTGCACGCAGGATCTGCAAACCAGTGTGAGTATGGAAGCCCCAGCTCTGGAGAGAAGCATCCTTCCTGGTGTGCCCATGGGATGAGGAGCGCTCCTGCCTGCTTTCCCCTCACCCCGCTGCTGTCCACCTGCAGCCTTCCCGGCCTCAGGCTCCTGCAGCAGCGGAGAACAGGTGGACCCAGTGTGAAGGTCAGGACTGCTGCTGGGGCAGGAGGGGCATTTGGGGCCCTGGGAAGTGCCCCGAGAGCTGGTGGGGAAGTTCTCCCTGGCACCACAGATGCTCCTAATATGGGACTGAGTCCACAGTGAAGTTTTTTCCTTTAAGGCATCAGTGTCCTTTAAGGTGCAGGGAGGGGACACGTGCTGCTGCTGGGTGCTGGGCACCCATAGGGACACCGGGGAGGAGCTGGCACAGGGAGAAGCCTGCCTGCAGGTCCGGCTGCAGGTCCTGCACGATTTCTCAGTGTTATTTGCTTTTACCACTAGATGGTGAAATGAGTAATAAACGAAAACACCTCAAGTCTTGCTGCGTTCCCTGGTGTCCTCCCTCCTCATGGAACCACACCAACCTGCTCCGCTTTCTGGGAATGCAGCAATTGCGGGCAATTATCCCCGGGATGCTTCGTGCGGCTCAGCTTTCGGGAAGTGCTGCTGCCACCCAGAGCTCTTTGATCTCCGGCTCCAGTGCTGCCACGCTGGGTTCACAGGGAAAGCCAGCAGCACCCGGCCTCTCTTCAGCTCTCCCTGCCCAGCTTGTAGTGCCCCAGAGGCAGGAGGCCACGCAGACAGCCCATGAAGTTTCATGTTCCTGCTGCCACGGGAGTGATATGAGCCTGGAATGTCATGGGGCTGCTGCGACAAGACATTGAGGCCTTGAAGCGTGTCCAGAGGAGGGCAATGAAGCTGTGGAGGGTCTGGAGCACAGTCTTATGGGGAGCGGCTGAGGGAAGTGGGATTGTTCAGCCTGGAGAAGAGGAGGCTCAGGGGTGACCTTATCGCTCTCTACAACTCCCTGAAAGGAGGTTGTGGTGAGGTGGGGGTCGGCCTCTGTTCCCGGGTAACTGTGATAGGATGAGAGGGAACGGCCTCAAATTGCACCAGGGGAGGTTCAGGTTGGATATTAGGAAAAACTTCTTGTCTGAAAGAGTGGTAATGCACTGGCATGGCCTGCCCAGGGAAGTGGTGGAGTCACCGTTCCTGGAGGTGTTCAAGAACTGTGGAGATGTGGCACTGAGGGCCATGGCTCAGTGGGGATGGGCTGACGGTTGGACTTGGTGATCTTAGAGGTCTTTTGCAACCCTAATGGTTCTATGACACAAGGAGGGAAAGCAGTGAACAAAGGAGAGGCTCACATGAGTGCCCCAAGCTCCGCCGCGCTGCAGCTGGTAGCACAGCAATGTTTGTCTTGGCTGTCGTTGTCGGGCTGCGCAATCCAACCTGGCAGCTGAAACCCTGCCCAACAGGATGGGCAGCCCGAACGTGGCCGGTGGCGAAACGCGAGCAGGGCCACAAAGCTGTTTGCAAAAAAAATAAAAATTGAAGGAGCAGGTGGTCGCAGAGGGTCTGTCTCATGCTGGTTTGAGCCAGGATGAGAATCTGCTGCAGTCAGCACTGCTCAGCACGCTCCTCTGAACACCCGGCAGCACGGCGGTGTCCCCGCAGCCTCTTCCGTGCTGGTTTATTCAAGCAGCTCAGGAAAGTACATCGAGCAGCTGAGGCCACGCAAACTCTGCTGAAAAACAGAGTGCAGAGGCACTGCTGTGAGGTTGAGGGATGGAGAGAAACGCACATCCATGAGTGCAGTGATGAGGGGTAGGGAGGCGGTGGTTTGTGTGCTTGTGCAGGGCAGGTGGGTGGCCAGGCTGGCCACGCTTCTGATGATTTTTTTATTTTAAGTGTATTTTTTATTTTCCTTTGAAAGAAGGAGAAGATGAATCACAGTGCTTGCGATGCCTTCCTGCAGACGGGCAGTGTGCTCGCTGGTGGCGGTGTCGGGCAGCAGTGCCGTGGTGCACCCACCCAGCTGTGCGCATCTGGGCACCGCACATCTGCACCTCTCCTCTGTCACCTTCTAAAGGTGTCAGAGAAAAGGAAAAAGGAAAAGTGGTTTTTGTTTTTGTGTTGTTTTATGTGACTAGAGTGCAGCTTGTCCTAGGACTGGGGAAAATCAGTCTGACTGAAAGGTGCCGTGCGGGGCTGTTTGGCCATCAGTCCATGGAGCGTCCCAGGCCGTGGCTGTTCGGTTCATTCCCACCAGCAAATCCTGGGTACTGAAGCAAACCTCCCTGCACGATGCCCTGTTCTGATGCATTCAGATACAACCAGCAGCACAACCAAACCCCAGCTGCAGCCAGGGCTTCCAGCCACATCTACGTGAACGCTGAGATCCTGATACCCAATGCTCGCAGTGCCCAGACCAAGGTTTCCCCATGGGAGCCACTGAAAGGGCAGGTGCTAGACAACATGCAACGGTGTCCCCCCCCAGGAGCTTGTGCTGAGTAAAGTGCACTGAGCCAGCCTCAGCTCTTGCAGCCCCATCCCTCCATCCTGAGCCCCTGGCTTGCAGCTGCCCCATGGCACGGCTCGGCTGCTACCTGGGCTCCCTGGGCTCCTGGCCCTGCCGGCACAGCGGGCGCTCGAGCTGCTTCCCAGGCTGTCCCATTGGGTGCTCACTGACGGAGCTGGGGCTGCAGGGACCTTGCTGCTCGCATCAGCCTTAATGGCAGCACGCATTCAAGCGGTGAGCAGCTGGATGCAAATTCCAGGGGATTGATGTGAACATGTTATTTACTATCTGTTTTTCTTCCCCCTGAAGCTCTTCTCTGCAGTCTTCCACACAAATTCACGTTTCTTACCAAATCCCAGGACTCTGAGAGCTGAGGCTTTGCTACAAATTAACATAAAGTGTGGGATGGACTCCTAATGCGGCCATCCCATAGGACCAGGTGTGCTGGGGGCCATCCTGGGGGTCGGTGCCAGCCCTACCACTTCTCACCTATCATGGCAGAGCCACAAGACCTGCAGAGAGGCTCAAAGGGAGATGGGATGTTCCTGAGATGCTTACAGGCAGTGCTGGGTGCTGCTGGGGCTCCAGAGGTGTCAGTAATGTGGCAGAGATGTCACACACACATGGATGTGGGAGCGATGCTAAGCCTGGGGACATGCCAGGTGTTTCCAGAAAGGCACGAGATGGAACGGCGTGGTTCCTCCTCTCCAGGTCTTTCCAACCCCACAGTGACAACGGAGGTTTCTGCTGGGGGTGACCTCAGGCAGCTCCTGCCCCACTGCAGGAGGCAGAGCTCCCTGTCCCCTGCAGAGCAGGGGCTGGCCTGGAGCCCAGCATCGCCGCTGGCCTCGCTCCAGCCCCAGGTGAGTCCCTGCACCCTCTGTGTCTGCAGGTGCCTCATGCAGTTCTAGATCACATCAGTGCGCACAGGAAGGTGTGTGGGTGTCACCTTGGCCTCACTTTACAGACTTGAAGTCATTCTGCAGATGGCCCTTTTCCAGGCATGCTGGCACAGCGTGTGCCCAGGTGCTGGGCACAAAATGGGCTTCTCCACTGCTCCCCTCCCTCTGCCCTGTGCCAGCCCCATCTCCCAGCGCTGCTCCATCTCCCCCGGGCATCACTGCCCCTGGGTCTGGCATGGGGACAAGGGGACAGGGCTTTCTCCCTCTCGCACAGCAAACATCTTCCTTAGCCCAAGCGCCCGGTGTGGTGATTAACTGAAAGCTGCCTGAACCCGGAGCCCCAAGCGAGCATCGTTAGAGCCGTCTGAAAACGAGAGCGAGGTCAGTGCTGGGCAGGTGGGTGCTCTATGCGTGCTGAGTGCTGGGGGCCGCCGGCTGTGAGCAGGGTCCCGCAATGCTGCTCAGCCCCGGTGGGTGAGGGCAGCACCTGGTGCCGCGGGGCTGCTCCCCTCGGCGCAAGGACCCCCCCGGGGCAGGCTTGGGGCCGGTACTCCCCTCCCGTCTTCCTGCGGGGCCGCGGGCCGGGACCTCCCGCGGGTGCGGCGGCCGCGTGCAG
>WBMW01004623.1:2086770-2118743 GCA_013396635.1 Penelope pileata | reverse complement strand
ATGAGCCGCGCCCGCCCGCGCCCCCCCGGCCGCCGCCGCACAGCCCCCGCCCCTTCGGCGCCGCAATAGGAGCGCGGAGCCCCGCGGAGCCGGGTGCGGTGCGGGTGGGGCAGGGGGCGAAGGGCGGGGGCGTCCGCGCACCGAGGTTGATGTTTAACCCGGAGCGCCCGTTCACGGAGAGGGGCCACTTCTTCTCCTCCATGGAGTACCAGCGGCAGCTGGAGGAGGAGGAGGGCTACCCGCCTCCCGGCGCCAACGGGACCTTCAACGACAGCGAGGCCGGGCTGGGATGGGGCACGCCGTACCCCCTGCACACCACCATCACCCTCATCAGCCTGGCGGGCTTGCTCATGCTCTTCACCGTCTTCGGCAACGTCCTGGTCATCATCGCTGTCTTCACCAGCCGGGCGCTCAAGGCCCCCCAGAACCTCTTCCTGGTGTCCTTGGCCTCGGCTGACATCCTGGTGGCCACGCTGGTCATCCCCTTCTCCCTGTCGAACGAGGTGATGGGGTACTGGTACTTCGGCAAAGTCTGGTGCGAGATCTACCTGGCCTTGGACGTGCTGTTCTGCACCTCCTCCATCGTGCATTTGTGTGCCATCAGCCTGGACCGCTACTGGTCCATCACACAAGCCATTGAGTACAACCTCAAGCGCACCCCGCGCCGCATCAAGTGCATCATCTTCATCGTCTGGGTCATCTCGGCCGTCATCTCCTTCCCGCCACTCATCTCCATCGAGAAGAAGAGCGGGCATCAGGCAGACCAGGGGGTGGCAGGGTGCAAGATCAGCGAGGAGAAGTGGTACATCATCTATTCTTGCATCGGCTCCTTCTTTACCCCCTGCCTCATCATGATCCTGGTCTATGTGCGCATCTATCAGATAGCCAAGAGGCGAACCAGGGTCCCACTGAACAAGCGGGCGGAGCGCCCCGAGAAGAAGCAGAATGGCTTGGCTGACAAGGAGGACCTGCCAGCCACGGCCCAGCTCAACGGGGAGAAAGCAGCCGGAGGTGGCACCGGGCAAGAGGGAGAGGTCAATGGCATAGACATGGAGGAGACCTCTTCCTCCGAGCACCACGAGAACAACCAGTCCAAGAAGTCAGAGAGGCACCCCAGGGGAAAGACTAAGACTAAGCTGAGCCAGATTAAGCCTGGGGACACTTTGCCCGCAAAGGCAGAGGAGGAGAGGAACACCAAAGGGTCCCGGTGGAGGGGCAGGCAGAACCGGGAGAAGCGCTTCACCTTCGTGCTGGCGGTGGTCATTGGGGTCTTTGTCATCTGCTGGTTCCCTTTCTTCTTCACCTACACGCTGACCGCCATCTGCAAGAGCTGCTCTGTGCCCAGCACCCTCTTCAAGTTCTTCTTCTGGTTCGGTTACTGCAACAGCTCCTTGAACCCCGTCATCTACACCATTTTCAACCACGATTTCAGACGGGCCTTCAAAAGGATCCTCTGCAGGATAGAGAGGAAAAGGATTGTTTGAAGGACCCACTGGAATGGGCAGAACTAATAATCCAAGACTTTCTAAGAGAGTAAGGCATGGCTCCCTTGGGCTGTGCTTGCGTGGGGTGGTTTCCTTCAGCTCGTGAGCAGGAAGCCTTCAAAACTCAAGGTGAGCCGACTGAAATGCCCGACAGCAGCAGCGAGGAGCAACAGGCAAGTGGAGGTCCGAGCCACGGCATTCGGCTTTCCGGGGAAGGATGGCTTTTGACTTGCTTGGTTTACTTAGTTAGGTTTTTTCTTTTGCCAGAGTCTCTCAGTGGATGTTTTCATGACTGCTCAGTTTGACTCTTTAAAGCCAAGCAACGCGCAGTTCCATGAGACGAACAGCAAAGAGGGAGTGTGCCACTTCAGAGGTGTTGGCTTTTTTATTTTGTTGTATCCTTTTTTCCCCCCGTTGTATATGTAATTAATTTTAACCCCTTTGTAAAATACAGTATTGTATCTCTGAATCTGAATGTCTTAATTCTTGTAAGGCAAGCAGCTTTGAAACTGTGAATGCTTTAATTATCTTTGACACCTTAAAATTCCCTCTCTTCCCACTCCCTGAAAATCCCCTTAACTCAAAACCAAGGAACAATTAGAGCCATTTCACCTATCTGGTAAGTTGAGAACATTACCAAAATTTTATAGGGTTTTTTTTTTTTTTTTGCTATAAAGCTTAGGATCACACACCTCTCCAGATTAGCTTTTTTTTTTTTTTTTGCCTTTTTTTTTCTTTTTATTCTTTTTTTTCCTGTGTCATGCCTGGTTCTGTTTAATTTCCGTGTTGCCTGTGGTATGATACGGCTGAGATAGTAACTTCCCTGTCCTTATGAGCTCGAGCAGAGCCGAGGAGCAGTGGCTGTGCCGCGCAGGCGGACGCCCCGGGAGCTGACGCCGGGCTCTTTCTCACGCCGTGAGAGATTTGGGACCTGGCCAAGCTCCCAGCAGGGCAATCTCGGCTATATTACACCGTGCTGAAGCGTGTTCAATGCTAACGCGCTCCCCCCACCCCCTGCTGTAAATAGATAACATTTCAAAGCAAATATCAGGGCTCCGTATTTCACGCTGTCTTGTTTGCATTGATTTTTGGATGTTTAACTCCTGCTGGGTTTCCTGCAGACACGGAGGGGGTCTGTGCGCAGAGGCGAATCCAACTTTCTGAAGTAAGGGAGGAGAGTTCAGTTTTTAATCTGCCAGTCTCATCTTTATCTTTCCTAGAAATACTGAAGCATCCCTCTTTCAGTTTTACACAGGGCAAAACTCTGACGTGGGAAACATACTGACAGTTTCCCCAGTATTCCCCAGTATTTTATAGTGTAAAAGTAAGCTTTTTTTTTTTTTTTCTTTTTAAATGTAAATATTGTGAGATTGGAGCAGGAGAGGGAGTTAACACTGCTTTTACACTCCTTTCCTGAATGGTCTTTCAGCTTTTTCTGCTAAAAAACAAAAATGAAAAACACGAACAGAACAAATGTAACATCCTTGTGCCATGAAGAATTTTCTGGAGAAAACTGAAAGGAAAAATTTCTTGATCTATCTTAATAAATGAGTTGGCAAGTCTCTTAATGTTATGAAAACAGCTTTTTAAAGTGATGACCAATCACAGAGATTGTTTGGAGAATGAAAGTTTGTTTAAATCTCTTGTATAGGATGAATTTGCCTTCTCTGGAGTTGTACGGTGCGCAGGAAAAGACTTTATAACAGTACCTTTTTACTTTTGGAAGTGTTTTGTTGATTTTGCTCTCTGTTTTGGCTTTGTAATGAACTCTGAGGGTGCCCAGATGCATCCTGGGACCTGGAGAGCAATGTTTACATTCACTTGCATTTTCAGAGTTGAATCCTCAAAAGGTGAGGAAAGCAAATAAACTGTGCTTTACTGTAAAAAACAAAACTACAGAAAACACAAGCAGAAGTTGCTATAATGGATGATTATTTTTATTAAATAAAAGAGTGTTTACAGATCAAGTGTGAAAACCTTCTGAATAATCTGTTAGCTGTATTTTTTTCCAGCTGTTCACCGATCCTCCAGCAGCATTGGTCTTGACATTTTTTCAAGAACACGTTGGGAAAAGCAGTGGTGCTTTCTGAAAGGCATTGTTATCCCAGGTAGGGAACAAGGGCTCGCTTCATTGCGCAGGGGCAGAGTAACAAATGAGTCCTTGGTGTTTCTTGTTCTCCTCGCCCTCCCCCCCTCCCTCGTGCCACAGTAAGAGCATTCATGTGTTTCTTAAAGAAAAGAGCTTAGGTGTGATTTGCTCCTCAGTAATGCAGCCTGGCCTCTACAGTTTTTGCCTCTCACTGGGGATACCCAACTGCTGCGGGTTTTATAGCTGTTTGGTTGAGAAGATTTGTAATAATTAGGTTGCAGATTGTTTTAGAAGTAATTGGGCTAGAAGGCAGTATTCCTACATATATGCAGGAGTGCCCACCCCACCAGCGTGATGGTCTTTGCAGGGCAGGAGGGCGTGATGGAGGCCAGGTGTCCTGCTGTCCCCTCTCTGGTCACAGATAGACCTGTTGGCCTTGGCAGCTTTTCCAAGGCAGACCTCAGGGGGTTGGTGATCCTGTGGCCATCAGTCACACCTCTCCATCCCTCTGGCTGTCTGCTGTCCTCATGGCTGAGTCTCTAGCATGGCCAGAAGAGTATTTTGGTGGGTTTGGGGCTCGGGCTTTGGTGGGCTGTCAGTCAGTGAACCTGTGTACAGCTGAAATGTGGCTGATTGCTCCCAGTTTTCCATCAAAGGTAAAAGCAATGTGCTTTTGGGATTATGTTCTTCCTAACCTCATGTCCTCACAGTTCAGCCTAGCCAAATAAAACACCTCAGTCACTCTGCTCACAGACCATGCATTTTTCAGGCCTGAGAGAGCTCCTGTGGGTTTCATCCCATGTCCCCCAGCCACGCTGTGCCATGAGTGCCCCCTCCCAGCCCATCACCCCTGCGCCCAGGGCTTGCTGGGCCTTGTGCTCCATGATGTCCCTCTTGGGCTGAGTGGCCAGCTTGGCTGGTAGGCAGACTGGGAGGCTCTCCTCAGCTGAGCCTGTTTGTGTTGCTTTATTTCTGAATATTCCTTGCTGTTTCACCACTGGAAAAGTTCAAAGTCTGCAGAGATTGCTTCTGGGTTGCAGCCAGTGCCCTGGCAGAGAGCTCTGCATGGAGCTGTGGCACCGCTTCTGCTGTGGGCCTCGCTGTGCAGCTGGTCTGTGGTAACGTCTCTGCGAAGTGCCAGGTATCTGCAGCTGCAGCTGCTGAGCCTCACTGCCGGCTGCAGAAATGGAGTGAGGAGAGAGCTGGGTCAGCAGAGAGCCCATCCCTGCGTCACTCAGCTCACAAATGGAGCAGATCCTGGCCCCTCTGTGAACTGCAAGTGCAGCAGTCTGAGCCCCTGGAGATCAAGGTGAGGTTACAGCTGTGGGGAGCACCTTAAATCACACCTTCCTTGAGTTGGACCATGGCTCCTGAGTCTGTCTGGTCCCAGGGGGAGAGCACAGCATTGCCCCCTGCACGGGCCCACACAGGGGTTGGCCATGAGGGCCAGCAGAGCCACGACTTTGGGATTCTCTGCATGAGGGGGGAGCTGGGCCCAGGCGCTTTATTTCTGCCGGCCAGTGCCCTGTTTTTGCAGAGATGTCTTTTGGGTTTTCTCCCACCTTGTACCACGCCCAGCTTTTCTGCCTTGGCTTGAGCATGAGGTTTGTTTTGTGGCAGCAGGTCTCACCCTCTGCTTGGGGCAGGAGATGCTGGAAGATGCTGAATGGAGATGCTGACACTTGAGCTGGTCGTTCAACATCTTCCTTCCTAGGGGATGTTTTTGGGCATCAGGAGTGCTGATTTCCCGCAGGGGACCACCAGTGTGTGAGGCCAACATCTTGCACCGGGGTGTATGGGGAGGTGAGGTGGGTTGCAGCACTGAAAATCCAACAAAGCAATGTGAAATGGAGCAAGAAGGCATCTCCTTCACTTCAGCAGAGGCATAGGTGTTTGTCAGCAAAGGCATGAACTTACTGGCTTCAAACTGCTTAAGCTGGCTTTGGGTAGTCAGTGTGGCAATCAACTCCATAGCGGTCAGTTTAGGGGAAACCGCCCATACTGAGGGCTCTGAGAGTGGCCTGTGGCAGATTTCAGGGAACGTAGGGAAGCGAAGACCCTTCCCAGGAGGCTCGGGGGCTGTTGGATGTTCAAGGGCTTCCTGGGACCAGCGGTCCCTTCTGTGCTAAGGCAGAAATTGCACAGACACGTGTTTCCCTTCAGCACTGCTCCAGTCAGGAGATCTGGATGACTTCTGGATGACTTTCAAAATTGTGTTTAAGTTGAATGCAAGAGTAGTGGGGTAAGCAAGGTTTGTCAGGAGGTGATGTGAGCTGATATTTATATCCCTACTTCCCCACCTGCTGTTCATGCAGCACCTGGCCTGCATTGGTTCAGGTGCAGCTGGGGCACTGCATTTGCAGGAGCAGCCCTGCAGTCCTTCAGAGCTGTGGGACTTGGTTGCTGTAGGGTTTGCTTCCAGAGAGGAGAAACATTTGTTTTTAATCAACTGCTACACGGAGAATTGATTGCTCCTTTGCTGATTGAAACAGTTGTGTTTTGCTGGACCATGACTTTATGGCCTTTATCCTGTTTGTTTTTCAATTACTCTCCACAGAAAAAAGAAAGCTTCCCACCACTGGCCATCTCTGAGAAAGAAATGCTTGCTGAAGGCTGCCTTGCCTTCATCTGCATGCACTGAGTTGCTGCAAAGTATTCATGCAAAGCTGGCAATCTTAAAGGGTTACTGAAAAACTCCCTGAGTAAAAACCCATAAATTTATAGATAAATATTGAAAGTGCTGCAGGCAGCCTTCTGTTTTCCTGAATCGACCAAACTTCTTTAAAGAGTGAGATGCTGAACTCTGGCCTTTTGTCACTGGGTCGACTTTCGCCACCAGCGAAATGTTGATGAGTGCTTCCTGTCCCAGACCCGAGCACGCAGGCTTAGACTGAGGCAGGCTGTGCTGTTTGGCTGCTGCGATGCTGTTCTGCGCCTCTGGCCTCGCAGCTACCCCCGCACGGGCAATCGAGTGCTAAAGCACCTCTGTATGACGCTGAGTTTGTTCTTGGTCTGGTGATGCGGATAGAAGCCTGCTGCAGGATAAAACAGGAGGAACAGCTCCTTCTGTTTCTGCTGGTTGTGGGTTTGATCAGTAACCTAAGCACAACTCAAAGATCTGAGTTTCAGAGAAGTTACTTAAAAGCAATCCTACGTTTATTATTTTCAAAGACTGAGTTTTAAGCCCCAAATTTTGTGGAGCCAGAAGAGTTAAACTGACCAGGGTAAACAGAATAACCTGACTTGCTTACATTGAAGGATTTACCTCCATTAGGATCAGGGCCTTTGGCACTCCTGTCTTAGGATGATGAAGATGCATCCATTGCATTTTGAACAGCAGTATAATTGCTTTCATCACCATTTCTCAACATTTGGGTGGGATGGCTTTAAAACAGAACAGCAGAGAGGAAAAGAGAAGCTGAAAGCTGCTCTGCTAAACAGGAGCTGCACTGAGGAAAGCAAGGTAAGCAGTGCTGTGTGCGGGGCAATCCTTCATCACTGATGGCTCTACTGGGGCTAATTAGAAAATGAGTTCTGGCTGATGTGACTGGTATGAATGGAGCTTGGTCCAAACAGGGTTTCCTTCTGTAAAAAATAAGGCAGTTGTGATTGCAGATGCAATGGTGGCAGCTGCCTTCATGGCCTGGTGTTAATTGGATTAAATCCTTTGGGATGGAAATGATCTGTTCCTATTTTAGCCCTCACTCCTCACCCCTGGAATTTCCCTTCCTGGCCTGGTCTCACCACCTTAGCTTCATGGATTCCTGTTGCATTATCTGAGAGTTTGTGGGGGTACAAACAAAATCCTTGAAAAATAAGAGATAACAAAGCAAGGAGTGGAAATGGTTGCTGTAATCCAGATGATGTTACTGTACATCCAGACACAAAAGATTCTGCCTTAGAGGGCTGCAGGAGGCCAACAAGGAGGTCAGCAACCTGCCATTGCAGTTAAGATCTTAAAGGTGAAAAAAATCCCCTTATTCACTGCCATCTCAGCTGGGATGTTGTAAACTGTCATGTTCAAGTTATCAAATGTTTGGAGGAAGAGGTGAGTTTTTAGCTGTTGTTTATTCAGACCAAGATTTAATTAATATTAAATAGGTTACATATTTGATGAAAGAGACAGAAATTAAATATTTAGCTCCCTCTACCCCCCAGATAGCAGCCCCAGTGGATGTTTATGTGGGCAGTATCACTCAAAAATCTTCTGAACACCAGAGAGTGTTCAAAGACACAAGATGCAAGGGAGCATCACCTGCAGGTGGGAATTAAATTACTCTGGGATCCTTATCAGTCTGCATGGGAACGTGACCATCCTTCTTATTGAGCCCTGACCCAGTGGGACCTTTGGTACTGCTTGTGTGGGTTGTCACTCTGCTCTCCTGCCACGTATGTCTTGAACCAGCAAAGAGGCTTCATGGCAGGGAAGGGCTTTCTCCCTGTGATAGAAATCCTGGGATGGATGTTGTGTTTTTTTTCCCCTACGGCTGCTGGTGATCTCAGCGCAGGACTGCGAGCGTGGCCACGTGAGCAGCTGCCCTGCTCTTGGCGGCATCACTGCCAGCCAGCAGGTCCCCAGGAACGGCCCTGCGTGGGCGGCTGTGGCTTAATTGGGGAAGAAAACATAATAAAACTTAATGCAGTTGGCATTTCCCTCTTTCTCAGACCTGAGGAAGAAAACCACAGCAAAACCAAGCTCTCATCCCTTGGCCTTTTGCTTGCAGCATAGTTTGAACAGGCCAGCGGTAAACCAGAATCTCTGGAAATTCATTACAAACTGCAAGTATGGTCTTGTAAATTAGGCATGGGCCCCTTGGAGCATGCCCTGGTACCTTTCATGTTGGTCACTTGGTGCTGGTTGGATTATTTATTGCCTGTTCTTTCTCAAAGAACAGGGGCCTCTCTTCTCCCTCTGCGGTTCTCCACAGCTCTCCTTAGGACAGGGCTTGACTCGCTTTGTGGGTGGTTTATTGCCTTTGGAAGAATTAGGACGGTGATCCCTACCTTTGCCCTGCCCAGGTGTCTGCATGTGGCTGTCAGGAATCAGCTGCTTGGCCTCAGGTAAGCCAGAACATACCTGTCAGTGAGTGGAGAATGATAAAGGGCCTGTGGTTTGGTCAAAGCAAAGATGCTGGAGAAGCTGAAGGTGCTGCCTACCTGTGTGCTGACATTTCAGCGTAGTTCCCTGTGGAAGAGAGAGGAATTGATGTCACACTCCACATAAACCAAATTCAGATATCTTATAAATATTGCAGCACTTTGCTTTATCTGTAAGAGCATGGCATTGCTTTATAACTGAGAGTGACAAACCCACTCTTTTCCTGCAGGAGTAGATATAGTTTCATTTGTTAGCACAAGGGTACTTAGTTAAATTATTTAGAGTTTTTCATGGGAGTTAGAGCACACTGGATTAGCAGGCATGGGCAGCCATGGCCTCTCTCCAGCCACTCAAAGCAAGAGGAAGATATGTAGGTTTGATGTCCTAAGGGCACCTTTACCAGCTCTGCTCCTTTTGCTGGGTAATGCCTGACTGTACTTGGTACCACGTTCAGGGTCACTCCACCTCCACGTGGCTGGCACAGGGGTAGTGCCAGGCCTGTGAGGTCTCATTCATCATCACACATTAGATGGAAGCGTCCCTTTACGTGCCACAGCAGGTGATCTGCATGGATAGGTGTTAAAAGGGTGTGCAAGGCATAGAGGTTATAGGTTGTGCATAGCTTGTGCGAGCTGTCTGAGCTCGTAAGAGGACTTTGAATGGCTGGGGCCAGTTCCCCAGCAGGAGTTAAGTGATGAAGCCCTGTTAAGTCTCTGATCTTGAAGTCCAGCATCCACAGTGAGCCCCATTTGGAAGCAGGTTGGATAGCAAAGATTTCAAGCTTGTCTGTTGGAGCAAGAGGCTGGATTAGATTATTTCCCAAACTCCTTATCAGCGTGAGGGTTTTTTTTTTTTTTTTTTTTTTTTTTTAGCCTATACATGTGTGGAGGCAATTTTGGTGGCATGAAACTCATTGAAATGCTCATGTCTGAAATATGGATCCTCAGCATTCAGTCTGGGCCCCGAGGGTGTAAGCTCTGCTGTCTGAGACCTCTGTTCCAGGCAGGGCATTGCCCTGACACCTGTGCAGGGGCTCTCATCAGAGCACCCTGTCCTGTGTCTAGGGAACAGACAGGCCTGAGTGCTGGAAGGGTGTGGGTAAGTTCCCTTCACCTCTCAGATTCTCAGCGCTGGCATTTGGCTCCTGTGCTGGCACAGCTCCCTTTTTACTCCCCAATTACCCCCCCTATACCCTAATCCTATGGCTGTACTTTAGCTGATATTTACTTGGTTCTGGGTACACTAAGCTTGCTTTGTAAGTATGAACAACATCCTAGCAGGAGTTTTCTACAGTGCTCTAGTCACCCAGCAGATCACTTCCATCTGCTGGCATCTGCAACATTCCAGAAGCAGTGTCAGAGCAGTGCCTTGTCCCTCTCATCGCCTCCAGTGTGGGGATGGAGCTAGTGCAACCCTTTCTGAGCTGTGAAGTGCCTTGCGGAGTTTAAGTGAAAAAAAGCCGTGGCAGAAGTAGTGCTTCAGAGTCCTGTCCCTGTTGTTACTTGTCTGGAGGAGATGATCTGCTTGGCACCCTGATCTGGGCAGCCCGGTGGGGCTGTGCCATTCCTGACACTGGGGCCAAAGAGATGGTCCTTGACTGGGGAGGCAGGGGTGCCCCCAGGGGTTGCAACATCACCAGAGGAGGGGTGGACCCGTGAGCCTCCCCACACTGCAGCAGGTGTGTGTGCACCTGCAGGCACCTGGGGAAGGAGTCAAGCCCCCTTCTTCTGCTCTCCTGTTCCCACAGCCGTGGTCTGCCCAAAGCTCAGCACCAGGCCATCTGCAGACACGAGTCCCCCATGCTCGCTTTGCTGCTGCAGCACCTCATTAACAGGCTCTTCTTCCAGGAATCTGATGAAAAACACCCCAACCTGTCTCTGTTTCTATCGCTCACCTCCGTGCTGCTGAGCCTCCTCCAGCTCGGTTGCCAGCAGGCAGCAGAGCCTGAACAGCCGGCAGGGTTCTCTTCTCCCTCGCCCTGCCAGGCTTTCAGCAGAGCTGAAAACATAGCCAAGCAGAGAAAATGGTTCCCAAAGCAGATTTCTGAGTAGCCCTGAAATGGCACAGCCAGGAGGGCAGGTCAGCACCTGGCACTGTGGGTCCCGCTGGCTGCTCTCCCTTCCTTTTGATGGATTGCACCAGGCTGTCAATCTGTGCTTGTTTAGCTGCAAGGGACAGGTAGGGCTCCCTGCAGCACTGGGCAGCTCCGCCTGCTGCATGCACTGTGCAGACGCTGAGTGATCCCACTGTCACCGTCTGTGGCCCTCAGGCTGGGGCTTCATCCACTCAGCACAAAAATTAGGTTGTGGCTGAGCTGACTGTGTTTCTGCCATCTGACCCCTATGCAACAGGAGCCCGAGGAGAGTCTGATTAGCTCTTCCAGGATTGGATTGTCTAATGCAAACAGTTTTGGAACTATGACTAAAGTAGGAAAAGAAACTTGGAAAAGACCCCATTTGGGATAAAAACAAAGTCTATTTTTTGCAAATACCAGTATAGCTTCTTCTAAAAATATTATCTTGAATGTCTGCTAGAAAATGAGAACCAAATGTGATTCTGAGCAGTGTAACACAGCCTGCCACGAGAGAGGAGAAGGGATCGAGATCTCTCACTGCGGCAGGAGATGTGCTCGCAGGCACCCAGAGGCATGGGTGGGCACAAGCCAAAGCTGTCAGCTTTGGAGAGAAATGTGGAAGCAAGTGAGCAGGGTTTGCCCACAGGCAGCTGAATTGCAGGTTCGCCCTTTGCTGAGCTGGCAACCATCTTGAGCATGTGTACGGGTTTCAAAGAGTCGGGAGAATGGCGTGAGAACAGCTGTGATTTCCCATAGGCGATGGTGTCTGCATGCTCAAGAAAAGGAGTCACACTGTTCAATTGTTTTTTTTTTTTTAAATTGTTATTTTTAAGCAGAAGCAATGTCAAGGGATGGGGTAGAAGAAGGAGTGACCAATGTAAGGGAGGCCAGATCAGAGCTGTCTTTCTGTTCAACCACTCAGCTCCTTTTTTTGCCATCCTTCCCTCTCTGTGCCGTTGCTCGGACTCGCAGAAGCAACAAGGTGGGCTTTTCCTCTTTTTCACGTTTCTTTGCCTCAGCTTCGCAAGCAGTTTCCTTCTTAGCCAGCAGCTGCAGTGGCTGCTGGGAGCACTGTGTTCAAGGTGAATTCAGGTTGCTAACGTTGGTGCTGGTGCCAAAGCCGTGCGAATGGTTGAAAACCTGCAGGGTACCCTTTGCTACTAACTCAAAGAGCATCCAAGTGGTTTTGGAGTGTTTTCCATCTAAACTTCTCACTAATATAATATTAATCTCTTTGCCCTTTCCAAGCAGTGATCTAAAAGTCCTGTGGGACTCCTAAGATCTTACAGGGGATTTTTTTTCCTTTGCAGCTGACTGATGTGAGTGTGTTTTATCTGAAATGTACAGAGTGCTCTAAGCAGAACAGAAACACGCACCCTACAAAGTGCACACTTTTCCACCTCTGCCTGATGGTTCCATCTCATCTTCTCAGTGTGTCGGGGAAAGTTCTGCCTGCTGCCTTTACAGCCAGGGTCTGTGGAGAATGTGGTGACGAGAAGACGCTGAGGCCACCATCCTGCAGAGCACGTACAGCATATGCACTGGGGGCTTTCCTAAGTAACTTGGAGCAGAGTACGGCTCCACAGGGAAATTTTTCTCTTGGTCCTGCCTGATGGAATTCAGTTCATCTGCTTCTGCCTGTGTGAAAGTGTTGATGATGTCATGATGGGGCTGAGAGGTCCAGATCGCATCGAGAGTCAGCAACGCGTGATCCAACGGAGGAGGTCAGTAGGCGTCAGCTGCATTTCCCAGGGGGCTTTCTAGGGGCCTCGCCTTTGTTAGACCATTACACAAATCCTATGGTATGATACAAGAGCAAGAGAGATGTAAGGTGGCATGGGAAGGGCTGGGAGCTCATGTCTATGCTGTTCCTTGAGCTGAGAGTGGTGAGCAAGGCAAGCTCTCACCTTGCCACCCTCTGTGCCATCGCCTGGCAGGCTGGGCTCCCAGGTGGCTAGCCCAGGAGTGCATTCACCTTTATGGGACTTCAGTAGACCCTGGAACATCCCACATCCTGTGAGCTGGATGTCTTCAGAGAAATTCTTGTTACTGAAGAGTCATTTCAGCCAAATCCATGCCTGATCGTTGGGAGAATGCTGCACTATTTCTTTAAGCTGTTTTAAACAGATCGACAGTCTGATGGGAGTGCTGGGAGATTTTCAGAACCCAGCTGGGATGCCCCCCACAAAAATAACAAGACAGCACCAAAAGGCATTTTTCTTGTGACATGTTTTGGTTCTGTCACTGTGTGTAATTTTTGTGATCGCTTTGTTTTGCCTGACTGCCTTGTTTGGGGCATGACGGGGAGGAAAATCCATCTTTCAGTAAATACTCTTTGAGCCACCTGCTGTCACAGAAGATTGCTGTGTGTTTCTGTTTTCCCAGAGAACAAAACCTGTAAGCCTGAGATGTCAGGTCATGTTGCTTACCTGATGCTGGTCTGATCCTCATGAGAATCTGGATTTCCAGACTGGAGGAAGAGAAACATCCTTCAGCAAAAACATCCCCAAGGCCCTGTTTGTGTGTCTCTCAGACTGTCAGCAGGAGGAGATACTTCTGCGCTTACCTGGGAAGAGCCAGGTCAAAGCTGAGTACACAAATCAGTTTGTCCCAGACATGCACTGAGATCTTAACCCTTTTGCCCTGGAATATGAAATGTGTGTGTTTCTGCATGCTCAGCTGCGTTAGGAGCCTTTGAGGGTTTCTTATTTGAGCTCTGGGTCTCTCCTCTTCTTGTTCCCTACTGTCTAGCCCTGTTCTGCAAAGTCAGGAACTAGAAATGTGCTCCTGAGGTTCTCAATGGCTGCATCTATGCATGAAGCAGCTGGCTTTGGAGGCAAACGTTTGCCCATCTTTATGCATGTCACAGATTATTAATGTATGGCACGGCCACAATGCATCTGGAAATAGCCCAGCGCTAACTGCTTGCTTCCTGGCCTTGTCACCAAATCCTTTCTTCCAGGCTATTTCTGCTTGAGATCTGCTTTCTTTTGGATGCTTTTTTTTTCCTTTTTTTCTTTCTTTCCTTTTTTTAAAGTGGCAGTACCCTCAAGGATTTTGGCAAAAAAAAAAAAAAAGAGGAAAAATCTTCCTGCAGAACCTGTTCTTCTGACACAGCAGCAGCTGCTATGGAGGAGAGCTCGCAGCAGGGCTCTTCTTTGGAGGAGTTCGTAGGCTGAGGAGCAGAGCTTGTTCTTGCTTGGTAGCACAAGCTGCCTTCCCGTGGTGATGGCCAAATCAAGCCTGAAATGTGACATTCACAGCTCTAAATTAGACATATGCAGTTTCACTTTGTCTCCAGGATCCAGGCCAAGCGTGCGATGCTCTTGCAAGGAGCCTCCTCGATGATGTGACCGATTGATCCAGGGCTTGAAGGATTCAGCCTTAGCTGCTGGCAGTGAGGCAAGTTGAACGGAGTGCTCACTTTCTGTTGGCAGGTGGTGAAGGGAAACTCCTGGCCAGCTTGGTGGGGAGAACTTTTTCTGCAGTCAAGGGTGGAACTCTTGGCAGGGACTGGAATGGGACCGCAGAAGATGACAGCAGTTTCTCATGCACGTCTGGATTACATGAGCCAAGAAAGCTCATGACTGCAGGTATGCGGTGCTCTTAAGTTTTTGCTTGCTTGCTCTGATGAGCCAAAAGCCATGCCTGAGTTTTAAGAAAAGTTCATTTTCTTCCATCTTCCCATCTCCTTGCCTTCCCCTTTCACACTGTTAATTGCACCGGCAGGATGCCCTCCAGGCTGAGACTATTCTGAGAGCAGGGTGAGAGGAGGGTGCTGAGAGGGAACAGCAGGCTGTGCATTTCCCTCCTCTAACACGATTTGCCCATGATTAATGCACATGGAAAATAATCAGCACACTCAGCTTAAGTCTGCAAAATTATTAAAGGGATGAGAGCAAGGGGAAAATAAAAGATTTTTCTTCTTTTTACATGCCATTTTTAGGAAGGAGGTCAGATGTTGTGTGAATATGGTTGGGTGATATGAGGCATCTCATACTTAAGGCAGGGAGAAAATCTGCCACTTTTTATTTTTTTTCTTTTTTCTGGAAAAGGCAATGATTGTGGTGACACCAATCTCAGAGACCATGGGGAAGGCACAGAGGGATTCCTGACTCTCTCAGGCCTGCCCTTGAGGGGCTGAGAAATTTTGGAGGGAGAGGAGCGGGCTCTCTGCTCCCATTATCTACTGAGGTAGAGCTTGCAAAAGTCTTACCCTTGGCATGCACTTTCCTTGGTCAGTGATAATTTACTACAGGCTGATGTACTGGGGTCAGCTGGGTTATCTGGAATGCCATGGTGCCCCTCTTCCTTACACTCATCACCAAAGCTATTTTGACTAAACCTGGGTCAGATTTATCCTAGAATCATTTGAGTTGGAAGGGACCTTTACAGGCCATCTAGTCCAGCTGCCCTGCAATGAGCAGGGACACCCACAGCTAGATCAGGGTGATCAGAGCCCCGAGGATGGGGCATCCCCCACCTCTCTGGGCAACCTATGCCAGTGCTTCACCACCATTATTGAAAAAACTTTTGTCTTATATCAAATCTAAATCTCCCCTCTTTGAGTTTAGCTGCTTATACTGTGTCCACGTGCTTGGCAAGAGCATCTTGCTGACTGCTCCTGATGCTGGCGACTTCACCACTTACTGGCATGATCTTTCTTTATCCTGTTAGAAAGAAAAACAGAACCTTGTTTTATATGCTGGAGTTTCTGTTAATCTCTCTTCCCTTCGTGTCTTTAAAACTAAATAATAAAACATCAGCTTACTGGAGAGATCGCAATGTTTCTCCAAATTTTATAATGCACTAAATAAAACACAGAAAGGACTGATATGAAAAATATTAGAAAATCCCATTCTGTGATTATAATTGCATTCCTATCAGATAGAGGAAAGTATGTTGGCTGCTTTTTTTAATTGTCCTTTTTTATTACTTTCAATTTGCATTTTTATTTATTTTCCATTTCTTGTAATTCCCATTTACCAACACAAAATTAACACTTCTTATCCCTGCTGAGCTTACTGCTGTTGTTTTTTTTTTCCTTTGGATTTCTAATTTTGCAGGCACTGGCTAAGGTTTTAGCATGGTACATTTCTACAGGTGCCCATGTCTGATTAGAGAAATTATTGTCCATAAGTGCTTAATTGCAGAGTCCACAGTCTTGTTTAAAATAGAGACATGGATCTTTTGATCTCTGAATCAAGCTGTCAAGAGTAATTGGGTGCTATAGAATTTAAGTCAGTCTCTTGGATATTGCTCTGACACACTGACTGCAAGGTCTGGGGGGCTCTTTGCTCTTTGGAGAGCTGGAGGTAGTGTGGGTGTCAGCTGCCTTTTGGGGCATGGCAAAGCCTTGGGAGTGGTGCATCAAGGGAGCAACATCCCCCCCCCCACACACACACACGCTGCCTGCTGTGGTGCTCCGGGGGGGATTTGCAGCCTGGAGCTGGGAGCGAGGTGGCACTGATGCTGCTGCCTGGGGAGGTGGCAACCCCAGGAGGCTGGGGCACAGCACAAACTGTGCTAGGGCTGGGTTTCTGGGAGCAGAATGATCCGTTTTGACTACAGGGTGGAAATTTGCCTTTGCTGTTGACCCATCCTTGCCAGTCAGGATGCTTGACCTGGCTCCTAGAGGCTCCCCTTGCTTGCAGAGCAGGGTAGGAGGCTGTGAAGGAGCTGTGTCCTTCCTCAGCTGTTCCAGGGTGTGTGGGGCTGAAGCTTTGCCAAGCGTCAGTGAACAGCTTGAGGCTACAGTGAAGCCATGCTTAAGGAGCTTTTTTTTTCCCTTGAAAGTCGGGATGTGGGAAGAGATCAATTTTGTCTTGAGTACATTGCCGTGCAGCAGGGAAGGGGAGCAGCACCTCCTGTGAGAGATGGGTGCTCTGCCCAGCCACCATGAAGCCTTGGTGCTAGTGGCCTGCAGAAAGGTAGAAAGAACTGCAAAGCCACCAGGACCTTTGGAAAGATGTCAGGGCAGGAACTGTGTTCCACTGAGAGCTTAGAAACAGGCCAAATATTTTTTCTCTTGTCAGGTCAGCTTCAAGAATATGCAGTAAGTATGGGAATTGAGATGGAGATTATATCTCATCATTTTAAATGTTATGGCACAGGAACTAAACCTCTGCCAGCCACACCTGAAGAGCTTGATCCACATCTCTGCTGGGGAGAACCCCTGGGAGAACGCTTGGGCTCTGCCATGTGTTGAGACTTTCTCAGGAGGTCAGCTCAGGAGCAAAGAGAGACATTTTCAAGGGTTCTGCCCTTGAGTTGTTTTGCCCAGGATGGCAGTGATGACTTTGGGTGGCTGAAGGATGTAGCTCAGAGCTCCTTGCTGGAGAGGCATCTGGACAACAGTGAGAACAGCCATATGATCCCCACAAAGAGACCACGTAGAGAAGGGCATGGGCTCCTGCCGCAAACTTCAGACCTCAAGACACAAGAACAAGTAAACAGGTTGTTTGTGCCGTTGTTTTCCAAATGTCTGAATGTCCATTGTCCCTGTAGGGCATGTTGGTCCAGTACTTGCTAAATGCATCTGAAGGGAGAGCTGTTTTTTATTCATGAAACCTGCCCTCACAGGATAAACCCTGTTGACTCCTTTTTCTTCTCTTTCATGACGAGCACAAGAGCCTGCGGTGGTCGCAAGATCCCTTCAGCAACTCAAGCAGCTTGTTGTGTTGTTTGTAAAAGTCCAATTTTCTTTTTGAGGAAAATCAATACAGCTCATTACTTACCTGAGAAAAGATCCCTGTGTCAAGCAGCTCCTCATTCAACTGGAAGGCAGCCCCTGAGTGGGCTCAGCCACTTTTCCTGAGATGGATAGCAGGCTGATAGCCTTTGTCTTCAGTTTTCCCTTCTGAAATAGAACTGCCCCACTGGGCAGACCAGTCAGCTTCCCACAGACCACTAAAGGGCTGCTGAACAAGTGACCACCACCCACAATGGGCAAAATACATACTGGGAAAAAAAAAAAAAAAAACAACAACCCAAAGACTATTTTTTACAGCTGGCATAATGGCTATAAGTTATCATACTGCTTCTATGTTAAATCCTTTCCTCTGGGCTCTGGCCACACCATTTTTGACTTCAGTGCTAGGATGTGGGATGTAGTGCTATGAGGCTGATAGCCAACTACTCTTTGTGTAGCTGGTCTTGAATGATGAGATCAAGCTCAAAGGCTTGGATCAAACTATGAGTGAGTTTAAGATCTTTCCACAATTGCGCAAGGTGTTTTAAAGCAACTTCAGAGGATGACAGGGGTTGAGACTGTTGGGTAGACAATGCCTTTGCCTACTACGTGTGTGTAAAGCAAACCAGGTAAATTTTGTTAAGTAAATTCTCTGCCTTGACGGTTCACAGACTACTCTGAAACCAGAATGGATGACAAAAGGAGTGGTGAGGGGTATTTTAAGAGAGACATTGGCCAACATATGTCGTCTCTCTTCAGATCATCGTTTCAAGCCTTTGTGGTGGTTGCTTGCAAGAGCAGATCACGGATGAACTGAGCACTGATGAGTTCAGACCTCCTTGCTCAGCCTCTGAGCAGCTGTAAGGGTCCACGTTCCTCCCTCGCCCCAGGTAAGCAGGATGCACCTCATGAGCTGTCTTTAAGACCTTGTTCCACACTGTAGATCATTGATCATTTCTGGTTGTGTGGACTGTGAAGAGACCAAGTTGCTTGTATTATCACACTCCTCTGGTGTTTGATGGTGGTTATGATTACAGTGTGTATAATGTTATTATTTGACTGCAATTACAATAGCATGGGTGGTGTTATGCCTGACTAGCTGATTAATCATCTGGAGCAATGAGCAAATCTTCCTCTTCTTTTATGATAATTAACATGTAGAGCTGGATCACAGTTGGCTGAGAGTGTGGAATTGATCAAGGCAAACAGAGATGTTTGGCAGCTTGAGGCTGCAGGAGGATAAACACATGGAGCTGTTGGGACAGTTTTTCCCTCCTTGCTATGAGATCTGGATTGAGCTGGCTCTGATCTGCCCCAAGGAGCTGCATTTCAGGAGTGGGCATCTGAGCTGCTGGAGACAAGTTGGTCCAGTCAGAGTTATAAGGGTATGCTTAAATGTGTAGAGATGCTCAGTAATGCCTTGTCCTCCCTTCGTCTCTTGAGGTGCCTGATAGCTGCTGCTGCTGGCTCTTCCCTGCCGCAATAAACATGCAGCCCATTTATTTTGGGGGGGACAGACACGAGCAGTAGCAGCCAGTGGAGGTTGGGTGGATTTACTGGAATTTTCTGTGCTTCCGTGTAATATTTGACTAGGATGGGCATGCCTTGTTTCTAGTCTGCCTCTCGTCTTTCTGTTTGACCAGAGCCCTTGGGCCATCTTTTCTTTTCAACACTATAAATTTTTTTTTCAGCAGTAACAGTCTCTTCACATGTGTCTGTATCTTAATTACACCAATCATTACCAAAATCCATGCTGTGCTTTTTAAAAGGTCTGGCTTTGAGGAAAGAGCCATTTAAGATTGTGGGATATAAAGCTCTTTCCTCCTTGCAGTGGTTAACCAAAGAGCCTTATGCCAGCATGTCTGTAGCTACCCAGGAGTGAAGGGAGGAGAGAAATTCATTAGTATGATTGGATTAAATACCTGCTGTGCTGGGGACCTGCCATGATGGCTTAGTGCCACTGTTGTCTCCAAGCAGGTGGAGCAGCTTTCTGATTCTCCCTGCAATCTGGGTCACATACATTCTGTGCAGATTGTCTGAAAGTAACTCATGGGCTTGCTTGTGGGAATTTACAATTCAAATCAAGAGAAGTTGCAGCCTCTCTCTCCCTCATATTGTGATTTTCTTTCCTCTCTTGATACAGCAGTGATCAAGATGAAATATTAAATGTCCTCCACAATGTAATTATATCTGGCTGGTTGCAATCAATTCCCTCTGCCTCATGCAGTTTGCTTCTCCTTTCCTTTCCCTTCCTGTAAAAGACACGAGGCTGATTCTCATCTCCCCTGTGGGCTGGAAAGGAGACGTAGCCAGCTCCCACATGAACCCACCAGCTTAACTGGAACAACTTATGGAAATGAATGCTCATCAAAAGCCCTAAGCAGTGCACAGCGAGTGTGGAGGATGCAGCTAAGCTCAGATTAAGGAAGAGGGAGATCAAGGACCTTCCCTATTTTTCTACTATACGCTCTTTAAGTGCCCACATCAGCATATTTGGATCAGTGAAAGTGATAATGACTCTACTTGCCAAAGATTGTCCAGAAATTTGTTACAGAGAGATTGGGCTCTAGTTTTTGCAATGCCTAAAGCAATGCTTCAGCTATTAGTCAGCAATTAAACAATGGTTTCCAAATCTCAGTCTCTTCCAGGCAAGTACCTGTTTTAGAATACTGTATATTCAAAAATAGTCTTTTCTCTTGTCCTGAGCCTACGTCTGGGAAGGCTTTATGAGTCAGAAAGCTTTATGTGAACTCCTCCCTCCTCTGGTGAAGAGATCAAGGTTATTACTATACTCATCAGACTTTTCATTCTCTCCTTCTAAACGTGTCAAACAAAATCCAAGACAAATCCCTATTATCAGGTGCACAGGCTGGTACTATCTTTAGCAGGTTTCTTTGGGAAAGCAAGGTTGTTATTCAAGACTCCAGTGGTTGCGTGTTACAGCCTCCTTCGTTCAAGGGAGCAGAGAGAGGACCAGAGAACTGGCCTTGGTCTTGGTGGAGGGGGCAGGCACAGACTCACGCTGCCAGGAGCTGCCCCTGTACCTCAGCAGCTGTTTGTGAGAAGGGGAGATCCTGAACATGAGCAAGATTGATCACTCCTTGTGGTTGGGTGCACGTTTATGTGTTTTGCTGAATAAAGTTTTCGTTGCTATTGAGCAATGGGTTCACAGAAAAATCCGGAGGCCATTTTTTGCAAGATTATTTTTGATGCTCTTGAGTGACAATGTGATTTAGCTGTTAGCAGTGAACACCAGCCCATATTTAAGCTCCATATTGCAGAATTTTATTTATAAGAACCTCATCACCTAAGTGCTATTTAGAGTTTATTCAATATGTATGGAGAGGCAGGCACTCAGTCTTGGGATGCCACCCAGGAAATTGCCCAGACCATTGGAAACATCACGTAAGAGTCAATTGCATATTCCATTTATCTTCTCTAGTTTGGAAACTCTTCTTTCTTGGTCTTTAGAGCTTTGAACCTTCTCCTGCTTTATGACGCAGGGCTTTTCTTCTCAAGCAACAATATTGTCAGTGCCTCCGTTTGCACCCAACAGCTCATCATCAAAAGACAGACTGAACTTTGAGTTCCACCTCTGTCTGAGAAGAGCTGAGCCCTCAGATCTCTGTTTACACAGACCAGCATGACCCTGATTGGAACTGGTGCCAAGAAGGAGAGAGTGGATGCTGATGGATGTTAAATGGATGTACGATAGATATTAAACTACTTTATAAAAACAAAGACTTAGCACCTCCGTACCTCTTACGCCAGAGATATGGTTTAACCCTGCAGGGCACAGCTGTGTACCTGTTTGTGTTAATGTAACTCTGGTTGCACTGCATTTGGAATTTTATCTCTATAGGCTGAACTTAAGATCATTCCTCTGCAAGTGGGAGATGTTCATATCCCATCAGGCAGGAGAGGGAGAAAATCCTGAGCACATCAGGCCCCAGCCTGCAGCCTTCTTCTTCAGTGCCTCTGTCCTAGGGACCTTCAGCCACTCCTCTAAATAGGTGTATTAGGAGTGCAACACACTTAAAAATTAATCAGATCCTGCATGATACTTTAGTCTTTGCTCTATCTGCTGGAGCCTTACAGATTGCTGTGTTTACAGCTGCTCCCACTGCTAATGTGGTTTTGTTTATGATACAGAAAAAAAGTCATTTTTTATTTTCTGATTGCTAGTATTACTTCTCTTGTTTTAAAATTTTTCCGCATCCATCTAGTAGACTAGAGATAACTCAGTTGAAAAGAAGTCAATTATGTGGTGCCGGGGATACTAGAAGTCTGGACTTTATGACCCAGGAAGTTTCTCTCTGCACCATGCTCCCAATTTGTTGGATTTTCTTTTCGTTAGTATCAGCAAATAAAACAACATATCCTGGATACTCTGCAGGCAATAACACTTAGTTTATTTGCAGTAACAGGCTTGGAAGCTACTGCATCTCCAAGACTTTTCAATTTTAAGGATATATACATTTTACGTAGAGTTTAAAAAATATACATATAGTCTTTTTCACTTTTTTTTTTTTGCTTTTCATCAGAATTTGAAATCTTACACCAGATTTTTGGACAATTTCTGAAATGAATCCAAGCCAGGAATTTTCCATATTTCCATCTGTGATGAGCATGATGTTTTACAATTCTTTCTTTTCCACTTCATCCTTGGTGAGCCTACTACCACTCATACAAGGAGAAGAATTAGGTCAGCACCGAGTCCTTGGGAACTCCCTGCCAGAGGCTGCTAGGACTGTCAAACTCTTTGTCCAATAGATTAAATTTGTCTCTGATGTACTGCTGTTGGCTTCAGGGAGGTCTACACCTTGGACAAAATTCTCCTGACAGCGTGATTGCAATGCTCAACTCTTCCTTCCTGAGCAGCTTGCTGTCTGAAATGGCAAGCAGCCAAGCAATAATGGCTGTCCTTCTGAAACTTTCAAATTTGTATTTGTTTTTTAAAAGTTGAACAGAAGCTTATAAATTTCAAATTATAAGGTATTGAGAAGCAGGCTTGGAGTAAAGTCACCATCCTTTTTGATCAGGTCTTAGGACCCTAGGTCTGAGGGAAATTGTAAGGGCAAGAATATGGCTCACTGGAAAGTACTGGAGAACTGTTCTCCATCTGTTAAAGTTTTGTTTCCAGGTGCTGAAAACCCACTGACATGTCCTTCGTATCATGCAGTATAAAACACATATTGTAATATACTGAAATATATTGAATGTATTGAAATAATACATATTGTATTATTTCAGCACCATACAAGATTATGCGCAAATATTCTTTACTCATGTATATTTGAGAGAGAGTTGTTCATTCCTAGTTCTTTATAATTTTTTTACCTGGCAGAGGGCTCATTTTGAATTTCCTTGCCTGTGCTGAATTGCCTGTTTAGCTCTGCCCGAGGCTGGCACCGCTTGCAGAGCTGGGACACAGTCCTGGACCTGGGGGAGGCACCTCACCCTTTTGCTGGGGATGGCACCCATGAGCAGTCACCCTTCTGCAGGGATGCTTTCTGAGAAGCAAGTGAGGGAGAGATGGTCTGCAAGTGTGAGCCTGCAGGCTCCAGGGCTGGTACCCAGCAGACTTCTTCTGAAAGAAATATTACTGAAGGGAAAAAACAGAAGAAAACAAGCAAGCAAACACACACAGAGCACAACAGGAGTAGCCTTAAGGATGTTATCTTAAAGGAACTGAAAGTCCTCTTGCTGCACCACCGTATTTTAAACAGTCATCATTATCAGTTGTCCTTTAATTTATTATAAAAGTGGAAGGAAACACAACACAACCCATACTTCTCTTGCTGACATGCATCCAGGAGGTAGAGTGGATTTGAAGTATGTAAAAAGAGTAAATAAAAATTTATTTATGAAAATAAAGTAAATACAATCCTGAGGGCAGGAATTGATCAATTTGGAGAGTGGTAGGTAAAAGCAATGCAAACACTTGCTCGAAAAGCATCAGATTCAGTAATTCCCACAGGCAAGGGGAAACCGTTAGCTGATCAGACAGCGATGCACCATATGGCTCACTGCTTAGTTAAAAAGAAGAAAAGACTGAGAAAGGGAGAAAATCTCTAAGTATCCAGTCAGCAAGTGTCAAACTTCCATACTGGGGCTCTCTGAAAGAGGTGGAAGCCATGGCCAAGGCTGTGACTCACTCCTTAATTAGCAGGGCTAACGGCGCTGTGGAAGCTGCTGGCTGGGTTTCACGATGTCAGCAGCCATGCGGCCATGTGCTGCTGAAACCTGCTCACAGCCATTTGTGCCCCTCTGGGGCAGTGCTTTCCCCCCATCGGTGAGTGTGGGAGCTTTTGAGGGGCTCTGTTAGCCCATCTCCTTGGCAGGCAGGAGAGAAGGGGTCCCTGAGAGTCCAGGAGTCCTGACATAGTGCTGTGAGGGCTGGAGGAGCGCTGTGTCCCAGCTCTGTGTAACCAAAGCATCAGGAGATGGCAGCAGTTTGTATTTCAGCTGGAGGCAGCCTGCCTTGATGTTACGCAGCTGCTCCTGGCAGAAGATGTGCAGTCCACAGCAAGTCTTCTAGGAAACAGGAGCATATCTTTGATCACCAATTTTCGCATATATATATATAACCAATATATTGTATAAGTTATATTATGCTCCTGTATGTAGAGACTGTATTGTATATATCATAGATTATATTTTCTTATGGCTGCATTATAAATTCTGTTTTCTATGTATGTAGGTTCAGATCAAGAAGTGCACAGAAGTGCTAAAGTCCAGCCACAGTCTCACCAGTATTACAGGCTAAAGGTACCCTAAAATGAGGTAAGATCATCTGCTTACTGACTACAGTGCACTAATCCTCCATCCTCTCTAATCCAACTGTTAAGATGCTGCCAGTTATCTGGGCAAGTTCTAGCACCTGTAGGACTCTCTTTATGCTGATTCAACTCGCTCATCTGGCAGAAAATTTACTGTAGCAGGAAAAATAGTGGTTAGTTTTGAGCTGAGTTCATGAACTGAACTCACTCCTGGTTTTGTTTGCACAGAGGAGCTGGAAATCTCCTTTCAGCTCATTAGTGAGGACTAATTCCCATCTCTGTTTTTGGCTCATCTGCATCATTCTGTCCCAGACTTCTTTTTGACAAGGGTAGGCAACTTGCAGAATGGACCTTGCTCCTTTTTGCCTCCTCTGCCTTAGCAGGCTTTTTATTACTGCAGATGGAGCTGGGACAGAACGTTTCCTTCTAGCACCGAGTGGAGCTGGGCTGCAGGGATGCAGGGTGCTTGGACAGTGGATGAAATGCACGGCTGTAAACATCAGGGAGTGCAAAACTGTGGTCGAATTACGGAATTGGTTTTTGTGCATCTGATAGCATCTGTCTGTCTGTCACGTTGAGCACCAAGGAGTTGTTTGTTTTTCCTTAGATTTGTATCTCCTAGAGCTGGTTTGTTATTTTTTCTTTAAGCAATTATTTGTCAGTGCACAGTGTTTTACCTGCTGCGTGACAGCTGGTCTGGTCTGGTGATGCAGGGAAATGTCTTCCCTGTAGGGCAGATGCTCTGGGCTGCCCTGTTGCAGAGCATAACCCCTGTGAAGGAGTCAGGGCTTGGTGTATCTGTGCAGGACCCTGGCAGGGAAATGTCTCTGTTGATGCACATCTACAGCTGCTTCTCTCAGTTGTGTCTTGAAAGGATGGCATAAGGTACTGGGATTTGATTCAAGAAGGACTCCTGAGTTCTGGGCCGTGGAAATGCTCCAGACAGTGGTTGTTTTCACTTTGTTCAGCCCTCAACTGTCTCTCTTCTCTGCCACCAAATCCCTTCCTTCTTTCTACTTCAAGTCCTTCTGAGAACCTTCCCAGAATTCTGTGATTCTATGTGTCCCTTTCCCCCTATCCAGCTGCTTGCCCTATCTCTCTGTGGAGATGCCTGGAGCAAACTGGTTCTCCAGCCCATGAACCCACCTATGATCTGATTCAAGTGCAGTCATTAAAGGCTAATGATGGTCCATTGTCTTGAGTTATATCTACATTGCACAATGTAGCAGAGACCTATCAAACTAACCATAAACAAATTTAGTCAGCACCATAAGCAGTTTAGCTATGCTACCATGGGGCTACTAAAGGGCTAATTTACCTCTTCTAGAAGCAGATCAGCAGGGACAATTCTTAATCTGGTGGGTACTGTCTAGATGTTTATCCAACACTCAAGCTGAATTACACTTTTGAGAAGAAACTGAAGCAAAGAGCCTGGATAAATCTACAGAGTAAGGAAAGAAATAGAAAAGAGTGAAGTAAGAGAAGGCTCTTGTGTTACAATTGCAAATTTTTTTAGTCCCAGAGCTAAATGGGTACTTTGCATCTGTGTTTAATCAGCAGGTAATGTTCACTGTGAATATGCAGATGTGGTAATTAGCATGGACAATGAGTATGTTCAGTCCATAACGTCCAGAAGCATTTTTTTTAGGGACAGGAAGACCTGAAGCAGCTTTGCCCAAGGAAATCTGCATGTGTGAGCTGGACAGGAGCCAGCACACAACCACTTTGTGGGAGGAGCTGGTTGAGATCACGGCTGCAAAAGCAAGTGAGTGCTGCTAGACAGCCTGAGAGCTACGTGGAGTGAGGGATAACCAAGCGGTCAGGCGTTCCTGGCAGTGAAGGAGCTGATCTCTTCCTTTCCCATTTCATTAGTATGCCCCATGATTCCTCCATCTGACATAGTCTGCATTTAACATGGAGGGATGAAATCACACTCATTCCCCCTTCTACTCTAAGTGAGAACTGCTTGTGTTTTGTTTAATTAAAATACACTGTGATTATTTGCAGGATTCATTAAGACTAGGATTAATCCAAAACTACTGTTCGAAGAGGACATTTTTGCACCTTTGACAATGTGCTTAATGTGACGCAGGTCTCAGCTGTGACATCTGAGCTTGAAGACAGCATGGTAGAACAGCGCCCATGTGTATTATCCTCCTATTGGATAAAACAGTGGCTTGTCTTTGTTTAAATGATCCTTTGAAGAAAGTAAAGCTGAAGCACCAAGCACCTGATGGATCAGCTTGCAATGGGCGTCTCTGGATTTTAGCAAAGACCAAAAGGGTTGGGGACCTGAGAACCATGGAGCAAAAGACTGACTCATTGCTGCCTAAAGTATAAGCTGAAAGGCAAAGAGCAGAAATGTCACAAATACAACAAAACTCCTTTGCCAGGCAACTTGGCATCATGAGCAGCAGGCAACACAGCTTTTCTCCAAATAGATACAAATGAACAGCATGATGAAAGCAGTAGATAAGAGACCATAGGTTAATGCTGTTAGAGTCTACTCTACCCTTGGGCAATGGAAAAGACTATGTTTGGTCAAGAAATGTGGAGTTGTCACTACATTCCAAGTGCTGACTGCAATTACGGATGCAGTAGATCTCTTGCTAGGACATGTGCGAACGGAAATGCTTTCCATAGCTGGAGAGATTTCCACGTAAAGATTCCTTCTTGTCATAAATTCTGTGCCAAGGAAAACAGAATGCTGGAGCAAGGAAATCTCACAGCAGAAAGAAAGGAGTCCATGCATGAGTCCAGTGTAGCACCCTGGAGTGGACATGAATGCATGCTGGCCCTTCATATGGAAATAGGCACCAGACATAGCCCTGCCCCTCAAGTGGCTTTTTCTGGTCCTGTCTCTAAATAGAAGATGGTGGAAGCCATAGCAACTCGCCTGTCAGTGCAAGAAGAAAGAAGACAAAGGAAGAGAGGATGGAAGGACAAAAAGAAACAAGGAAAGGCAGAAGGAGAGCACTCTAAAGAAAGGCTTACATCAATCCCTCTATTACTGAACGAGACAGTCAAGCGCGAAAGTCATGATGAGAATTAATTAGTGACAGTAACCTATGGCAATTAATTCTCTCTGCCAGCAATTCCTTAAGTTATAGTGATGTCCAGCTTGTGGCTGGAGCTCTGCATGCCGAGACAAGAGATGTAATAGGGTACAAATACTTGCTTTAGAGACGTTAAGGAAGTTGAAGAAGATGAAAACAGTGCTATGGGAAACAGAACAGTTCAGTGAGAAAGGGAAAACAAGAAATCGTTGGCAGAGATTGCTCCTTCTGGCACCAAAGTTCAGTGCTGCATCCACAGGAGAAAACACCTCTTCCAAGGATGACAGATACTCTCCATCTATTATTTCATAGCTCATCTTCCCTGTGTTGCCACAGGAGCTCTCGGTCATAAAGCACTTTATTAGCTTAGTCCTTAAATGCTCCAGGAAGGAAACAACCTGGCTGAGCAATCCCTGCTATACTGAAATAGCCCAAGAAATGCTGAGTCTGGTTTGGAACAACGACTCTATAAGCTTTTTCTCACTACTACAAAGAGGAATGCTGATATTTATGTAACAGCCTAAAAAAGGCGGATTTTCTCACCATACTTTTTCATCCTTTGCATTCAGGTCCATTGCAGCTGTCTTACTGGAAAAGAAAATACCCAACCACCTACAGATAGCAACCCCAGTCTCTCAAATCTCTCCACACCCGAGGAGACCCTACTGTGTGCCTTGTGCCTCAGGGTCTTCAGACCAAATCAGGGATCAGAATCTAGATTTCAACAACAAAGCATCTTCAAAGGGAATACCTGATCTTTCACTGTGATACTTACGGAAATCCACTTCAGGGCCTTGCTACTCTCAGTTCTGGCTACTGAGGCTGAGGGAGAGGAGTGCTCTCTCACAGAGTACACCCTTTAGCTGCTCTTGATCAAAGCCTGAATCAAAGCCTGGCAAATGGTATCCATCCAGAGGCAAACAAACAAATGCACAGGTGAAGAAGTGAGGATCTGAAATTTACCCTTGGGTAGCCAACCTCCTATATCAACACTGTGAGTATTCTCAGCCATTAAATAAAAACTGAGAAGATAAATCCCAAGTATAAGAAATTAAAATCAATAAACTCACTGAGTTCTCCATGTCACAGTTCAGACTCATAAAGAGATACAACCACTAAATCCCTCCAGTGCTGCTCCTTCACAATTGCACACATTAAGAAAAGAGAGGAAAGAGTTATATGTAACATTTGGCTGGGTATAGGAATCAGTTATCTTAATGATGCAATATCAAAAGGAAATATTGTCTCATTTAGAGATCTACCAGCTACAGTCACTACAATACTCCCCAAAGGCTGGTAACTATTCTCACAGATGCCTAGAAATTAAGAATTATACTCTCACTACGTTTAATATCCTAGCTGTACTTTCAAGGATCATCTATCTTAGTAAAGCTTTGGGGATCTAATTCAATTGCTTTCTGTCTGCCATTGCTTATTTATAAAACATGCATCCATCTAATGATACTGTGTTTCAGTGGATCTCCCAGAAGCTTGAAGAAGAACTGAGGTTATTCGCTCTCCTGAGTGATGAAAAAGAAAGATCTGATCTGATCCTCGTGCCTCTATGACTTCATCCTGTCCTTAGCTGTCTTGTTTTGCGAAGCAAAGAGCATACCTGAAAAATGCATCTGCCATGTCATAGGCAGAAACATGCTTGGCTTTAATACTTTGAGATGATTGTTTTGCTGAAGTGAACAGCTAGCACAGCTAGCAACATCTGTCATGTGTGCAAACAAAGAATAATTTATGTTAGGTTATTAACAATTAACATTCATGGGACAACTTTTCCAGGAATCTCAGAGAAACACCAAATTGACAAGCTATGCAATGGCAGCTGGAATGCAGCCTTCCTCAACTGAGACATCGTAGTGCCTGGGGACATCATGTGCACGTACTTATGATAAAGATAAAATATCGACATTTGAGGTTAGGGAAAAAAGGACTCAAGATAAAGCTTCTCAGAGAAATTTCTGAGGCAAGGTGCTCTTGCATGGGAGTGAGCCCAAGGATGCAGTGCTATGAGGAGACTGCAGCAGGGGAAGGTAGGATGTCAGAAAGTTCTGAAATGTTGGTGGAAGCAGCATGGGAGCCCGAGGAAGGGAGCAAATGTTGGTGGTCTTGGGGATGGGCTGGGTGGATGCAGAGCAAGGAGGGGGTGTTGGGAGGGAAGGCACTGAGCCTCCTTCATCTGCTAAGCCTGTGAGCACGTTGTTACTTATCTATGCTGGGTTTCCACAAAGCAATGAAAAATATTAAAAGTATTACAAATTCACTCATCTCGAAGGCCACACGTACTCGTCTTGGATTTAATGCTCACATGCTTAAAACTAAGTATGTACTTAAGCACCTTTCTGGATGAGAATATTAACTGATAGGCAGTGTCAAATGTCAGGCTAACATGCTAAGTGCTTGCAGGGTCTTAGCAGCTTCCTATAGAAAGCAATTGGCAGTGCCTTTCAGCTTTGAAAGCTGCTTCCCTCAGTAGTCTGGAGTATATTGTTGTTCTGATTAACAAACCACAAGATGGATTTTTTTCCAAACATCTGATGCCTTGTGAATAATTTTCTTAATCAAAATGAAAAAGCAAGAAGCACATATTTTACCATTGTTGCTATGATACTGTGAATTATTGCATTTTTTACTCATCTACTCTTGTGGTTTTTGTTCAGTTTTAGGAAATACATGAAGATCTCATTCTGGAGAAGGATTTAATGTGAAGCTATAGGAGTTTGGATTCAGCTGTCTACCAGATGCTGAGTCATAAAGAAGAAGAGGGATGTTTCAGAGGTAATGGATTATGGATAAAGTTTGTGGGATTCAGTAGTTGTTTTTATGAAATATCAGTGGTTTATGTTAATGACCATTCTTGCTTGCCCAAGATCACTGTCAGTTAAAATTTCTGGTCAATGTGGGAGAGCTTCTGACCCTGGCACAGCACCAGCTGTACAGCTGCTGATGCGCGTCTTAGGGCAGCAGGGAGACAGGCTGCAATACAAGCCAGTGCATGTGTGGGGATCTGTGCTGTGAGCCTGGAGAGTAAGGGGCAAAAGTGGAAGAATTTTAACACTTATTGATTAAATCCTGCCCAGGAAGCACAGCTGTCTGCTATAAAAGTGAAAAACCAGCACAGATCGACAGCTGTGCTGCATCACTAAATCCAGGGGTGAGTTGTGTGTCACAGCACAGCTTGGGGCTCTCCCAGGTGCTCCCAGGGCTGTGAGCCTGCTCGCTGGTCCTTGGGGAAGCAGCTGCTGCAAAGGGAGATGGGGTGTCTCACTCTGCCTCCAGTTAGCGTCAGATTCAAGCTGTGTCACTAGTCTGGCTGGATTTCTCTCTCCCAGGCACACATGCATGCACACAAACAAAATGACAATGACAGCAAAACACAAGATGGGAAGTGCAGCTGTCAGGAGTTTCTTGGCTAGCATGCGGAAGATGGGGAGGAGAATTGGGAGGAGGAGGGCAAATCCTTTGTAAAGAAAACAAAGTCGAAAGAAAAACAAAATGAGGTCTTCTAAGGCTAGAGACAGTGGAAGGAAAAGAAAACTGTCAAGGGGGAGGAAGGGAAAAAAGAGAAACCAAAGGAAAGCTGGGGAGATATTGATGCTGCAGGATCACAGAAATGACTGCTGTGTGCTAATTGCACTGCATTTATCATAAGCATGAAACTTCAGCCCTGATTGCATTCAGGAGCTGAGAGCACGTTCCAGAGCACTTGTTAGGGAAGGTTGTTTTTCTACCGTGATGTTCACTGATCGATGGGAAATGAGCTGGTGGTCACTGTGTCCATTTTCTGACAGAAGTGAGCTGCTGCAAAACTAGAAGTAGTGAGACTCCCAGCTGAACTGCTCTGCTTCAGCCCAGTTCTAATTTCTGCTGGAGAACTGTGAAACCCTCACGCTGATGGAGAATGGGAGTGAGGGTGGGTGAGGAAGCTAGCTGGGGGCAACTGGGAAGAGGAATAGGAATAGAATGGATGGGGAAAACCACTCTGGCTGCTAGCTTTTTCTGAGCATCATTTACAATTACAATGCATCATAGCGACCTCTAAAATATGTCTGACAACAGGGTTTTTTTTTTTTAAACTAAAAGACATTTTCTAATCCTGCAACAAAGCAGCAATATAAGTTCAAAGATGCCCCCTGGGGACTGTGCAAGGTGTCCCTTTGCTACTCTTACATTTGCAGTATGGGGAAAAGAGAGCTGGGGGAGCTGCAGTCACCATTGCCATGTGAGGATGCTGAAGAAGTAGAAGTCAGGGCTGATTGAGCAGAGGCAGTCTGCTCTGAGAAAGAGGATGAAGAAAGTGCCAACTCAGAGGGAACATCACAGGTTGTGGAGTGGGGCTGGACCCACCTGGTCCTTGGCTGAGGGGTT
The DNA here is from genome assembly GCA_013396635.1 of Penelope pileata. NCBI lineage: Eukaryota > Metazoa > Chordata > Aves > Galliformes > Cracidae > Penelope > Penelope pileata. The sequence continues at coordinate 2,087,092 of WBMW01004623.1, read as the reverse complement.
GAGCCTGAAGGCCAGTGAGCAGCAGGAGGATGCGGAGGTCCCCTCACAGCTTGGCAACTGAGAAGTGCCTCAGTAACCCCCAAAGTGGGACCACAAGACAGAGATAGCTCAGAATGTGTTTTTATCCAACTGTCTCACTAAACAGTGACAGCCTCATGGGATAAAGCAGGAGGCATCACCACCTTTAGGAAAAAAAGGCAGATCTTGAAATGGACCTGACTCAAGCCTGATACTTCAAAATCAGTTTTGAAGAGTGAAGTGTGTCCAAACGTTCTCTTCAGGGTGAGCCACTTCTGTTCCCACTGTTTGTATATGATAGCTG
>WBMW01004623.1:2066828-2086738 GCA_013396635.1 Penelope pileata | reverse complement strand
CTCATCTGTACTGAAACACAGCCTCCTCCCTTCTGCCCTCCCTCCCTCCCTCCCTCTCCTGCCACCTCAGCCCTCGACACAGTGTTCCTTCAGTCACTTATCTGGCAGGTACCTGCAAAACGCTGTGTTAGTTCAAGGACGTGTACTAATAAAATAAGCGTATCACAAAAGGCACCACCTGGTCAATACATTTAACGTTATGTGCCACAGGTAAAACCAGAAGGAGCTGATAAAGCAACAACAGTGTTTACAAAGTAGTTACACGTTACTGAGCAGCACAGATGAACAGAATCCATCCCCGGTCAGTCCTCCCTTGCTGTTTTATTACTCCAGGGAAGTGTGTTTTATTCATCTGCCTGCGGAGTCCGGCTATTAATAGGGGTCTAAAGTGCATCAAATTGGCTATTGGCGGTCCCATTAAGATGTGTAAGTGCATATTATTCATTTTATAGTTTGTGTGTAATTTGAGCCTTTCAAATTTCCCTTGGAAGTCTTAGCTCAGTTACTTACCATCACCTTAAGCAGAGGTCACGAAGTTCAGGGCGTGTTGATATCAGGCTCCCTGCTGCAAGGTACTGTTGGGCTGGAAGTCTGTGTGCACTCAGGACGTTAACTGCTGGGGGCTGTGAACGTGTGCGAGTGTTGGTGATGGACCAGCGTATATGAGGGCTGCTTGTCCAGGCTGTATTTATTTTCTGTGCTGTATCACAGGATATGGTGGCTTTGATTTGTACTTTTTGTAGCATAGTTGGAGAGAGCTCCAGGCTAACGTGGAGTTACATCGAAAGCTTACCCTGAGGGCTTGCTGGCAGACCTGCAGAATGTGCAAAATACATAACCGTGGTTCTGTTTCATCAAACACCTCTGATTTCAGAAGGGACCACCAGAAGGCAGCCTGCCTGGGGTCCTCTGCCTTGCCTGAGCACAATGGGATTGTTCGGACCCCTGGGCAGCTGGTCCAGCTCTGACCGAGCACTTTCCCAAGTGGAGGATCTGGGTAAGCCTGTGCTGGCAGTGTGAAAATCACTCTTGAGAAGAAAACTATGCCTTCAGGAAGGGAAAAGCATGGCCTTTTAAGGGGATGTAAGTGTCCAAAATATATATACTTGCAGCATGCTGCTAAGATTGTACATACCACAGCTTTTCTGCCTTCTGGCTGTGCAAATTCTGAAGACCCTGATCCACCTCAGCATGAATTATTGAGAGGAACAGAACGAATGCTTAAAACCGAGAAAATGTGTCCGTGGTGCAAGATGCTTTTTAAGCATCTCTTTGATTCCTTCTTCACCTCAACACTGCGGATATTCTTGTCCTTACTTCCATTAGCCCTGTACGTGAATGATTAAGCTGACTACTAACGTCCTGTAACTAGGAACAGGCTTCCCATAAGGGGAATTATTGCACAATTATGGCAATTTTGTAACTTTTTCTGAGGCATCCAGCATTGGCCACTCAGTGCAGACAGGACTTTGGCTGATAGCAGCTATTGGCATGGCAATGCGAAGAAGGATCTTCTCTTAGAGCTGTCTGCAATAGGAAAGTAGCAGTAGTATTAAGTAGAGTGAGTGCAGGAACAAAGCCAAAGTTTTGTCTTTTTTTTTTTTTTTTTTCCCTCCTCCTTACAGGAGCTGCAGTTCAATTTCATTTGGGATGTTTCATGGGAAGGTAATGAATAAATCAGAGAGAGCAATGTGAACTGACCTAGGCTGGAAGAAAGAGATGGTGGAGAAATTATCCTTCCTATTTTCTGGTGAGTGTGTAACATGTCAAAGACCTGCTTTATGCTTCACAGCAATTCTACGATCAGTATTACTGTTACTTTTACCATAATGACGTTTGGAATCAGTAGAAGGAAAAAGGATTTCCTGTGAAAACAATCATAATACCAGGCCGGATAACTTATGAACCAACACCAGTTAACATTTTGACTCCTTACTTGTCCCTTTGACCACATTAGTATCTAGTGTTAAAATGTATCATGTATGTTCTGCTGTGCAAACACACCAGAGCAGACCTTCAGCTAAGTTGTCGTGGAGCCATTGCTTTAACTGGAAAACCAATTTCATGCCTCTCTGGCAGCTCTGTGATCCTTTTTCCTGGGACAGACTTTTCAGATAACTTAGGAATGGTTTGGTGGGATGTGGGAAGAGGTGACATGCAACAAATGAGTCACAGGCTTTTTTTTTTTTTTTTTTTTTTTTTTTTTTTTTTTACCTTGTCAAGATCAAGCCATAGAATTAATTTCACAAAGAGATGGCATTTGCCCTTAAATTTGAGGGACGTGAGTGTTTTGTGGAAGATATGGTAGTGGCTGGTAGGATTTTGCTATAGAAAAAGAGAGTGGAGTGCATGGGAATGAGAGAGCTCTTCTTTATGGGTGTTAAGAGATTTGGGAAAGGGAGTGATTCAGAAACAAGAGATAAAGTTGCAGGTCATGAAACCTTCCTGTATTATTGGGGAAAATAGTCATATCTCTACGGCATCTTGCTTTCTCAAAGGACTTCATGAACTGCAGCTTATCAACGGGGATCACTTTATTCACTGAATACAGCAGGTTCCGAGGTGGAAGACTGCACCTGTTTAATGGAGCACAGCAAATGAAACAACTCTTTGGAGCTAGAAGAGTGCAGCATCTGTTGGATGCTGGCAGGGGGGATGTTAGCAGAAAGCATGTAATGAGTGTACAGCCATTCCCCAGGGCTTAGCAATCTCCTGCAAAAGGGCTGTCAGACACTGGTGACCATGAAATTTTTGGGACTTCATTTTTAGCTTGGGCTCTGGCATACAACTTCTCTGAGTATAGGGACTGGTGAAAAATGCCTTACTGTTTAACTTTTTTCTGTTTAAATCTGGTCTCTGTCAATTAAGTGTGCAAAATCTGCAAGGATCCTGATAACAGTCCTGTGGGAAGTATCCAGTCTTGCAACTGAAGTAATATATGTACAAAGAGAAGGGATGAAGTACCAGTCAAAATTTCCTCCTGACTTACTTTAACTCACATTTCAGCACATCATTCTCCTGTAATGCAGAAAATAATGCAGCCTCTATTTCTCTTGGGTAGGAGCGAAATAGCTGAAAGGGAATTCAGAGGCTGATCTACAGCAGAAACAAAGGACTGCAAATGCAAACTCAGTTAAATTTAGAGCTATGCAGATCTGAATTTGATTTCACTCATGTCATTTCCAAAACAATATTTTAAGTTCAGTATGTGAAAAGTACACTGATTCTGAGCAGAAATATCCATATAAGTTGTTAGTATGGTTTCATTAATCCATTTAAAAAAAATAAACCTAATTAATGGTTTTTGGACATTTACATGAGCCCCAAGGAAGTGTAAGCAGATGGCTTCAGGATTTAATTTCAGACAGTGTAAACCTTTTGGTTCAGTGTGGTGTATGGATCAACTTGAGCGTGTTGACTTGAACAGGGAGTAGGTAGCAATAGAACGCTTTGCCAGGCAGATCCCTGACAGCTGAGGGAAGAGTGGACAACCAAGAAGAGAATATTGATGAAACAAAAGTCCATGAAAAAGTGTAACAGGTATAATTTGATAAGGAATCTGGCCTCCCAGGTTCTTTCATTGGATAAAAGTCTTGGACAGTTTTAATTTTTATTTCAGACTACAGAGGTGCTGTCCCTGCAGCTACTAACAAACTCCCAGTGCACTGAGATGTAGGTCATCCCCCGTTATCAAGCTGATAATGAAGAAGAAATCTGCGTGGGGGAACTTCATGGAAAACAGCCAGTCAGGTCTGGTTTGCATTCATCCAGAGTGAGAATTTCCTACTTATTGGCGTCTGCCTAACATGAGTGAGATGGGGGAGGAAGGCTGTCTGCTATGAACCAGACTCACTCTGGGCAGATAAAATAGAAAAGCAACAGCAGGGACTTTAGTATTGCAATCTGGAAAACAAAATAATGATAATAAAAAAGGAATTAAAGTGATAATTTTTAGTTGACAGCCTTTGTTTGTAAAGCTACAGCCATCTAATGGGGAAACTGAATTTCCTAGATAGCATATATATGCTGCCCTGGAGTCATTCGATTAAATAATGGACGGGAAATGAAAATACAGCTGCATGCAGGATGAGAAAGTACCTGGTATTTCTCTGGCACTCCCTACTTTTTTTTGTGTGTGAATTACTCCAGTCCCACCAACACAATTCTGAGGGAAGCTTTGTATTAATCCCTCACTCCTCTAGGAGTTCAGGCTGGCACATGGCACTGCTTTACAGCTACTGGGTGTCAAGGACAGCTCTTGTGGAGGTGCTTCCTCAGCTTGAGTTATGGGTTCTAGAAAAGCCTGGGGGTCACTGATCAAAATGGTTGGTACTGTGCCACAGAAAGGACCTGGAGATGTACAAGAGCAGTACTGAAAACTGGTGATCATCCTTTTGTAATGTAAGACATGAGAGCCATGAAAGTGATCAGAGCAAGAAACTTCCCCAATATGAGAGGGAGGAGAGGGCAGGAGGGGACTGCAGATGGGAATCTCTAGTGCGTCATACACTTTTGGGGACAAAAGTTAGAAGTAGAAATGAGTACTAGAATCTTCATTGGGCATAGTCAATGTTCTTCACAGCAACAATAATCTGGATCATGACTTGATTTATATAGTGGTAAGCAAAAGGGTCTTCTAAGATGTCCATTGTGCCTGGAAGATTTTTTGCCTGATTTGTCAGTGCAGATTGGTGAAAGTTGGGCTGTCTTTCTGTTGGATACAGTGAGAACTGGGGATCTTGAAAAGGGCAACATTTTCTGCGTGAATCTAATTTATTCCTTATCTAGTAAGTCAGCCTGGATCAGGGATGAGGCAAAATAAAGGCCCACAGACCACAGCATTGTCTACTGAGTTACAGCTAGTCAAAAGAGAAATAGCCATTCTGATCAAGAGATATATTAAGTCTTCATCTTTCCAAGCTTCCTCTTGTGGGACTTGTACGCTGCGTGGAAGTCCCAAGCAGCCTGCTCATGAATGAGCTCAAGGAGAGAGAGGGAATTTATTTCCTCTCCTGAGAAAGAAAGAAAATGCCCTTTCTGAGTCTTACAGCTCAGGTTAGCCCAAGAGGCACATCTGTGGATGTGGGGATCTACAGATGGTACATTAAAATAGGTGTGGGCAGTCCCCTTGAAATCTGGTCAGAAATCTGGGTCAGAAGCCACATCAGCATGCAGAGCAAACAAGAGGCAGAGCTTCCCCATTCCTACAGCCTGAGCTGACCCCTTCTAGCCAGAGTGCTCTGCATTGTAGAAAAAGCGCAGAATTTTTTGGCATTTGAGATATCCCATTAACCGTACTGAAAGAAAATGGTTACAAGGGTTTAACACAGGATAAGCTTCTGCGCAGCAGCAGAATTCATCAATCACTGTGTTCTATGCTCTCATTTTGTAATCAGACCTACAAAGTCAGCTTTGGTTCACTTGACATAATTATTATAATAGCACCCAATTAGGGTACAGCTTGTTAAAGCAGGAGGCTCAGATATTTGGCATTCAGGTCAATGTTGCATACATAGATATTCCCTATTTTAGCAGGTGCTTGTTAGTGTCATGCTCAGGAATGGGCTAATGTCGTGTGAATAATTTCAGCAGGGCAAAATTATTTAGATCTACTCACCCCCAAACTGGCATTATTTTTAAGAGCCATATTTAAATTCATAGGAAGCAGAGAAGACTGCTCGTATGAAAGGCTGCCTCACAGCAATCTGCAATTTAAAAAAAATTAACCCTTTGGGAGGTCTGACTTGTTTTTGATTTCTTTGCCTCCAGCTCAGTGGAGCATGAAAAAGATCCACTCCCTCCCTGAAACCCAACCCAAGCACTTTTGTGAAAACTAACTCAGAGAAAAGCAGCACGTGAAAATCTCACAACTTAAATCTATATTTTTGTCTCTGTGCCCACATTAATAATCCAATCTCATCCAAGAATTTCATGTACTTGCACACACTCATTGCAGTTAAGTTTATAGAGCCATGGGACTTATAACAGATCCATAAATATTTTCCTTTAGTAACTGTTAAAACTGTTAGAACTCTGATCAGTTTGGAAAATGCTGGGTTTTCTGTTCCAGGCCTCAGCCACTAGGTTCATGTAATTTTTGGCTGCCTTGACATATAAAATGTGTTCTATGTAATCATAATCAATAAGCTTATAGATTGAAAGTTCCTTCTCTCTAAAATATTTTCCATTTTTGCCACAAAGGTCTTCTTTTTGAGCATAAATATTTGAGTGGAATAGGGTAGTGATGAGAGAGATGTGTATGCTGGTAGATGTGACATTGGATGCTGATGTTCTGGGCACCCTGGAGATCTCTGGCTGCAGAGGAGTAGGACCAAGCATGAAAGAACAGCTTGTTTTACACTACTTTGGAGTGTCTTGGGTCACAATCTCCCACATGTCTGTAACGTACCGTGAATGCCAAAATATGCTTCAGTGTCCGGAATGTCTCAGGTTGCAGGATAATGAAATTTCTTAGTGCCTTGGTTTCTTCTGTTTGAGTTATGATCCCTCTCCAGAAAAATGCCATGAAATTGAATTAACTTTTGGTAGGAGGAGATAAGAATTTGTAGAAGTGTAGCTGCCTATGTACATACCTACAGGATACAACTTTAAGGGAATACGCAAACGTGCCCAGAGACAATTAAAAGTCACACTGCTGTCAATATTATTATGGTTATTATTACTGTCATCATCAAAAAAGAATTCATTTTGCTTTGGAATTTTGTAGCTGAAATCTTCAATGAGTATTTTGGGCTGTCTCTGTTCCTATGCAGGTTTGTTCTTCATATCAGGGTATGGGTAAAGGATTGCTGCTTGGTAGCCAATGTGTGTGAAGAGATCAGAGGCCTGGAGAGAGGTTGGCAAGCAATAAGAAATCAAGATAAACTCTTTACTACCTTTTGGAGAGTCTTTATTGAAAACTTACTGAAGGTAATACAAATCTTTCTATTGTGTAGGGTGAAGACTATCAAAGAGCAGACAGTCACCATTACACTTGAATTCAAAACATGGTAGTACATAGAGTGCTCAGCTCCTGTTTGTTGAACATGGGATGAGATGATAACTCATGATTTTAAGTGATTTGAATAGTTTGTTTTTGAGATTCTTGGGATGAAAATTTACCACTGATTCCTACTGATACAGGCATAGTGACAGGGTTCCATGTTGTACATTATTTTAGCATTAGTGTAATACTCTGTTATGTACTTTAGAGTAGAGGATGCTAAGACCATGCATGATCCTCGATAGGAGCCTGACTTAACATCATTCCAAGTCTGCCTTTGTTTGATCACATTTTCAATGTGAAACAAATGTGGTTCTGTTTTTTTAATTGTTTTTTAAATTAATATAGATCTAATTCTGTTAGTCTGAGGGGGAGCTCTGTGATGTGGATGTATTATATTACCATTTATATAGCAATAGTGTGGTAGGATTCCAGAGCTACTAAGTAGGATTGCCCAAAAACAATGAACTACGGGTAGAAACTGTGGAAAGGAACTGACACAGCCTGAGTTACCCACTCTGCTTCAGTCCCCCTGTCCTTTCCAAAAACAAGGACAAAAAAAAAAAAAAAAATCACATTCAGTGTGATTTGATATAGATTAAATTCACTTAAATGCCCATCAGATCGTAGCAGTTTATGCATCTCTGCTGTAATGGGAAACTTTCATTCGTTTTCTGAGGAGCTTGAGTTTGAGTTCCTACTAAATTAAGTTGTTAGAGTGTTAGTGACTCTGAAAACTGTTACTGAGAACTTCCATCATCCTCCATTCAATTTCATGCTTCTAATTTCTATGCTCCTAATGAAAGCAATGTTTACCACCAGACATCTAACTTGAACTATCTGGAAAATTGGTGAGAAATGTAGTTGCAAAACATTTGATATGACTGAATTTTTCTCCATCAAAAGGTCTTATGTCAAGAGTGAAGACAAGTTTCTGCTTTTGCTCTTCTTAAGTACTGGATGTTAGACATTAATCATTGAACTGGAAATCTAATTACATGATTATTAATCAGATACATTTTTTTCAACTTGGGAAAAAAAAAAGGCCAAGTGAACCATGAAAGTCCGCTGGGAAACACTGCCAATTAAAGCAATTAAAAGAGGACATGGAATTCTTAACTCTTACACTAGGCTAGAAAGACGATTGACTGCACTTAACTCTCCTGAGACTGGATGTACTGGGCAGGTTTTTATTTGCTTCTTAAGATCAAATGCTTCTGTTTCTTTTATGAGCCATAATTAATTTTCTTTGCAGCAAACTTTACTTATTATGATATGGGTAGCTGATCAAGTTTAAAATGTTTGATCAGGTTAAACGATGCCTGTCATTTAAAATTCCCACTCACGGAGGGTAGCACTTATTCCTTCCACTCTCATAACATTCTGCAGACAGACTTTCTGACAGCTGAAGTGTAGCCAGTAAATTTCTTTTCCATTAGTTGCAAATTGTACAATAATATACTAAGGTAATTACACCATAAATCTTCTTGCCATGAAGTTAGGCTCTGTGGTACACACTCATAAAATTGTGCAGTAGCAAATAGAATCCTTATATCTGTATATATTAGTCTTGCAGTAACTCTTTTTGAGGGTGGTCTGAAATACTTCCAAGGGCAAATTGGGAGGAATCTGGAGGAATTCAATGTTTCTGGTTTTTCATAAGAGAGGAGCTATGATAATCAGGGACTTCAAAACTGAGGATTGCCTTGTAGCCGTGCATGGGTTCAGAGCAAAGATTATTGTCAACAATCTTGTCAGCTGTACAATGTGAACTGGAATATAATATTCTCTGGATCATCCAGGATATGAGGAGCCTTAGCTGAAGATCTGAGTCCAATATAGACAGTGTTGAAGCACCTAAGCAGTCTATCCAATCCAGACAGAATACCTCTGGGCTGAATCTGATTTTTACATGTCTCTAAAATGCTTTAAAGATGAAGCAAATGCAAGCAAGAATATTTGCACTGGAAGATACAGCCACCAGTACATCTATTTTTCTTGTTTCCTTCTTAGGTCACTAGTTAAGGTAGCTAAGCTATCTCTCAGCACCCGAGCACTTGAAACCTCATCATTTACCAATTACCGCTGTGCTGCAAACTGTGGCATCAAAATCATGGTTTCTAGGCAGTTTTGTTCCTATTATGCAGTAATAACAGTCAAATGATCTCTTTTTATTTGGCACAAGGGAACTTTGCTGTAATGTCTGTCCTGTGATAAGCATGTTGCAAAGGTCCTGGGCAGACAGTCTTGTCACAAGGCCCGTGGTCCATTAAAAATAAATAGCAGGACTCCCTTGGTTCCTCCTTGAACCCTGGCCAGGTTTGGGGGGAAAACCAACAGGAGAAAGATCCTTAATCACTGTACCAGATGTTTCCACACATTATATTATGAAAGTTGTTTATTCAACTGTATAAAAGTGGGACCCTCTTGCAGTGACTTTGGAGACCTCAGCTACAAATGGATGCACTGTGTAGGGCTTCCCAGTTGCCAGGACAGGTTCTCCAGATCCTCACTGCAACCAGGGCCCCCCAACGACGGTGGATCTGGATGATGGTAAAGTGTTAGGGCAACTGGTGTTGTATCTTACTCACTATCGCTAACCTCATGTAGTAATGATTAGGTGCATTATGTTGCTTGTTTTCTTTATTGTTAAGCTTGTCTCTTGACTATATGCACTGCTTTATTGTTGTATTGTTTTGAAATAGACAGTAAAATAAGCCTATCCCTTTTGTTGGTGTCTGTGTCCTTTCTGTTGACCCTGTCCATTGGCAAAACCCTTTCAGAGAAACCAAGTGCTGATACATCCTTCTTTCCATCCATGACAGGTACTTGCACCCACATGGCCGTGGACCTTTTAGTGGACAAAGCATATGCTGAAAACTTCTGTACTGACCCAGGGCAATGGAGATTGCATGTGCACTTTGTACAGCACCTGCTCTGCCCAACTACTTCTCCAGGTGAGATATTGGGTCCCTACAAAGCCAAATTTTGAGGAAGATTAGCTTTGGATGTAGTTATTCCGTTGCTCATCTGGATGCCCTGAGATAAGAATTGCAGACTGGATTTATAGGAGCCCAAGTAAGGTTTAATTTGCTACAGTGTATACGGCTTAGCTGTGAGAATGTGTGAGATTTCTTCCCTCCCCAGAGAAATGTCAGTGCTGCCATTCACTCCTGTGTGAGAGACAACAATTGCAGAGGTCAGGGGTTATTTCAGGTGTTTTTTTTTTTGTTTGTTTGTTGTTTGTTTGTTTGTTTGTTTGTTTGTTTGTTTTGGACAGGTGGATTCATGGTCGTAATAACATTGCTGGAGAAAACAGTGCAGAGGCAGAGCAGGAAAAACTTTTGTCAAAAAGGCTATCACTGCAGCTTCCCATTCCACCTAACACTGAGACCTCTGCCAGGAATCGGGCAAGAGCACAAGTTGCCCTCAGTAGTGGAACATTTTAGGTGAACAGGCTTTGCTGTTCTGTGAATAATTACCCTCACACAGGCAGCATCTTCAACTGTCTAGAGAGATGGAGTAGTGTGCAATGAGTATTTGACTTGTATTCATCTGGGATCAGGGCATGCAGAGGAGAACTGGAGAGAGATTTTTCCTGCACATCAATGACCAGGAAGTACATTTGATTACATTCACTGTATTTGGTGTGGTTTTCTGCACTCAGATATCCAGCTGCAATTAGGTGGTTAGAGACTCATCATTTATCTTTGGCTCTGTGCTGCCTATCATTCTGTTCCCTCATATGTCTTATCTTATGACATCATTTTGAACATTTTGTTTAGGAAATTTCCCCAGCTTGGAGCTGTTTCTGGTGCCAGAATTTTTGTGTGCATCCCCTGACAGTATCTAAATCTCTTCTGTTTAAGACTCTTTAGAGCACTTGTCTTTCAGATGGCAATTACTATGTCTTGTCTGATTCAGAGATCTCTTAAAACCCGATCTAACATTAGATTCCAAGAAACTGCTTATTCCCTGATACCTGAGCATATTCCTTGGTGAATGTATTAATTTTCTTTTTCTTCCACTAGGGTTTCGTAGAATGTTCAGATTCATCTAAATCATCTCCTGCTTTCCTCCTTCCTGAAAAAGCTCACATCCTTATTGTATTGAAAATGCTTTGGATTTGATCCTGCACTCACTGCTCTTTCTGCTTTTCTGATTCACTCTTTCATAAACAATTAAATAAGAGAAAAGCAGGCGACGTTTAATTGTGTTTGTGGTGGGGAAGGGAACTGTTAGAAAAGACACTGTGGGTATGGCAGTGGGGAACCTCTGCTCTTGAGGGAGCTCCCTTCCTGGTCAAGACATTTAAAGACAGCTCTCAATTCTCAGTGCTTCTAACTGATGAGAGAGACCAGTAAGTGGATGGACTTCTCTCTGCCTGTATCCTTCTCTCAGAAGTTTTCATATTGCTTAGTCCTGATCTGACATGGACATATTGTTTATTGCTGACACCTCCTACCAGGGAAGAAAACCTGAACAGGCCACAGGTAAAGCTGGTCTTTATCCATACAGAGCACTGTAGAAATCACTGACCACAACGCACAGGTTTATGGGGAACATTTTACGGATGTCTAATCACCCTGTTGCATTCTGTTTCACAGCTGCCATTGCCTGTGAAATCTCCAGGGTGGTTTCAGATAGCTATGAATGTGGGGTTTGTTTTCAAGTACCAGTAAGAATAGATGCATCCAGGATAGGAACTCTAACCCAAGCTTTATGCTTCCACCATGCTGAAGAACGCCATGAAAGGCGCAGGGGAAGTGATGGACAGGATCTGAGCAGTTCCTGTGTTTCTGTCCATACACAAATCACAAACAAATCTCAGTCTTAAGCAGCTTTTCATTCACTTCTCATTCTTCTCCATTTCCAGAGTCAGCATGTATTATGCCTGGTTATAGAGCTCATCCAATCACTGAAGATACCACTGTCATTTTGAATCTTCCAAGATTAATGATTTTCCTTAAAAATTAAAAACAAAAAAACAAAAAAAGAAAAAAGAAATTAAGTTATTTGGTCAGACTATTGGATATGATGGAGAAATTGTAATGTGGATGGAGCTATGGAGAGAATAAATTTGACAATCATAGTGCTTTTGAAGTCTGCAGATCGAGTTCTCATTTATACCCTCCTGATGAAAGAGTGAAGTTGTGAAGCCTGGCATTTTGTGGACTTTAACATAAATGAATATTAGCTCCTCTTTCCCTGAGGTATCCCGTTATGCATCTCAATCTTCCTTCAAATTCAGACTTTTTTTTTTGTTTCTCCGTTTAAGCAAGTGTGAGTGATTGTGCTGTATTAAATCTATGACACAGATACAGCAGTGGAGGGAAACAAAATTGAATTTTGAATATATTTTTGTATTTCTTTGATGATATATTTTTATCAGGTTGTCCCCTAGATATTAAAGATGCAAAATGTTCATTTTAACAGCTGAAATCACTTGCACAAAATCTCCCACAACCAACAAGCTGATTCCTGTGGACACTTACTGTATAAGAGAAAAAAAAAAAGTCAAACAAGTATGAATTTCCACTTATAAACATTTGTAGTTACTTTTGGAATAGCCAGATTTATTACAAATGCTATAACTATACTACTGAAATTAAGTAGTAGGAAGAGAACAGCACAGAAATAACTATTACTCTTTGTGTATCCAAAGATATCATTAAGAAAAAGGTTTCGGGAAAGAAAAATTATTGTCTTTGTTTATGTTTCAGAGATGGGTCAAGGCCTCCTCACCTTCTGAAGTCCATGCTCTGCTTTACTTTCCAAATCTGGATCCAGAGAAGCCAAATCAAGCCATTCACCACATATCTTGCCTTGCTGTAATTTACATTTGGCATCAGGACGCAGCTGTACTGACTCTTCCCAAGTAAGACAAGGTCACATTCATCATTGCGTTTTTAAATATTCCTTGTGTTTTCAGTTTCTTGTAGAACACATCCTACTACACCATTGAACTATCATCCCTGTTGTGTTTCTATGAATTTTCTCATTTTTCCTGCAGCTGGTGAGATGAATGATGATGATGTACTTCTTGCAAAGAGCATCTATCTTTTAAACTCCCACACGTCCCTGGGGCCTTCAGAGCTGTTAAAAGTAAATTTAAGGCCTTTATCTTACCATCAATACATGAAGACTGATAACAGTGTTTGTGTGGAGTCCAAAGAGTGCCACCAGGTATGTGTTATTGGGGTTAAAATCTGAACTCTTTCTTACAAGTCCAATTTCCTCCAGTGTCCAGGCTTTATGGTAATCCAGATCAATTATGTGCAATTAGAGGAGATCAAATAAAAGTTTTTCTATTAGCTCTCAGGAAAAAATGCTTACTGGGCAAGGAAGCTGGGAAGTTTTGCTTTTTGAAATTGAGTTTTCTCTGTCTTGCCCTCTTTCTTAGAGCTGCACAGGTATTAAGCATGAGACTCAATTTGTTTTCTAGTTCCATAATGGAATTCACCTTATTGAATGAGAACTAAACGAGTTTAGACTGGCTAATTCTTAAAAAACAAAAATGACTAAGATGCCTGCAGATAAACCAAAGCTGTTGCAGACATATTTTGTAGTATCCAGGTGATTACCAATGCTGGAAAAAGTTAGGGAAAAGACTGTCTGGGAAAGGTGGAACATTCTTTTATTGGTAGAGCTTTTTCCAACAACCTTAAATATTTCCCAGCCTCATCAGAAGCTCTCAGAAGGTTATTCCATTTTTTTATGTGTTGTCTTACCCTCTTGAAGTCATACTTTATGTCTTCTGGTTGTTCTTATAGGGATAGCACAGGGACATTCCAGTGAGAGGTGACACATTGGTAAGGGTTGAGAGGGATGAAGACGGCTCACACTAATAAACTCTAATGATGAACTGCATTAAAAGCTAGAATAAACATACTCAGCCTGTATTGCATCTTGATCCAAATGATATACTTGCCCCCCCCATGTCAATCAGAGTGCCAGGAACTTTCACAGATGGGATGGCTGTGGCAAGCACTGAGCACCACCACTCAGGGAGCACAGAGGGAGATCCTGTTCTTTCAGAACAGAATTCCCTAGACTTAGATTTTAGTCACAAAAAAGAATGCCAGAAAGATATACGGCAATCTGGGAAAAAAAAAATAAATTGAAAAAGGGAAAGAAAAATGAAAAAGTGTTTAAGGCGTTGAGAAAATCTGTGCAGGAGACCTGCAGAAAACTATCGCAGCTAGCACTGGGAGTTCATGCTAATGTAAATATCAATTTGCATGCTTAAATTTAAAAACTCTCAGCTGCTTGGTTCTGAATAGTTTGCACAGTCACATTCTCTGTGTGTGTGTCTTATAATTCTGAGTATATTAGCCAATTTCAGCTAAATCAGATGAAGGGGACCAGGACAGTAAGACTTGGGATAATTCAATTCCCACGAGGATTTTGGAACATAACAACTACAGATTGTGCCAAAGTGAAAACTAAGCACTCTGAGAAATCGTATTTGTTCCTTGGTTGTACATCACTTACAGGATATTCTCGAAAGAAATGAGGAGACCACAGGAAATGCTTTTAAGCTGATGTGCCGGAGGCTTAGAACCATGTTAGTTTTCTGATATGGGCTGAAGTTGCTTTAAAGTGCTTTGATGGTGTAGAAATGATACTTCTGTGATGACTTAATCCAAACTTCTCTATGTTGCCTACATTCTGCCTGGTAAAATATCACAAACATGGAGTAAAGCAAGAGAGCAGTCTCCACTGGAGTTATGTATGTAACATCAGAGACCAAATAAAGGAAGAACAAAACCCACTGTGCAACGTCAAAACAAAATGGAGCACAGCCTTAACAGGGTGAGTCATATCCTCAGTCCCTAAACTGCAGCCAGGGAGACGGGTTGGTCAGGGAGCAGCTATGGTCTTTCTGCAATCATTATTATTTGTATAGTGCATGCACGTTGGAACTCAGTCATAGCTGAAGATCATTGCAGTCTGCACTGTGCAAACCTGAAAAAAGAAGATTCCACCTTATGGAGGTAAGTACATTCTGCTGTCTTGATTTTTTTTTTTTTAAATTTTATTTTCATTGCACATGTCGCTGTTTCCTCATCTTTTAGATCTTTTAGGCTACTGCCTCCAGGGACATTTGAAAAATATTAAATATCTCATCTTAGGCAAGAGAGAACAATTCAGAGATATTTTCACCACAGTACAAGGCATCAGAGTTGGTCCTTTCTTGGTAAATAGTATCACGTCCCTCAGGGTGTGGGAAAAGATGCAGAGAGATTTCAGATGTTGACTGAAAATGGAGCTAAGATCGCCTTCTCTGGTGTAGATGGATTTCAGAGGATTCAAGTGATTAAAAGATACCTAAGAGTAGTGAAAGATACCAGTGAGCCTGGGGAGCTCATCTCCATGAGAAATTGCAATTGTTCCTTGGTTGTTCCTTGGTAAAGCAGAAATGAGGGAAGCCCTAGGGCTGAGCTTTCCACTGACTCTCCCACAGGCTGTGAAACTCTGATATCCAGAAATGGACAAGCAAACCAGATGCTGAAATAGCAGCAAACTTGCAATAATGGCTGCATGCTGAAGTTTTCCCATAGTGAATGATGTCTTTGTTTTGCTATAGAAACTGCTTTAGGAAGGTTATGGAGTAGAAACCAAGGGCTGGCTTGGCCCTCTGAGAGATCTCCAGACTCAGGTTATCCAAGAGACACAAGAGGACTAGACAGCAGAAGGACTTGAGGTAGCAAAGTTTGCTTGTTTCTCCTACTTCAAGATACAAGAACTTCTGTCTGAGAAAGGCTTTAGAAGAGTCTGATTTGTTCTTTTGAACCTTTCCCATAGTTAGCCCAATTGTTATCAGCCAGGACCTGGAATACTGTTGCTGAAAATGTTGAGGTATTTCTTATGATGTTCTTCATTACAAGAAACCACAAGCGATGACAATCCAGCTACCAGCCAGTCTTTTATCATTTTGCAGCATTATGAAAATCTTCTCTCCATTTGGATAGGCCAATGGTGCTGTTGATTGAACTGTTCTCTGGCAGTTGGCGCCAGACTTATGATCCTTTCAAACCACATAATGATTATCGTGGTTTCCTTTCAGCTGTGTAATTTGTTTCTTCCCACTCACTGCAAGAACACATTTGGGACTACCTGGCTTTCTACCTTCAAGTATTCCCATCAGGCTCACTTTCTTGTAGGAACTTAAGACATCTTTTTTTTTTTTTTTTTGGAGGCTAATGACAGGGATTCAGACTGATTTGCATCCCAAGATGAAGCATGAAAATCTACTAAAAAACATAAAAATGTGACTCCTTCTCTACTGTAATGCTAGACACTGCTCTAGATCTAAAGATAAAACTGTGCCTCTCAATGTAAAGAAGGTCCATGTCGACTTAACATGGTGGTAGGAACAGGTTGTTTATACTCATTGTTTTAAAGACAAGGACGGAGAAATATGAAGGCATCTGAGTTTCCTAGGAATCAGTGTCCCTAAGACGCACATTCCTCTTTGCCAGAGGGTTCAGGGATTTCACAGAAGAGCTCTGGTTCTCCTGAACCTGTGGGCAGCTGCAGGAACATCTCTGCTCCCTGCATCCCGGTATGGCACCTCCAGTGGATATGTGCATGCGGCATGACTCCTGCGCGCATCAGGATGGTGCTGGTAAATTGGTGGAAAGAGACAGGAAAGGAAGGGGCTGCTAGGGAGCTCTGTAGTTCTGGAGCATAACAAGAAAATGAAAAGAGTCTCTCATGAGAACAAGGACATAGACGACAAGCTGAGAGATGCACTTTCTTCAGATCTGACTGACACCTGATCAAACGTGGCCATCTTTACTAAAGATTAATGAACATGGTACTTAGAAAAGACAGCACAATTTGAAAGTGCTCAAGCTAAAAAGTTATGAAGAGGATGTCAGGTTTCCAGACCTGCTGATCATACAGTCCTGCTTATGGGTTATGGGGAGAATGTGGCACAGCCCCCTTAGCATATCCAGTGATACTCAACCATTTTGGCTAGCTGCTGCATCAAGCCATGTCATGAATGCATTTCTGCTCTTCTGCATTGGCTTAAATCTGGCAACATCACCTCAGGGTAGTGGTGGTGAAGAGCAAAACTGGTCAAACTGAGAGTGCGATGCCAGCACCAAGAACATGCTGCAGGGACCCGTGGCTGTCACAGGGAGACCCCCTCTCTGCAGGCAGGCTTACTGGGGTTCTTCTGAGATGAGATATGATGGGATGTGGCCAGCTCTGCTCAGAGAAGTCACACTTGTTGTCTTGTTGTTGTGGCCAATGGGATGAGAAGAGATCGGGCCTGACCTGATTTAAAGAGACAAACTTGAATGTTTTAGGCTCTGTTCTGGTTTAGCCAAAAAAACAAAAAACAAAAAACAAAAAACCCAAAGAAACAAAATAAAAAAACCCCCAATCCCAAACCTTTACAAAAATGATGAGGAGGCTTTACTTTGAAATCTTTGTGCAGCTTTTCTGTGTGTATTGGAGTATGGACTTCATGTGCAATGGGGCATTTAAATATTTTGCCACCATGCTGAGCCCTCTGGACCTCACAGTGGCCTGCAGTACCCAACCAACAAGGGAAGATGATTGTGGCATGAATGAGCTGCAGGAAAGCAACCTGATGGAGAGGAAAAATGAGCTAATGTCCATCTAAGGCTTTTAGAACTCCTAATACTCAATGTGTTTTCACATTCAACATGTTGGGAAAATTATAGAGAAGTCCTCTGGGAGCTATTCTTACATCATCATGACATTGTCCTGAGCTCCTGGCCACATTCAGCCATGCAATGAGGTGTGCCTGGGAGTTGGGAAGTCTGCAGGCTTCCAGTGATACGTGTTCACTGGTCCAGCAGCAGAGGTGGCTGCAACAATGCTGAGGGCAATTTCTGCTCAGCAGGGATGCAGAGACACTCTGCCTGGAGCCATTCACTTGGAGCAGGTGGTGGAGAGAGAATTGGGCTTTCTGCTATTCGCTGCTGCTCTGCTGTCCAGACTCTCTCAGAGGATCAGGTGATACTTCCCCAAGGTAACATTATCCAGTATTAAGAACCTGGGAAATTTCATGTAACGATGTCATCTTATGTTTTCTGGCAGAATATTATGAGTAAAATAATTAAAATGTATTTTGTGGCACACCAATATAAAATGCAATGACAGGTCTATGGCAATATGGTGACTCATATAGGGTGGAACTTTCAAGAAACTAGCAATGGCTGGAACCACCTTGCAATGGTAACACAACTGTTTCCTAAGGACCTTCCTCTGTCCACTTGATCTCTTTTAGAGTTGTTTATGTCTTTAGGGCTTTGAAAAACTTCTGGCAACTTTCTTTTCTGCTGTGGTTAAGCAGATGCATTTACTGCCAGAGGGCATAAAATTAAAGAAGTCAATAGCAAGTAAAGGCAACCATTTATCTTATTTGGCATCTACAAAGCAACTAAAACTGAAATGGACTTTACACAGATATAAAATGCAGTTTGTGTGATAAAGCTCCTTGTGGATTCCGAATTGACCTCATGCCTCTTCCTACTTGGAATAGCAAGAATCTGGATTTCACTTGATAATGTGGTGTAATATACCAGACTACAACAATGTAACCCAGTCCACAAGATGGTTAAACACACTCTGAGAAGCAGTTAAAAAAATATAGTCTATTCCAAGGATTTTAAACCTGTGTTTAAAATTAAGCACCCTGCAAAATTGTTAGAAATTGGGAGTTCCCTTTGTTGTAGCTGCTGGGTGCTGAAAACTTCTGAGTATCTGGCAATGGCAGAAAGTGAGTAAGACAATTTTCTTGAATTGATGCCTGAAACTTCTAAGTCTGTCAGCACTCCCAGGAAACACATCCAAAGATTTATTTGAGAATCAGCACATCATAAGACCCTTTGGGAGCCTTCCTTCAGTCCTTCATAGATTGTAAGGCTCCAGCCAGATGGATGTAAGTCATTAAAGCTTCTTATTCTATCCATTAGTAGATTCATTAATATTTCTCAGTAACTTGGGACACAAAGTTTCTCATGCCAAGCTTAGGAAAGTTTTCTCTTCATCTAATTTTGACCTAGAGACAGTTATAAGGACTAAAATCTCACCACTGAGAGAAGGAAAAACTTTTCATAAAATTTATGTCTTCAGAATCTGTCAGTCTGTGCAAAGCAGTAGAAGAATTTCACTTCAGAGATCGAAATCTTCCACAGAATTTTTAACTGTAGGGACATTTAACTCCTGTCATTAGGCTCAGTATTCTTGTTTGAAGCTTATTCATCTGTTAGAAGTGAAGCAATGAGGTTTTCACGATAGGCCTCAAAAAGAAAAACAAGGAAATACAAAGAAAGTCTACTTCTGGAACTTGAAGATCTAGATAAACATGGTGCTAATTGTTTATATACTCTAGAGATGGATACCATTAGAAGACAGCCAACTTAAGCACAAATAATTGCTTTTGGGTAGTAAAACACAATCCGTGTTTTCTTCCATATATTTGTACACACAGAGATATACTTTTATCCTTTATATTTACATCTATAGATATATATGCATGCATATATATTCTCTCTATATATATTAAAATATGCAAACCAGCATATATGTATATATGACTATGTATATTAACAGCAACATCTGTGTCCTCAGAGGAATTTGTGGACTTGCATTTGCAGAGTTTCTCTGCAAACCTGAGGGGAAAAATAAAATAACCTTAACTATTTGATTCCACCAAGAAAAAACACTTCAGTGCTAAACCCACTAATTTTTCTCTGAAATGATGACTTTGTTACTGTTTTTAAAGCAAACAGCAAGCAGTAGCTCCTCATCATCACTTACCATGCTGTAATTTAGCCTTGAGGTCAGAGGTTAAGCATTTACTTTTTGCTCTTGGACTTATGAGAGAAAACTCATTTAATGGATTTTTTTTTTTTTTTTT